>BMAW01120975.1:708433-793774 GCA_019974015.1 Nephila pilipes | reverse complement strand
AATTTATTACATTATTTACTCGTAATTCTTATGTAACATTTATCTGCTTCTTCAGAGACTTTTTACAAGAATGTCTTCGTCGAATCAAAATAAAGAGGATGATGAGAAATATCCCAGGTACTTTCCTTGAAATTATTTTCTTTTTAGCAACTTATCAACACAAGATAACTTCGAATTTTATATTATAACAATTCTTTTGTTAATATTCAGCACCTCGTTATAAACATTACTAATTATTCATTGGTTACTAATAATGTAAAGCATGAATTGAAATATTGTAGATAATTAGAAAAGCTGATTTTAGTCTTTCGTGAATAAAAAGTGATATATTAACAAAAGTATCTGATGGTTTTAAAATAATGTTTTAGACCCATTTAAATATTTAAAACGAAATATTCATTTCCCTTTCAGAATTACGAAAAAGTTCCTTCAAAAAATTTGCAAGGACAGTCATTTGTATATGACACCTCATTTAAATGATACATTGTACCTGCATTTTAAAGGTAAGTTTTAAGTTTAAAAGAATGTTTTGTGAGATGGTAATTATAATTTTATAGAAAATAACTTAAAACAAATTTATATTAATAATGAATACTTTTTCGTTAAAGTCTACCACTAGGTGGTTTTAACTTCTTAAAAATTACTCAATTTACTTTATATATTTAATTATTTATTAGTACTTGCATGTTTTCTTAGCCTTTTGTATCACTAGTTTGATCTGTCGTTCTTTCTCATCAAAAACTCTTACTTTCTCATCTTAACACTAAAATCGATGATAGCAACAAAATTTTGGCGAGTGGGGAAGAATTTATTGTATCGGGAATAAAAGACGTGGAAAAAGAAATCAGCCAAAATGCAACTATTTTGAGCTAAAATTACATGGTATGGTTTTAACAAAAAATTATTTTGAATTGACTTATGTTAAGTTGTACAATAAAATACATTGACTTCCCAGAAAAAATATTATATAGTTACCTCTTACAAATAAGCAATATATTTGATAAGACTGCCTGGAAAGATAAGAATTCATAATTGTGTTTGACTCATGAAAGATTTAGAATTAATTTTAACTTGGGTATGTACACTCATGGACAAAAAAATTAGCGCACCAAGAAGGAGTCGTCAAAATGAAACGAAATTTTACATACGTAATGACTACTTTGATGTAAGTACATTATTAGAAAATCAAAGAAAAAAGATCATTTATTTCAAAGAAAAAGGCAAAAGAACAGAGGATTTAATACCCTGTTGAACCCCCTGTAGCGCGAATGTACGATGCGATACAATCGGGCAATGAGGCATATAAGTTCTGTATGATGTTTTGAGACATTTCGTTCCATATTTGCTGTAACCTTGCCTCTAGTTCGTTCAAACTCGTGGGATGCCCAACTCGCTGTCACAAATGATCCCAGATAGGCGCTATTGGAGACAAATCTAGGGCAGGCCAAGGAAGGGTAGCAACAATGCAGAGATAGTCTTGTGACACCCTTGCCATGTGAGGCTGAGCATTGTCTTGTTGAAAAATGGCTCCTGGGAGCCGTTGCTTGAGTGGCAACACATGTGGTTGCAGGATGTCATGGACATACCGCTGGGCTGTCATGGTGCCACGGATCAATACTAAGGGTGACCGTGTGTTGTAGGTAATGGCACCCCATACCATCACACCAGCGGTGGGAGCGGTGTGTCGCTGTAAAGCAAAGGAAGGATTGAGGCGTTCACCACGGGATCTCCACACACGAACACGATTGTCATCACTGCTGAAATTGAATCTGGATTCTTCGCTAAAGACGACCTGGTTCCATTCCACTGCAGTCCAGTTTCCTCGTGCGCGGCACCACTCCAAACGGAGGCGTCGATGGGTGGGCGTCAAGGGCAGCTCACGTAATGGACGCCGCGATCCCAAATATTCTTCAGCCAGGCGCCTTCGTATGGTTCGAGAAGACACAGGGGGCCCTAGTGAAGATGCTACATGTGCCTGGATGGCGGCCGATGAAGTAGTTGGATGTACGCGTGCATTTCTTACGATGTGACGGTCTTCTCTATGACTGGTCTGTCGAGGGCGTCCTGAGCCTGGTCTTCGTGTAAATGACATCTCTCGGATCCACTGGTCCCAACACCTCCTCACAACACAATCAGAGTGGCCTAATTGACGAGCTACTCGCCTAGCTGACCACCCAGCTTCCATCATGCCGATGATTCTCCCCCTCTCAAACAGCGACAGCTGCTCATACTGTCTTCGAAAACGGCGTAATGACATGTCTACCTCAGCTCTCCCTTTGTAAGCGATGCAGCACACTCAAACAAGCTTTGGTTACCTGTTTTATACTCCACGCAGAACGACGTTAAACGCCCTCTACCGGCTATACGTAATGCGCAATCACGCTGCATTTATAATCATTTGCATAACTCCCCGACATGTGCCTTCATGCCAAGTTTCGTTACGATCCCACAATTATTTCTTGGTGCTCTAATTGTTTTGTCCATGAGTTACTTTATAACGTAATGGATATGTGGATATAATAATGGATATATGATAATAACATAATGGATCCAGATAACTTTATAAGTGGATTAGAAATGAGAGGAAAAAAATCGTCGCCTAGTTGCTATAATGATGCATTAGAAATTGGAAATATACTTAAATTGTCAAAAATTAGCGGAGAAGTTGAAATGCTTTATTTAAAAATATAATAATTTATGAAGTACGAGTATGTATCTACAAATGAAATGACTACTTATGTTACATCCGATGAAAATATTAATTTAAAATGCATATTCTAAGCCTGTTTTATGTATCATTCAAATAATTAATTTTAGTAAAGTTTTTTTAAACGCAGCATTGTGATCAAAATTACAGTAGTTTAAAGCATTTTTACACCAAACTTCTAAAGTATGTTCATTAATTATTATGTATTCGCATCTAATATCTGACTATATAATGAATATTTATACACAATACATCAAACTACGTCGATTACCGATTTTCAATTCTTTGATTGTTCGTCCATTCTAATATTAAGTGGAAAGTAAAGGAAAACGAGATATTAGATATTTTTCTGTCTATAAATTTATTCTTCCTCAAACTTTCACTCGCTTTTGTGAAACATTTTTCTTTAAGAAAAAGTTTTTAATTTCTAGTTGTTTTGTCTTACATAGTAAAAATACTATATGCCAAAATATATTCGTAATGATATTTCTGTTTCACCTAGCTCAAAAGCATTGGAACTTCACGGATAACTGTATACAGGCAGGATGTTGAATTTGCTAAAGGAGTTTTTGTTTATACTAATATTTTAAGAAATTGTGAATGTAAATATCTTTCAAAAAAAAAAAAAAAAAAAAAGGTCGAAATCAATATCTTGATACTTATCGAGTCAACAGTCACTTAAAATATTGTTGAAGGTCAAATATAGCAGCTCTTCAAATATTTTTAAATCAAAGAACTCTACAATTCGTTAGCATTATCCTATTCAACAATTTTTGTTTAACTACTGTCATACATTAACTACACAACGAATTGCTAAAAATGACAGATCTCATCATTTTATGTCTTTGAACTAGTATCCCACTGTCACAACAATGTTTTCACAATTCGCTTTGTCAGGACTTTTAAGCATAGTTAAATGTAATTAACAAGCAACATCCATGAAGAAAATAGACGGTCTGTAGACGAATCGAGTCTTGAACATAAATATTCCTTTCTTTCTCTGTGATTGTATGCCACGAAATAAGAGTTTCAGTGTCCTTCCTTCATCTTCTTTTCTGTAACTCTTAAATACAATAACATATCGCCACAAGTGAGAGAGAAAAAAAATGTTTCTTTAGTTGGAGCAAAGCGTATAATTAAAGTATGTTTCTCGCTTATGTCTTGAATATTTACATATTCATGAGGTTAAAAATGATCGTAGATTCGAGATGACTTCAGCATGAATCGTTGTCATGGTAACGACAAGGCAGACAACTAAATATGATGTTGAAGTGCCTGTTTTAGAAAAGAAGCTATCGTCACGCTATTATTGTACTTACAGAAACGAACGTGATATTACAGGTTTTTAACTGTTCTTTGATTATTTTTATTATTTTGTTCCTTGCTTAAGTGTTAGTAAAATACTTATATCTTACGTCGAATCTAAGTTTTTGTATAAAATACGAGAACCATTCAATATTTAAACAAACATTTTTAGCGAAGGAAATGTTTAAAGCAGGCAATTGAGATTTTTTGTAAAACTGGACTTTTGTTTGGCAACCTTGAGTAGAGTGTTATTCAACTGCTCGATTAATAGTTATATACGTAAACATAATCTCTAAAGCATTAGTTACGATGGTGTATCCGCTCGACGAAATTACTTCTGAAGAACATCGTTTTGTGATCTGATTTTAACTTTAGAAAAATGTAAATCCGTCAGAAATATTTTTTCGGACGATGACTCATTATCAATTGTCTGTACTTAAGCATGATTGACAAAAAAAAAAAAAAAAAAAAAAAATCAAGCCGAGTTGAAAAGGAAATGTTTGGATAACAAAGAAAAAACATGCTTCTTTTAAAGAACAACACTCGACCTCATATGGCACAAACAACGTTGGGAATGTCGTCAAAAAGGGCTAGAAACTTCTACCTCATCTCCTTACAGTCGTGATATTGCCCATCATGATTTCTTATCTGTTTAATGTGATGAAAGAAGTTTTGCGAGGTGAAGAAAAAAGTACAACATTGACTTTAAAAGCTAGGTAAATAATTATTCGTTGAGAGCATTAGAAGACTTCCAAAAAAAAAAAAAAAAAAAAAAAAAAAGATAGAACAGGTGCAGAGGATTGCTTGGAAAAGAATGCAAAAAGAATTATATAAGTTTAATAATCCACTTTTGTTGTAAAACTATTTGCATGTTTAAATATTCAATGGCCTTCGTAACTTTAAGGTTCTAGATTTTTCAAAAAATATTTTAAGAGGAAGTATAATTGTTACCAAATATTCGTTCTTATTGTTTATTCATTTAAATATTATATTAGTTTAACTCATTCCAAATTGTAGGGCATTCCAGTCTTCTTAAATTCAGTCTATTCGTATTTTAGTCTTAAATCTTTTAATAAAAATAACTTCCACTATTTAAATCTTCTTATCATTGCATATAGGCAATTTTAATTTCAATATAATTTGTTTCTTGTAATAATGACTAAGATTTAATTCACACAGGGCTAATGAAGATAGAAAATCTAGAAGAATACACTGGTTTGAAAAGCTTGTGGTTGGAAAATAATGGCATTAAGCAAATTGAAAATTTGAATTGCCAAACTGAGCTGCGGTGTCTTTATCTGCAAGAAAATTTAATTTCTTCGATTGAAAACTTGCACCACTTACAATATTTAGACTCCCTAAATGTAAGCAAGAATTCAATCTGCGAAATTCAAAATCTCAGTAAGTATTGTATTAAATGAGTATTATTATTATTTTCCAGAAGATCCTCATTAGTGGCTTATGTATTTCATTGATGTTATTCAGGGGATTTTACAAGCATTTAAATTCTCACTTGATTTATTTGATAACGTTTTAATTTTATTGATTTGCAATTATATTTTTAATGAGTTGAACTTTATTATGTATACATGGTATTCAATAAAATGAAATTGTGAGGGATAGGGACAATCAAAAACAAATAATTCAAATCCCTAATGGTACCACAAGGATGAGAATTCGACATATCTACATTGAATATAACGCACCCAGTTTGTAGAATTTTTTACTCCTACAAGTATTTCCTCCCCTCCCCCTTCTCACACATATTGTTCTCCTTACCGCTTGTCAATTCAGTATACTATTTTTCGAAAGTTTTGGAAAAATCCTTCGAATAAAGATTAGAGCATTGTACATGTACGTTTCAAGTTTCTTCGTAAAGAAAAGGGTTAGAACGTTATATGGAGAATAGACTTAAAAATTAATAAATGTGGTTTGAAATTATAAGTGCGCGTTATACGCAGGAATACGGTAGTTGATATTAACTATCTCATCCTTATGCATTATCAAACTATTAACGTAGTTATCCAGATTCCAAAGACTAAAATTTCTTTTTTGCTCTGAATCACAGAGCAACAAAAAATCTTTCAACAAACAACAACAATCATCATTCCTCGATCCAGACGGATAAAGGAATACATTTCTTCAAGCAAAATTGGTCTCACTGAACCCAACTGTACCAATAATAATAGAAAATCCATTTCGTTCGTTACATAATTTATAAATTGTACGGTTGTTAAGTGCCATGGTAACTTAAACACACACACACAAAAAAATAAATAAATAAATAAACAAATAAATTCAAAAAATAAATAAATAAAACTCTATCTGTTTTAACGATTTATGTAAATGCTTATAAGTTAAAAGGCTCGCAAAATGTGCGTCAATTAATTCGTCACAGCACACTTTTAGATATTTCTAGTTTCTTCAAAAACTAAGATATTTTAAGAGAAATATAGCATGTGCCTTCTACTTAGTTTATGAAATCCAATGTCATCTCTTATCACCTGATTATATTTATATGTTGATTCTAATAATTTTTGGAAACTTTTTCTACAAATGAATTGTGTCATTCTACAATTTTTCTACAAATGTATTGTCTTCTTCATTCGAGTTTCCTTTTCGTTAGGAAAATAGTAAGATAGCTTTTTTCGCTGAAAAATCACGCATTACTTACGTCATTTTGTCAATACGATAGACGCGCAATCAGGTTATAACTAAATATTTTAAAAAAAATCTCACTATAAAGCTAAAAATTACTGTATTATTGATGCTTAAATAATCCAAGTCTTGACATTTTTTACTTCTGTGGATGTATCATCCAATGATACATAATGTTAGATTCTTATTAGTGGCTTTTCTAAGGCGGAACCTTAAATAAACGAGTTGAAGGTTAAATTATGCATCCTTGAGTTTCTTTTCTTTCTTTCTTTTTTTGTTTTGAGAAATTATTCAAAGAAAAAGGGTAAAGAATGTATTCGTCATGCAGTAAATTAACTGAAAAATAAGGTTCTAAAAATGGAGAAAGAAAAGTCATTCAAGAAATCATGAAGGAGTGTACCTGAAAATACGTGTTAACATTCGCAATAAATATGGTGGATTCCTAGATCATGCAACAAAATTATGTTAAAGTCATTTTTTTAAACAAATTTTAGTATTCAGGAATGCGGCATTTATTTTTTTTCTCATAAATTTACAATCTTATTCTATATATTCCTAAATTATTAATATTAGAGCTAATAAAAAAGCATAATATGATATTTTTACATAATGAACTTATAGACAGTATACTATAAAGGGTATTTACACATTTTCAGAATGATTTTGAGGCCATTTTTTCAAGGTTTAAAATATAAAGACTTATTTCTTATATGTTTGATCTGATTACCTTGCTTCTGAGTTATATATCTATCTCGTATTTTCCGTAATAGAAGAGTCCTTCGTAAAATTGGTCGAGTATTTCTTATCATTATTTTTCTACTATTTTCAAGAGTTAATCATGGCGGGTTTGCATTAAGAAAGATCTCTTTTCACAAGACCAAATGCACAATAGTCCATAGGTGAAACTCAGGTGTCTTAACGGGAATGTGTTGAAAAGGTATTCATGCAATACGTGTGTCAGTTGTAATTTCTTTTTAAAGAATTCAGTAGTGGTTTATTAAGTATGACTGCTAAAAATTGAATTGAATCTATTCTCTCTCTCTCTCTCTCTATATATATATATATATATTATTCGAAAAACATATTCGTATATTTTATATTCATTTTATGATATAATAGTTCAATTGTAGATACATGAGTTTTAATTTTTACCACTAACTAACCATTGCGTTCGAATACGAAATTTTTTTTTTCTGTTTCAGCAGGATTTTGAAAAAAAAATTCCATGCATTTACTCAAAGCGAGTGAAATTCGTTTTCTATTCATAATTTTTGCAGTTTAATTTTTTGGAAGTTATTCATTAAAGAGAATTGTACCAGAGTAAAGTAAATAAATAAACCGTCAAAAAATTTAAAACTGTTTAGTAATACTATTTTAGGAAAAAATAATTTTAATTTTTTGATAGTAAATTTTAATTTCATATGGATCAAAAATTTTTATATCTTAATGAAACCAATTCTTAGATCCAAATGAATCAAGTTATATTAAATTCATCCAACTTGATCATTTTAATGAAAATATAATCATACAAAAACTTCGTTCTTTTTCAGGTTGTCTGCCTAATTTAAATACGTTGCAAATCAGCTACAACAGACTGAAGACTGTAGCTGATATTCAGCATTTAACGAAATGCCATTCAATTACAAATGTCGATCTTTCATACAATATGATAGATGATCCAGCCGTTTTAGACGTTTTTGCAGCCATGTTATCCTTGGTAAGGATGTTCTTTAAGATTTCAATGAGAACAGATTGGGATATTTTAAATATTAAAAAAGTACACAGAAGCTTTAATCTGTATATGAAACATTTTAATCTGAATAAACTAGAATAAACTTGTCTGGTAATCTGAACAAACTAGAAATTTACAACTACTGATATTTTACTAAACTATGTTTGAAAATAGTCTTTACTGTCTTTGAAAAGTGTAATCAGGGATTCACTCTCTGATGCATTTTGTTAACGTTAACTGCTTAAAATTATAGATTTGAATACATTTCAGAAAACTGTTTCCCCGAGATGCAGTTGGTTGTCTGGAGTTTTGTAGATTTTTTCTTGAGTTCCACATATATAAATAGACATGTAATCTATCCAGTTCGTTTCAAGGTACTCGTATGATGTGCCTTGAGACCCGAATAATAAATTAGCATATACAAAATCCATGTAAAACGTGAAATCGTGTCCACGGGTGAGGACACGGCGCTGAGAAAACAGATGCAAAATGTCCACTGGTGGTCTCACGGTTCGAATGAAGAAACTTAAAATGATCACTGGTGGCAATTAACGTGTAACATATTAATACATTTATGGGCAATACGTTTCTAGCAATCAGATATTAACCCCGTTCGTAGGTGATGACGTAGGAACACGTCATGATTATTTACCTTAATAAATAAACGATAGCTAGGGTAGTCATAATATTATGTTTACATATATGAAAAGACAAACTTCCCCATCATTTATTCGACATTCTTAAAAAGTGATTCAAAGAAAATATATTTTGGCTACGTCACTAATAATATTCTTCACTACCCAAAACTATACGATGGTATAAAGAGATTAGTTTTTATTAGTTGAACGTATGTGTTTGGAATTCTTTTTTCATATACAAGAAACTGCAACAGAAAAAAGGAAGAAGTGAAGGTAAAAGAAAAGAGAAAGTAGAAACATGTTTAAGTTTCAGGCACAGCCCTGAACGTTTGATTCAAGTTGCAGCCGAAATAAAAATCGGCTAAGATTTAATAATAAAAAAGTAGAGGAGACCGTCCAAGATATATAAGCTCTTCAATTATTAGTAAAATAGGTCCTTTCAAGCCAAAATACCTATCAGTCGAATCTATCTGAATTTCAATACTTCCCTGAAAAAATTCCAGCTCCTACAGATTATAAAAGAAAAACATATTTTTTACGTTGTAAAGAACGTTGAAGGAAAAATATAAGGAAAGAAATGTTTAGATACAAGGGATGCAGAGATAAACCCACTTTATGCCCAAATTGTTTTGAAAGTTTCAGCCAGAAATTGGTTACTGACAATTTATAAGTTTATTTTTAAAACTTCTTATATCTTAATTTGCATTCGGATATCACATTTGCTTTGTAGTTTAGGTTAGGACTTTTTTTTGTAACATAATTCTTAGTTGTCATTGCATTTATAACCATCATTTGCATATAGTAATATGATTTAACTGCACCATAAACATAAATGGCGGCTTCACCCGTTAATAAAAAAAAATTACAAAAATGTGGGGTTTTTTGTTGTTCTATCCCCTAGGATATTGCTACATAAATATTTCGAAAGAAAAGTGACTTTACCTTTGAAGATAAAAAATATGACACTCTGGTTCCACCCACATTTTAAAACTGTCCGTGATTGTGTTAATATAGAAATTAAGAATTACATTGATAGAAACTGGAATATTAAATTAAAAGTGATTATTTTCTTACATAGTATCTGATTGCTTCAATAAATATAAATATTTGCTATTCTTATAAAGAATTTCCGAATTTTATCAAAGCACTAATTTAATTGCTTTTCAAACATAATAGCATAAAATTTTAAAAGTATAATCCAATAGGCTGAATAATTACTCTTCTAACAAATATCGACAAAATAAAT
Organism: Nephila pilipes; assembly: GCA_019974015.1. Lineage (NCBI taxonomy): Eukaryota > Metazoa > Arthropoda > Arachnida > Araneae > Nephilidae > Nephila > Nephila pilipes. The sequence goes on along the minus strand of BMAW01120975.1, from coordinate 783,488 downwards.
TAAATTTGAAAATTTTGTATCAACTTTGTTAGTTCTTTGTCTTTAACTGTACAAGTTTGAGAACACACACACACACACACACACACACATATATATATATATATATATCCACAATCTCTACTTAATTTAGTTCATATTTTTTATAAGACTTTTAATAATTTTATCTAAAGATTCGATTGTTTTCAAATAGTATTAGTGTTTAAACATGATAATTTATTTTTATTTTACTAGCGTGTTCTAAATATGAGTGGAAATCCAGTATTGAAACACATGAAAAACTACAGGAAAAATTTTATTTTTGGTATAGTATGTATACATCTGTTCTACTTTTTGAAATAGAAGTTAATGCTTGGAAATAATACAATGTAATTCTTACATAAACATTTATTATAGAAAGATCTGTGCTACCTAGATGATAGACCAGTGACTGACAAGGAAAGAGCTTGTGTGAATGCTTGGTATGACATCTTTTTTCCTCATTTAATTGTATGATCTGTAAGCTTCATGTTTTTCAATAATCTATATAATTTGTTTAGTTCATTTTTATTATTCTCAATACCTGAATTGTTCAAGAATTATTTTTAGTATGGATTTCTGTTGGTTGTATTTTACTCATAACATCTGATAGTTCCTGATACTACACTTCACAGAAATTTTAGAATGCAAAGATATTTCCTTTACTTTATAAATATAAAGTTAGAAAAGAGATTTATAATTAATTATTTGTAAAAAGTTACATGGAGTTCGTTTAGTCTAAAAAATTAGAAACATCAATGAATAAGCGGGAATTATCACATCGCAGAACAAATTATTTATAATTAATAGAAAGGATCCAATGTTGTAGACATCTTATCATATCATTGTGAAATAAAATCACAATCCTCATGAATATCTGTTTTACTTTGATTTCCACATAATATGTGTTTTTCGTTAAAGGTATTATCGAAAATCTTGCTTAATCCGCTACCTTAAAAGTATAGGAACAACTGTTAAAAATATGTAATAATATTCTATACTAAAATGCCAAAAGTCATGGGTTACCTCCTAATATCGTGTGGGACTTTCTCTCGCCCAACGAAGCGCCACTATTCTACGTGGCATTGACTCAACAAGTCACCGAAATTCCCCTGAAGAAATATTCAGTCATGCTGCCTCTACAGCCGTCCATACAGAGTGTTGCCTTAGCAGGTTTTTATGCACTAACTGACCTTTTGATAATATCTTACATATGTTCCACGGAATTCATGTCTGAAGATCAAGGTACCCAATTCATTCACTAGTATTGACTTAAATGTTCCTTAAGTCAATCGCGAATAATTTTGACCTGGTGACATGGCCCATCGCCACCACCATTGTCGTCTAAATTCATGAGGAATTGCAAATCTCCTTCAAGTAGCTGAACACAATTATTTCCAATCAAAGATGGTTTAGTTTGACCCGAGAGGACCCAGTCCGTCCCATAGGAAAATAACCCATACCATCATGGAGCCTCTACTGGCTTTCACAGTGCCTCCTTGACACCTTGTGCTATGGACTCGCGGGGGTCTGCGCTCCCCTGGAACCCTACCATCAGCTTTTACTAACTGGAATTATAACTTATCTGACCAAGCAATGCTCTTCTTGTCATCTAGGATCCAACTGATAAATTTACGAGCCCAACAAAGGCACTGCAGCCGATGCCGTGTTGTTAGTAAAGGCACTCGTATCGATCTTCTGCCGCCATATCCCATCAACACCAAATTTCAATGCGCTGTCCTCACACACACGTCCGTTATACGTTCAACATTGATTGTTGCTAGTATTTGACACAATGTTATTTGTCCTGTAATACTGACTGCATTACGCATGTGACAATCTGTTACTTTTCAGTAATATGTTTCATTGTATTAGCTCCTATCTGATAATAAATTGTGTAATATCCGATTATACTTTTTGAACAAATTTCATACCTTAATAATTTTGGAATGCAATCAACTATATATATATAAGCTCACTTTTAGGGATAAAACACTCCAAATATAACTAAAAATATACTAAATAGATAACAGAATATGTAACATAAAATAATAATACACTTAGTTCAAAATATCATAAAAGAACTGATTATGTAATCTAATGTGGCTAACCATGGAAAATAATTTTAATGAACACTTAAAATTTTTACACAAATCTGTTAAAATAAAATAAGCAAAATAAAATTTCATCATTTTTTTTTAAAATTTTCTTTTGAGTTAGTATAAATGTATTATTTGTTAATACTAGTATTTAGATTTGGGTAAATGTATTTTTTCCTATTTCATGTAAAAATATTTCGTAATTTTTATTTATTTATCTATTATTTTATTTCCTGGGTCCTACTCCTTATTTACGCTTAGTAATCAAAATGTTAGGGGCGTTCCTGACTTTCAGATTACATTGTATTACCCTATTACGTTGTGGAATCATATTCTATAACCTTATTATGTGGTGGAATCACATTTCACTACCCTATTTTCTAAATTATATTCTATAACACTAATTAGTTTTAAACTTAGAAACAGATGAATCAGTAAATTTAAAATATGCGTATTTTTCGTCTTTTATTATTGTTCTATAAAAATGAAACTTTCCTTCCTTGAGAACTTTTTATCCGCTCTTTCTATGAATTTTCTGTTATAATTTAATGTTTTTATTACAGTTTTTCTTAAAGTTTCATTATGATAGATATGAGTTTGTTATTATCATATATTTATCTTAATATCTTTAATATTTATCCCTACATAAATTTCACAAGACATGTTTTCAAAATACCTTTGGTTAGCGTAGACATTAATATAAGAAAATTTTCATTTTATGCTTATACTGATAACAAAAATAAATAAATAAATAAAATTGTTATGCTTTAATTTATAGATAATGCATATTTTATTCAGATTAAACATGTCATACAGTTTGAAAGTTAGTTTTAAAAAAGCTTTGTTTTCAATCAGATTTACAGTCAAATGTTTGCTTGTTAGTGTATAAATTATATTTTTTCTGTAATATCACTTCATGCTTAAATAATTATAGTACACTTAATCGTCTTTCGAAATTTTTTTTTGGTGTCAGAAAAGGTATTCAACCTGTTAAAGAAAAATTCATATTGAGGTAGAAAATATCCAATTATCTCGGGGAGAGAGAGAGAGAGAGAGAGAAACTATTTCATTTTTGAAAACTTTGCAACAGTGAAAAAAGGCAGTTTATAATTATATATATCTATCTATCTATCTATCTATCTATCTATCTATCTATCTATCTATCTATCTATCTATCTATCTATATATATATATATATATATATAAACAGTATAGTTTATAACTCTCATTTTGATACAAATCTTGTAGGGCAGGGGTGGCGAACCTTTATGTATCAACGTGCCCTTTTTTCTAAAAAAAATGTTTAATGAGGTCATAAACGTTCCGTCAAATAATTTTGACTTCGTGATTATTAAGAAAATAATAATACTAAATACTATTAACTAAAAGTTCTTTATTTACTACAAAAAAAAAAAAACATTTTGCAATGTCTCAATTATATACGTGTAACTCAAATTGAAGTAACATTTGTGTGACTTCTGTTGTTTCAATAAACTTATTAAGCTGACAAATAACTTATATTACAATTGTAAGATGTTACTTTTAGCAGAATGCATGCTGAACTGGAGTCGTCCATCAAACGATATCTAAGCGAGTCTTTAATGTTATTCATCTCTGAAAATAATGACTCGCTGGCATAAGTAGGTGAAAATATGATTAAAATAGCACAAGCAAACTTCTTCAAACTGTTAAATGTGTTTGTTAACGAATTCCATGTTTCCAAAATTTTGTTATTGGCATTTTTACTTATATTGCTTGTCATCTTTTTGTTTCAATTAATTCCATCTCTTTCCTTGTTTGAATAAATTTTTGAATCCATATTGAACTAGACTGGAAATCAATCAGCTACAGACAATTTACAATTACAGAAATAAATTTTTCAGTGACTGTTTCTTCGCCTGGTTTCTCATGTATATCTAAATCATTGATTTTTTTTTCAAGTTTGGAAAATACTTGTAGTTTCTTGTAATAATATTGTTCCTATGTATGTGTGTGTGAAAACATGCACTTTAGCGTCAAAAGCACGAATGAGATCTATCATGACGCTATAATTATTATATCAACCTTGAAGCTTCACGTTCAATTCATTGAAACATTAGCACACGTCCGTAAAAAACATCAACTTTGAAAGCCACATGACATCCAACAACTGAGGATAGGGTTCAATTTCTCCCTCATTTTGCAGAAACAGTCTGATTTCTTCCAAGCAATCAACCAATTTTTGAAGTACGTTCCTGCGGTTCAACCAGCGAACTTTATTATACATCATTAAGCCATTATACACCGAGGTGACTTCCTTTAACAAAGCATCAAACTTTCGCTTATTTAAAGCCTGCGACAAAATGAGATTAACTATTTTTGTGACTACCTCCATTACGTTATCAAGAGATGTTAAACCTCTCTTAACACACAGGGCTTGTTGATGAATAATGTAGGGGAATTCAAGAATATAATGCCATACGTTTGTTTGAAATAAACTTATGAAACAATTTATACCATCAGTTGTTAGTGAAACAATTTTTTTCAAACCAATTTCTTTCTCGGCAAGTGAATTTTTAAAGGCCGTACAAATATCTGTGCCCTTTGTAGATGTTAGCAACGATTTTATTACAATTAATTCTATCTTAATGACGTTTTTTACGCAATATCAAGCAAAAACAGCGAAACGTGCAGATTTAGTGACGTCAGTGCTTTCGTCAAGACATAGCGATGTAAAAGGAGCGGAGTTAATATAAATTTTTTGTTGATCTGCTACATTTCCGGCCATTTTTAAAATTCTTTCTTATATTGTATTTCTAGATAGAGGAGTATCTTAGATGCGTAGAATTATCTTATCTTTATTATCAAAATCATCAAAAAGTGAAGGCGTGAATGCTAACCAAGTTTCCTTTAAAAACTCTCCCTCCTGAAAAGGTTTACTATGCCAAGCAATGACATTTGCAGCCGAGTAACTTGCAACGCTCGTATGATAATTTTTGCCAACATATTTATTTATAGACGTCGACTATTTACTTCTGTCTTTCATTACACTTGCAATAAATTCCTTTTGCTTTGGTTCGCTTTTTTGACTAACGAATTTGTGATTTGTTTCAAAATGACATTTTATAGACGATGTTCTAACACTGTTCCCGAAAACAAAACACTTACCGCTTTGTCGCTTTTACTAATCATGTCATATTTCTCAGTCCTCAAGTTTGAAATTCTCTGATACACTTACTGTCTTGCACTTTTTGGTTTTTTTGCTGAACTAGCGATATTAAATAACAGTTAAAAACCGTAAATATAACACAAATAAACTTTAAAATACAGTTGTGTGAACGAAATTGACTATTATGCTATGCATAAACAAACTATGCGTCATTAGCAATTGTAGGCCACGATGTAACTACAATAACATACGTTCGTTCGTAATATGCTTCATAGTGAACTTTGTGATCGGTGGCGTGCCCGAAATATTGTGTCGCGTGCCATTGGTTCGCCATCCTTGTTGTAGGCTATATGATTGAATTTTTAAATAATTTCTTTTAAGCCTTTCGAATCGAAAGAAAAACAAAGTTTAAGTTTTAACTCTAATATATAATTTTTGCGGTTTGCATTATTATGATGAATTGTAATAGTAATATACAAAATGTTATAACACTCGTATATTTAAAATTGTTTAAAAAAAGTTTTGATTTTAACTTTAGCATTCGTGATGAATGAACCATTTTCATTTATGAAAGATTACATTTAAGAAAATATTGTGTAACGTCATCCCTTATTAATAATAACAAGCAGCAAAAAGGAATAGAGAAAAATTTTCAAGTTTAGTCTTATATAATAAATACACCCTCTTAAAGGTTTTTAAATTCAGTCGAAAAAGTATGTACTTCATATTCCCCATTTATTTATTTATTTATTTTGTATAATAAAGGAAGAAAAATACTTATATAAAAGAATTAAAACATTTTTTAATTACTTGAAAATCTTTTAATAGTTTAAGGCAATATACATTAAATATATGGCAATTATAGATTTGTTCATTTATTACTGCCTCGTAGCAAAATTATCATAATAAAAATAACTGTTTTTTTTATGTATATTTCGATTCTAGTTATCGTTATTAGAATAATTTCGCTTTATAGCAATTAATCTCAATGAATGTTTAAAAAACTCAGCGATATTCCTGCTAACAAGTATTCCTTCAAACTTAAAAAAATTAAATAAATTGGAATCAGAATTTTTAAATTACTCGAGCAATATTTTCCATATGAGAAGCAAATAAAGTTTGGCTTTGAATTACTATTCTAATCAAAAAAATTTGTAAGATTAAGATGCATTTAAGCTAAGGGAACACACACGTATGCATATCAGTCTACATAAAAATACTTTACGAGTTCAGTGAAATATATATATATATATATATATATATATATATATATTTCACTGAACTCATAAAGTCATGAGCGCACAGTCGCGTTCGGCGGTTTTCGTTGAGACCTAAGACCTGTCGCTAAAGACCCACCCTGTAGCCGGGGTTGATGCACGTTAAATCTGTCGAGGCTCACATAAAATCTTCCCATTAGCGTGGTGTGGAAGTTAGGAGGGGGGGTGACAGCTCAAGTGTCGTCTTCATCACTTGATCGAGGAGGTTCAAAATTAAGAGGTCCGCCGCCATTAACCCTCATTCCAGCGCGAGGTTAGTAAAAACAAACCTTCTACTCGTGATTAACATTTTAAAATTTAACGAAATTTTCAAAATGATACGAGAAAGTGAAACGAATTACATATAGAAACAATATACTCTCACAAATAGTTTTAAGCTATCTACTATAACGTATAATAAGTGAATCTTTCAAGAACAGATATAAACGTCGAAAAAGTCGATTAAACGTGAGTTAATGGTTGAAATGTTTTGTACTATAGTGCTAATTAATGCGTTTCGAAATTCATAAAAAAATGCATGTGTGCTTTTAAATATGAAACAAAATAAAATGAAAATAAACATTTTGGTTAAATAGAGAGATTTTAAATTTATTACGTAATAACTAAAAGACATATCTTAAACTGTTTGAAGATCCGTTGTTTTTTCAATAGTTTCAAATATTTTTCCTCGACAAAAACAAATTTTGCGACAGAGTTCGGTATCAGTATTATACCACTCTTCTTTAATCGTACATTTCATTTATACAATTAAAGAATATCTTCTGTTATGGCAAATTTGTCTTACTATATCTCGTGGCAATCTTTACATCGATATAAAAAATTCGGTTTCCTATCTGGTCAATCTCAAATTATAACTACCGTCTACTGAATGTTTTGATTTCGTGAACGTAACGTTATTCTTGTGGAATTTCTACCACCGTCCTCATATCTTTACTATTTTATCTACTTGAATGCAAAAAAAGTGCACCTCAAAGAGCAAAAAATAATGGAGGTTTCTGTTGGAATAACATTTTCCTCCAATTTTCAAAAATATATTTAGAATATTTTTTAATGAATCGTTTGTGAATGTTTCAATCTTTAAAAAATATTCTAAAATTCTATCTGTTTTTCAGATTAGGCCAATAAAATTTTCTCTAGCCAAGACTATGTAATTTTCATCTTCCATCAAAAAATAAATTAACTGCAACCATTTGTCATCTCAAATTATCTCTTCTGTGGTAACGTTGGTTTTGGATTGTTGTTATCTTTGCCAGATATTCGAAATTGTTAGGGTGATACGCAAAGGATTTGCTTATAAACATTTAAGCATTTTTTTTTTTCAAAAACTTTCTGTAGCTGAATATGCTATAGATTACCATCTTAAAGCCTTTTCACTGCTTTGATGAAAAATCTATAAATCTTCTTCTGGTATTTTCTTTCTTGCGGTTGTCTTTCATTTCAATATATGTATACATGTAGATCAGTGTCATTAATCTACTGTCTTAGCGATAGATCTGTAATTCATAAAAAATTCTAAGTCATGAAGGTTATCAAATTATTTCGATATTTTTTTTTTCTTATCAAAAACCTATTCTAGTAAGAAAGCCATGAGCGTTATTATATTCAAAACTTTTGTTGTAAAATATCGTTTATCACCCACGGGGGAGCCTACATTTGCTACATGAAACGGTGACCGTTACTCGAAGTGGTGACTGTAACATGAAGTGGCGACCGTAGAGTGGTGACTATGATGGAAAAAATATGACAAAAAAGTCTACGACCTCATGCAAATTTCATAATATACATAACATTACACATTTGAATTATAAAATTTCGTAATTATCAGGAATAAAAAGATAAGTCATCAGAAGAAGTGACAAAATTATAGAGTTTTGTATTATACATATTACTGATTGATTAGGTTTCAAATACGTAATACTATTATCCTATTACGTGAAATAGCGTCCATCCCTACAACGCAGACGTCGCTTTTCTCGGTCAAGAAGTAGACGTGATAGTTCACTACGAAGCCCATGATCGTAGGTAAGGCCTGAACTTATATGTTCTTGTCACACTTTTGACATCGTGGATCGAGGAATGTTAAATTTCCAAACAATTTCCGAAATGTGATGTTTCATGTGTCTAGCTTCAATTACCATTTTGCGATTAAAATTAGTCAATTCCCGTCGTGTGAAGTGTCACACGACGGGAATACACATGAATTTCGAGTACAAATGAAAGTACTTTAAACATTTTAAAAACTGCACTTAAAGGTACTTTAACTGCCCCATTCAAACATTTCTTATGCAATGCTACTGCCATCAGGATATTTGCATATTGTACCCCTTAACTTCTGGCTCTTCTTTGTATATATCTGGATATAAGTTAAAAAATTTCCTTATTTTTGAACTATAATTTTTTTGACCTACAGTTCTTTCCTGCCTTCTAAGAATGTAACTTTTATGTTCCTTTGGATTACTGCATTTTAAATTCCTTCGACTACCCTTTTACTGTAAATTTTAGCTCCGAAGAGAAATTTTAATTTTAAATCCTGTTAAGGTAGATAAACCGGTCGAAATTATATCGCATAAAGGAATTAAAGAGATTTGTAGAGTTCTTAATTCGACGAAAACTCCCTCTGTGACCAAAGTGTAAGAAATAAATTCCACAGGGATTCTTTTTCTCCCAAATCTTTGGTTATTATCATGAGAATTGTCCACTTCAATATTCAAACGATCAAGAATTGTTTCGTGATTGTTGATAGCATTGCGAAAGTCAAACGAATTATATAAATAATTGAAACGGTAAAAGAAAGGTAAGAAACCGTCCATCGGATTAGCATTACATTTGGAATTTCGTAGAGGCGTGTTTATGAAAGCCTCAATATATTCATTAACAGTGCAAACTTGTAAATATAAATTTCATTGATTGAGCCAGAACATATGTACTTACATGCACTTTGGTGCTTCATGTGTAGTATTGCACATATTGCAAGTACCAGTCAAAAAAGTATTAAGAACAGAGGCATTAAGTAACCAATATTTTCTTTTAATACAGACTGAGATTGTTTGAAAGACACTTCGAAATATTTGTTGAAACATGCGTTTCGGTGACTTTTTCAGAATCAATCAAACTTTTCAATGAGTTCTTGTTGGCAGTTGGTCGTTATTGGTCTTGCACCAAAAACGACTCCTTAGGTCTGTTTAACGCTGATTCTGTTCCTGACGAACACCATTAAAAATAATTAATAAAATAATTATAAAAGTTTCTGAATTTTCGAATTATGTCAGCTAAATTTACTAAATAAGGTTTATCCTAAGACTTCGAATTAATTCGATTCTATTATAGGTCTAAAGGAGGAATTGAGGCAGAAAGGAAGGAAAGAATACGATGGAACGAAATGGAACAGGAGAAGATTCGTAGAAGTGTTGAAGGTAATTCTTTATTTTAAGAACAGATTCCAAATTATAGAATTAAATATTCAACTCAGAAAAAACTCGCTCAGCGTTCCTAGGAATAACGCTGATTCTATGTAACTTGGCTATTTAGTTTTGTTAAATTTGACTTTGTATTTTCTCGCCATTCACCACATTTCTTAAGAATTTTAGTACAAATTAATGTATTACGTAAATTCATTAAAAAGACTAAACAGAGAAATAAAGTAATGGTGCATATATGTGTAGTAATTTGGTAATACTTTTAGAGCATGTGTATATTATTACGTATGATTTTGGGTTGGCAACTAAGTGATAGTGGATTTTGTCGATAGATGGTTTTAGTACATTCTTTTGTTTTGTCAATATATTCAAAACATTTAACCTATATTATTTTCTTGTTGTTTGGATATCCACCAGTAATTAGTAAGAAAATTACAACCATTAGTTATTTACTCGTGATTCTGATTTTATCCCAATTTAAAATTGCAAAAACAAAACGCGTATTTCAGACATATTGTATTGTGCTACTTTCGAAATGGCAGGAATGCATCGCAAGCTAGCTTTTACCAAGATATCAAACGGTTAATGCAAAAGTCTATGTCCAACAACTCACCAAACTGAACGATGCAGTTAAAGAAGATTGGCTAAAATGACAGATCTTAAGGATGTTGTTTCCCAACATGAGCCCCTTATATCTTTCGTCATTCACCAAAAATTATTGGAGCTAGGTTGTGGAACGTGTTGTCACATCCATCATATAACTTTGACCTTGCACCTTCAGATTTCCTTTCATTTCGTTCCATGCAGAACTCCTTAAAGGGTAAAATTTTTAAAAACGCTTACGATGTAAAACATCGTTTAATTCAGTTTTTTGCTAACAAAAATCAGAAGTTTCATGAATATTGAATTATAACATGCCTGAAAGAAAGAGAGAGATGGTAAAAAGTTAACGACAAAAACCAGATAATAACTAATTTAATAAAGTTATATTTTAAAACATTTGAGTTTTCCATTCTATTTAAAATCCGCTATCATTTAGTTGTCAACCCAATACAATACTAGCAAAAGAGTGTAACATGCATACATAATATGCCCTTATGAGTGAGTGTACACATAATTTGCTTAACGAGCATTGAAAGGATTTATTGAAGGTTTCTGGTGAAAGCATTACCTTCAAAAACTGGTAGAACAAAGAATTTATTCCGAACTTGAAAATAGTGATTCGGAAAACAGAAAACGAAGAAAGCAAAGCACTTGCTACAGATATCTTTACAAAAATGTTTGGTAATAATAACCGAAATCTAACCGACATTTGCTTGACGAGAGAAAAAGAATGCAACAAATGGCTCTAGATAATTCCATTAAAAAAAAATCAAGAATTTCTGAAGAATCATGACTTATTCATTACAAAAGCAAACCGTATATTTTTGTGCGTATGTCTTATGAGTATATTATGTAAATCAATACAAAAAATAATTTTAAACTGAAGTAGTATTTGTTAATTTTTTGTCACGTATTCTCCTATCCTTAATGTATGTGTGTAAAAATGACCTTATTGAACACTGTTTCATTTAACGCTTTGTCATTTAGGAATGCATCATAAACGCTAAACGAGGTTTTAGTTACTATACATGTAAAATATCTCTAAGGATTATTTATAAATCTATAAATAGAAAATATTTCATACAGTTCTACAGCATTTTGTACTTTAAAAATGTTGTACATTTATTCCAGAATTTCTAAAAAGGTAATAAGAAAAATATTTTATTCTTTTCTAAATATGTTAACTTGTATTTTTGTATCTTTAATTATTGTCAGACACATTGTTTTTGAAGAACTTTTAATCATTTAATCCTTATTTAAACTTAACCAAAAATGCTCTTTATTATTTTCTTAAAGATAGTTTCTTTAACTTCCATTAAAACAACTCTCTAAAAATTAACAAAGTATTGCTCTTAATACAATACATGCATGAAGTTATTCATATTTGATAAAATACTAAATTACTGAAAATTTGATTAAAGTTTATTGAGTTATTTTTTAATTTTATTCAATGTACGAGCATCTAATTAAACTAATTGACTATACGATATTAAAAAAAGCAAATAATTTGAAAAAAAATTATAACTCTTATCAAAATCTTCCGAGGTCCATAGAAGATTGAAACTTATTAGAGACAAAAGTTTAGATAGAAAGTTCTGTGGTAAGAGCAAATAAACTGGTCAACCATAATAAATCTTATAATTAGCTCTATACTAAAAAAAAGTATTGTACATGTTTTCTTAAAAATTAACAGAAAAACTTATTTATTTATAAACTTCTACTCATAGAAGTTTCATAGGAATTTTGTTTTTTGAGAAACACTTAAAACATTGAAAACGAATTGCATGTTATGTGAGCTGTGTCTGGATTTTTGATAACTAGTTCCTAATTTTATATTCTCAGCTGTATTAGCATTAAGAAGAGGAAAAACAAACATGAAACTTTTGGCTGAATTAGAGAAAAAAGATACGACTGAGGAAAGTTCAAACAAAACAAAATCACAATGCAGTAAAGATGGTGACAGTAAGATAACAGCGTCTGAGGAAATTCGTCCGCAACAACAAGAAGTTAGTGGGGAATTCTTCTCAAAAGAAGTTACTCCTGCCATAGGAGATACGTCTGAATATAAAGAAAACAATGTAACCATAGAAAATTCAAATAAAATAGAGTCTCTATACAAAGAAGGTAGTGGATTTGGTATATCAGGATCAGGTGAAACTCATCGTCCACAAATACAAAAAGAAAATTATGAATCTTCAAATGAGAATTTTATTCCAGTCTTAGAAGATGCATCCGAAATTAAAGGAAACGTAGCTGTCAAAAAATATTCACAAAAAATAGAATTTCAACATAAGGAAGATAAGTATATTAAGATATCAATATTGCAAGAAAGTCATCAACAAAGTAATAATGAGGAACACTTATCAGAAAAACGTATTCCAGTCTTAGAAGATGCACCAGAATTTAACAACACAGTTAAAAATAACTCGAACGAAATCGAATCCCAATGTAAAAAAAGAAACGATATTAAAACGTTGGAGTCAAATGAATGTCAGCAACGTTATGATAATAGAAAAAACTCTCATAAAAGTACTGTAGCAGATTTTGAAAGTGCTCATCCGTCTCCTCCTCTGATCGAAAATGACGGAAATTTCTCCGACGAAAAAGCGGTTATGAGCATTTTGAATGAAGTGAAGTGTCAACTGTGTATCATGGAAGCTGCTATGAAATTGTCTAAAGAAATAACTCCACCCAAAACGCATTCCTCGGAAAACTCTTTACCTTCAATGGATACGAATAAAATTGTTTCAAAAGAGAAAGAAATATTTGATGATGAAGATAAACAATTTACTGTATCAGAGAAAAATATTTCAAATTTTCATGAAATTCTCGATAATTCATCGACAGAATTGATACAGAGCAATAATTTTGACTTAACTCAATGCGTAAAAGGTAAAGAAAACGGTTCTAATCATACTACACCAAATCGTTCTCAAGAGAAACAAATTTTTAGTTCCAATGAGGTAGTACAGAAAACAGAAAATGTTGAGTCTCAGTTATTAGAACGTAAAGAATCATCGCAGGAAAAGCAAGATAATGCAACTGATACTAAGATATCTATGAAAATTCTCGAAGAAGAATCAAATAGAACATCATCAATGAATGAACTTTCTGACACGGATAGAAATGGTGAACTTATTTTGAAACAAAATGATTCTGCAATTCCTTCGATAACAAATGAAAATGACTATTGTCATTTCACTCTTTGTCATGAAGTTATAAAAAAGGAGGAAGAATACATAATTTCAAAGGGAGAAAAGATCCCTGAGAAAATGACAACAAATTTTTCTAAGATGGATAAATTTAATACTACCCAGTCAACTAGAAATGAGTTTAACAGTTCTAATAAAGACATTTTGATAAATGATTTGAAAAGTAAATCGAATTCAAATGAAAACCAAGTTAATAATTTAGCATCGTTTTACAATGATAAAGTTTTGGAAGAAGCAAAATCAAATTTAATGACGTCAAAAATGAAAGAAGTTAGCATTTCCTCAAACGAAATTCAAATATGCGGTGATAAACTTTCTGAATCCAACCATATACAGAATAACTCTAATATTTCAGCTCAAAGAAATGACAACGAATGTATAAAAGATGAAAACGAAACATATTCGGAAATTAAAGCTATTGTTAGTGTTAAAAAATCTGACAATTTGCCAATTATTCCAACCAAAGAGGGAAATCTTGCTTTGGTTGAATCCAAACTTATTGAAGAAACTAAAAACCCCCGAAAAGCAAATCAAATAACAAAATCTTCGATCAGATCGCAAGGGGAATCCATTTTAATCGACAGAGGGAGTTCCACGAACTCGAGAAAACAATTAATTTTAAAAGATCGAAGTCTAATGCCTCTAAAGAATGATCAAACTGTGAATGTGACTAAAAGTGATACTAGAAGCGTATGTAATACGAGTGTTACCAAGAAACATGCATTAGCTGTACTTCCTTCCAAAATTAATGTTTCACAAAATACGGCAATCGATAAAATATCTTTGTCTGGTAATCTGAAAACATTTTCTGATACTGAATCAGAACAAAAGGAATTTAAATATACAGAAGGTAACAGGTATCAAAAATTAAGTCCAAACGTTATCTATCGAAATGAATGTCAAAATTTTGGAGATATCATAAAAGAGGAGAATAATTCAAATGAAAAAGTTCCAATAAAAGAAACTAATGTAAATCGGTTTTCAGGAAAAGAAGCAGTTTTAGCTACTCCTAAAGAATTTTTTACGTCAGAAAATATAAATCAAGTAACGGAACAGAATCTTTCAGATAGTAAAACAACTTATGAAAATTCAATAAAAGGTGAATCAGGTATTATAAAATTAGAGGAAATTATTTCTGACAGCTACGTTCATAATAAAGTGGTACACCTGACAAATAAAGACGAAATAAACACGGACAAGCCTGATTTTGTTTTTCATGACAAAAATGAAACAATCTTGATGAAATTTGAGAACTCAGATAAGGAAAACACTATAAAAAACTCATATGACAATGACTTTATTGCGTCAGAAAAATCAAATTCCATTGAGAACAATACATTAAAATTTTGCAGCTCTAAAACTGAATCAAATGAATATTACAAAATCAGAAATAAAGATAATCAAATAGCAAAAATTGATGAACATGGACTTTCCTCTGAAGATAAGGCAGCAGTTAGAAGCCAAAGACAGAACGACAATGTGAATAGAGCAGATATTAAGAGTGATATGAATAATCTAGAAAAGAACGCAAACAACGAGAAAACGAATGAAAGTTCAAATATTGATTTGAGCAATAATGCTAATAATGGAGAAAAGAATAACAGTGGATTTTCATATCCTGAAAATATTGCAGCTTTACGCTTACATAGAGAGCGAAACTTTGAGGATGACGTATCGACTGATGAATCGATAGGATCAAGTAGCTCATCAACTTCGTCAGATGATAGTAGTTATTCAATATCAGAAGACGAAAGAGAAATATTCTTACGCAAGATTAATGTGGTAAAACTGAAAAAACAAAAACTTCAGCAGCAGAAATCAGCAAAATTACAAGAGTCTCTTTCATTGCTGGAGGAAAAATTGTCTTTGAAAGAATCAAATGAAGGTCTGGAGGATATTTTAGAAATTCGAAATTCTCTTTCCTTGCTAGAAGAAAAACTATCTTCGTCTATCAGTAATACATTTCCAGACGAAAACTATCGAAGTATCGATTTTTCAGAAAAAGAACACTTAAATTCAAGCAGCAATAGCTCCATGGAAAATTCTGAAACACTTAACGAGTCTTCAGAGAATCTAGCCAACCCTGGAACAAATACAAATAACTTTCAGGTGATGATGAACGGAGATTTAACTTTGACAACTATTATAGAAAACAATTTGAAATCTATAAGAAATGAATCAGATCGTGATATACAGAGACAGGCTGAAACTACTAATCCCGATATCAAATTAATCGCCTCAAGTTTCTTACAAGATCTAGTTACAAAAACTGAAAATTGTCTTAAACGTGATGATGAAACTATACCAAAGGAAAAGACAAAAGCGCAGTTTGATGTAATATCAGAAAACGAACAATTTGAACTGGAAGAAATGATTTTACAAACGCATACATCAACAGACTTAACGCAAACGGAGCCATCTGAACAAGAACATAACGAGACCGAAATGTTTGTCAGTAAATTTGATCTGAAAGCTGCGCTAGCAGAAATAGATAGTTTAGGTGAAAATTCCTTGATAAAAAATCTGACGGATGAAGAGAAGGAATGCAAATCCATTCGAAACAAAAATGGAGGAGCAACCACAGAAACTATTTTATCGAAAACAAGGGGCTTTGCGAATGATAATTATAAAACCTCTTTAGCCTCAGATTGTTGTTCTCCTACATCAATATGTGAACATACTGTAAAGATAGATTCTTCCGAGATACAAAGTAGATTTACATTTGAAACAAGTAACAAGAGACCAGAAGAGCCAAAAACATTTTCACCATTTTCTTCTCTAAGATATGAAAGAGAGATAAATTCTTTTTCCAGAAAAACATCTATTGAAGAATGGGATATAGACAACGACGAAGACTCATCAATTTCGCCTTCTAATTTGACACGAGGCACGGACCCAAATATGTATAGAGAAACAAGTCGTAATGATCTGCGAGAGACGCATCGGCCGATGCAATCTAAAAATGAAAAGCTCTCGACACATAAAGAGAAACATGAATCTCGGGATGAAATTAGTTACCTTGATATGAATTCAAATGTACGATTAAATAGAACAGAAGAATGCCTTACCTTACCAAATAAGCAATCAGAAAACGACACATTGAAACGAATTTACAATAACAAATCAAGCAAGAATGAGATGTCTGAGTATTACGATACATCAGAAATGGAAGATCGAAACGAATTACTACATAAGAGAAGTACAGTCCTATTCGCAGAAGACTCACATAAATATTTGACATCTAATAAGACATATGCAGCCACAGAAAAGGGAGGAGTAAACAAAAAGATGGCATTTAAAAATAATACTTTGGAGAGAAATTCTACCTCT
Organism: Nephila pilipes; assembly: GCA_019974015.1. NCBI lineage: Eukaryota > Metazoa > Arthropoda > Arachnida > Araneae > Nephilidae > Nephila > Nephila pilipes. The sequence goes on along the minus strand of BMAW01120975.1, from coordinate 766,388 downwards.
GTAGATCAAGATGAAGAGGAAGACTGCATTATCACCTTCAGAGGAAACCAGTCATCATCTCCCAGCAAACAGGAGTGGTATGTGCGCAATTTTTATCAGACATCATTTATAAAATAATTTTTATAATTCCTAGTATATTATAGGTACCGTTATAATTAATCAGTCTAAAAGAATATATTCGTTTCAGCATCTTTCGCAGAAGACCTGCCTTGACAGGGAATGGTAATTTACCCAAAATATTTCATTTAGGTAAATGTCAGATTCATTAATTAAATATTTAAATTAAAATTTATCTTCAGAATTTTGAGCAAAAGTATATGTAATTATTTCGCCATATTTTATTTCAGGTTTACAAGATGATTCGATGTCCGATAGTGAAATTTCGGAAGTAAGTACTTATCACCAATCAGCGGCGTAGCCAAAAGGGGCAATCCCGCATTTTTTTTTATTAAAAATATTTTTCTAACTTGGAGCTTCAGCTACCATAAGAGAAATGTTACAATGCAGAAAACTTGCACAGAAATAATTTTAATTCCTTTTTTATGTGTGTATTTCAATAATTTTTTTCCCTCTAAAAATATTCAAAATTCCTTAGAGTATTTTTGCCTCTTTTGGAAACAATATGAACAATTATTTATAAATACCGTATGAATTAATTATCAGCAAAAACTGCAATAAATAAAACATGTAATTACATTATAGTAAGTGCATCTAAATAATAAACGTGTCAATATTCAATTTTAATGAATGAATCGAACCATCTAGTAATGAAACACGCAATCACGATTTTTAAATAATTTACTAATTATCATTCAAAATTGAAATTGGTCAATCCCCAAAAATCTTTTGGCCACGTCCCTGACATACATATTTAAAACTAATTATTAAGTTGAACGAATGCGGTTTAGTTTTGTCGAACTTTTTATTATTATTATTTTCAAGTTGCACGTAAAAAACAAGTACTTTTAAACTTAACTGCAAGCAGAAATATAATTTTTAGGAGGTGTTTATGTATGCAAGAAATAGCAATTTTTAATTTCACGGGGGAAAAAAAATACTACTTCTCATATATTCTGTCATGTTTGAACTCGATAAAAATAAATATGTGGTATAGATATATTAATTTTTGGTCAGAATAACCATGTTTTCAGTTAATTTATAAATTTGATTCTATTTTTCTTTTCTTTATATTCGAACCGATTAGATGCGAAAACTTACTAATTTTCATAACGGACCTCGTTTTGTAGATGATTTGGAGATCTATATTATATGAAACTTGTTGCAATGAATAAAACGTTGCATTAAAGTTTCAGAAAATAATAAAATATCAAATTTGTATTTTTAATGCACTTGGAATGAAGATACAAAAAAGAAGAAAAAAATCATTTATAAAAAAATTATCAAAAAATTTCATTTATCAGTAATTGATTCCAATTAAATCGCTCATTTTCACAGATAGTATATATCTCCAGAGGAGAGCCACACAAAAATATTGATGTGCATCTACTATTAGCAGAGCTCACAAGCTTCAGCCTAGTCACCTAGAAATTATAAATCTTAACACATTTTTTGTTGCTGTTATTGAGAAATCAACAAATTTGCAATAATTATTTTGCACTTCAAACTAATTTTTAAAGCAGCATCTATGAAAAAACTCTGTTAAGCTGTTTAGGAAACCTTCATTGAAGTTACGGTTTCTTAAAAAATTATGCCGTTATCTGGCGGTTATTATGGTGCATGACGTCACCAAAATATTATCTATGTAAACCAGTGAAGTGTTTCCTCGCATTCAATGCTCTTTAGGAAACCCTGCCATCTGGTTTACGCAGACAACAATTTAGTGACGTTATCCACCACAACATTGCGACCGCCAGATAACGGCTCCGTTGTCTTAGGAAACAGTAGTTTTATTGAAACAAGTTGTGAAAACTAACGGCTATTGACAACAATATTGCAACACAAATTAGTGATTTCAGAAAATACGTTTTTTTAAAAAATATTTTTTTGTCTCCTAAGTCAGCTATCTTCTTTAAACTTGCGCCAATTAAGCTATTTTCAAACGTAAAATATGCATATATGTATTTGCGATTGACTGAATCTTAAAATTTTAAATGCCGTTCATCGTGAACTGAATCTCGTGCATCATAAAGCACTACGAGGGCGTTTCAGAAAGAACCTTTGTTAAGAATGGGAATTGGGTAACTCATTATAATACTTTCCATAAATCGTTTTCCCTTTTTCTGAGTCCATGAGTATGACACCTTCGCCTCCCAAATTATCGTCGCTATATCGTGTCTGGTCAATGAGACAGACTTCGCCTTCTTTGGAGAAGATTCACCGGAAGTAACTCATTGGTTTGATTGTTGGTTGGTAACGATAAACCTAGGTCTGATCGGCGATGACAACTCGAAGCAGCACTAATCAAAACTCACCGATAACCAGGCACATTTGTTTCGATGCATTTTTACGTTTGGTAACATAAATTTGTCTTAGCAATTCCATCTGTCTTCAAACAGGGGTACTTTTAGAACCTTCCTCGTATCTGTTTTGAGCTGACGTCATTTGGGTTAAACAACCAAATGTTAAAAAGTTTAGATAAAACAATGAAAGGATTTTTTACACAAGTAGTTGAAACATAAGTTTGAGTAATCCCAGTTAAAGTAGTTTTCTTCTGATGTTAAAGACTATGACCTAAATTCAGCAATTTTTTAGATGTTCAAAAGTACTTCAACATTACTATTACATTTTAATTTGACTATTCTATAGAAGAGCAGAATTTTTGTCTGAATCAACCCATTTTGTCTGAAAAATAAGTCAATAGTGCAATGCCAAATCAATATTTAACTTTAATTGCTAAAAAGAAAAATAACATATATATTAAACTTTTCAATATTTTAAGCATGCAATTCGATAAATGGATGTATGTATTTATAACTACAGAAACTTATATTAATAATGAATTTTTTACAACACAAAAATAAAAATGTATTTCGAATTTGGACCTCTTCTGTAACACTAGGCGAAGACAGCCTTAAAAGAAGTTTATTAGCATTGAATACTCTAACAGATAGAAATCAAATACGTTTTAAATATTAAGTTAACTGAAGTTTAAAATACCAACGGTAATGAAATATTAGTTTCAGATCGTATTAACGTCAGTGCAGTTTAATATATGGGTAAAAGTTACATTTTGAAACTCGGTAAAACTTCATCTTCGTTGTAGCTTTACATAGTGTCCACAATTAAACTTAAAGTGTAGCATAGTATAAATATTTTAGCCAGTAGCATAAAATATTCAGCAGAATTTCATGAAATTTGGAGAATGGTATAATGAGATGATGGGGGAGTTCTATTTAGCACAAAAAATGTTAGTTCTCAAAACCACCATTAAGTGAGCCGAAGTCATACCTATTTTCATGCTGAAAATAACGTTGACTATGCAGGAACGTGCTTAGTCAACGGTCCAAAATAGTGATTTGGCCACAGAAGCTTTACAAGAACTTCGGTCTATGAAGAGGCACATTCACTAGCCAAGGACTAAAAACAATGATTGCGAGATTAGAAACAACGGGATCATTAGCCATTCAGCCAGGAACTGTTGCAACACAGGTAGTGGATGTTGTACCGACACTAGTGGTGGAAGACAAGACGTCACCTTTCATGGGGTAACACTAGCGTGTGGCATATCGCAGAAACTACTAACCAACTACAATACTAAAGATTCTTCAAGAGGTGTTAAGCAACTTGCTATCCTTACAAATTGTCGCTTATGCAGAAGTTCTTAGCATATGATCTTAAAGGCCGAGTTTAGTTTAGTTTGTTTAGCTTTTATTAACATCGCACTAGAAGCAATACGAGGGCTATTGGCGAAGGACCTGTAATTTTGAACCACGGTCAAGTGACGATCTTAATGACCGAACAAACCTTTGAGTTGTAGTTTCTTGCACGATGTATGCTCCAAATTGAATAGCCATAGAACATTGTGCGGATGGAAGAAGCCCACTTCCCTTGGAAGGTGCGATTTACAAGCATAATTGACGCATTTGGCGGCCAATGATCGAACCCGCGACTGAACGAAAACCGCCAGCCCACGACCTTGACCACTAGGCTACCGCGGCCCGCAACATTCAACGGATTAACACAATCTTCAATCGTTGAATGTGTGATTTCACAGAGTCAGACATTGGTGAACAGCATTATTGAACATGCTTTATCAACATGAGACTGGTAAATAATGTAGCTTTTCGTTATGTTTTATATGATGGTATTATACGGCATCTATCTATCTCTCTATATATAAAGTGGTAGTGTTTCGGAACTATTTTTTGCGTTAGATAAAAATTCCCATAACTTCACTATGTCATTCTCCAAATTTCATAAGTTCTGCTTTATAGTTTTTGCTGTAGGCTGCTTCCAAATTCTAAGTTTAATTATAGAACCTGGTAACTGAAATTTGTATGAGAAAATTTGCATATGAAAAAGATAATGTTTTTTATAGTTCCATTTTCCTTTTAATAAATATGGAAAAAAAATAATATAAAGTCATTGGTTATTTATTGTTTTAAAGGTGTTGGTAAAATTAATATGCACATCGTGATCTTGAAATAAAGACGATTTTTAACAACACATAAACACTCTTCTGAAGTAGTACCAAAGTACTTCCAGCTGTGAAAAATTATGTAACATAAAAATTTCTTATTTCAACTCTATTTCCCCATATTCTCGTTAAACGGAGCCACGATTTTTTAAAAAATGACGATATTCATTATTTCCTTACAGATATTAATAATATAGCATATTAAAGATAATAAAAGTTTTAAAATTTCAAGATGTATTTACTTATTTCAATTATTAAAAAATTCCAGCTTTATAATGTAAAGAAATACCAACTGTTTTAAATTGCTTAAGTTCTGGATTCCTAGCCTACAAGTAGTAGGAGAAACTTACTACACTAGTCCACTGGTGAAAACGCCCAGCCTCTTTGCTTGTTGTTAAACTTTCGTATTACAAGATTGTTAGGCTTAACAGATATCATTTTCAGTCTCATTTGTATTTTTTGAAAAATAAAAAATTGCAGTTAAAGTGTTTTTAGCTGTAATAGTTAAAAGCAAAGTTATAATTTTTAATGATTTCTTGCATTTTATGTACCATTTTGTAAAACAAGGGTGCTCAACCTTTTAACTTCTCTAGGCCATATAGGCAGATCATTTGTTTTGGACCACACATAAAATTAACAATAATTGATGAGTAATAATAACTTTAAAAAAATGTTCATTGTATCTTTTAAGTAACATTTCGATAAAAAAAATTCAGTTTTTCAACTATTTTATTTTATAAGTGTAATATACAATAGTCTACTATATATATTCAACATACTTATCTCCACTATTAAGGCATTCATCATTTACCCATTCATACACATACTGTCAATAAAAGTCTTTTGATACCAAATATATATTAACCCTTGATAGTCATGAACAAGCTCAAGATCGTGATCTTTTAACATTGCACTAAGAAGCAGCACAAGGGCTATTTGTTGAAAGAGCAGAGTTCACATCCTAACAGTGCATAATATGCGCAGACAAGTTCCACTCGTCAGAGGTTTATCTACCATAATGGTTGCAACCGAATCCTACTAGCACAGCGAAAATTTTCCCTGATGCATGTTGAGTTCATCTGCTTATATTATCCTGCATTGTTCAAATTACAAGCAATACCTACCCTCAAAATTTGGTCAGTTTGATGGTATGCTGATGACAGAACAGGTAATGCGAAATTTTTAGCATAATAGAAAAAAAATGCAACAGATTTATTTGTTTGTGTGTGTAATTTGGCATGAGTTATTGAAATGGTCCAAAAGGAAAAGCTAAATAATTCTGAAGATAAATAAACAAGATATGTGAAATTCCATGTTCTTAATGCACCACACACAGATTTTTAGGTAAATATAATCAAATGTTTTGTGAAATTTTTAAAATTATGTATATTTAGACATTTTAATTTAATATTTTACAAGCAAATATTTGTAACATTTATCTTTTACTGAATTGTTTAAAAATGCAAATAATAAATTATTAATATTACTTTAATGTACATAGTTCTTAAAAGACTTGTTTGAAATCAAAAGCGACTAGCATTAAAGCCAGAAAAGGATGACAATTTCAAAAGCAACTAAGGAGGAAACAGCTGCCATTTTCAAAGACCATTTGGTCGAAATACTGCACATAATAAGAGAGCAAAAACTGTTGATTCTTCTAACTGTCAAAAGGAAGGGCTGATTCCTTGAGGTCCATTTCCCCAATAAACTTTGACATTTTTAATGCAGACCACTTTTCCAACTTTTTGCTGTTTTGAAGATGTCTTGACCGTTTAATGTCTGCCAAAGTTTCATTTCTTCCATCTCACTCCTAAGTTTATTAAACATGCACATTAAGTATAAAATTTGGAAGTTTAAAAACTTGTCAGTATTCATAACTTGTGCCATTATTAGAACTTGCATACGAAACTGGTATCAATACAGACGTCTGCAGGGAAACATAAAAAACAATTGTGTGACTCTTATAGAATTATGTTAAATAAAATTAAGAAAAATATAAATCCATCACAATACATATGAAGCAAAACTAATTTCACTGATATTCTTTTAGGTTCTACAGAGTGATGATACTGCAAAACAAATCCACCCAACTCAAACATATGGATCATTGTACTTTGATAAACTTTTCAGAACTAAATCCAATACAGCAGCCTCTGCAGAAAAAGGAACCAATGCTCTACGTTCAGCAGCATTATTTCAGAGGCGTGATCAGTCAAAAAAGAAATTATCAAAAATCGCTGAGCATCGAATTTTGATAGAAGAGCTAGATTAACAATTCATATTCAAAAATTGTCTCATTGTGCTCAGTAGATTTTTTAAAAATATGTTAGCAATTACAATAAAGAAAATGATATTGAAAGATATGAGATCCCATAATATTGCACTTACTAGGAAGTGTTTTTTCATTTTAATGAAAACTTTACCCTTTTGTTAATTTTTTTTTTACTTAGTAGTGTTTTGTAGTTTAAACTGGTAGCACAAATGTGATTGTTTGAATGATATGATTCTTGGCATCCTGTAGTTTAGCAATGCATACATTTTTGTGTTTGGAATAAAAATAATTTTTTAAAATTAAAAAAAGGTATTCCTCATTTGAGCAGTTAAACAAATTAGTCAAACATAACTTAATTCTTTATCTAATAAATAATACAAATTTGAATGTTTCTCTGTCTATTATGCAAATCCACACCACTGATCATATTGCTTCAAAATTATGAAGGGAACTTTGCTGATGACTGAAAGGAGCTGTAAGTATATAACCCTGCCAAAAAATTTTTAAAATTGCTTGCAAATTTATTTTTGGAGAATTTTTCCAACCCCCCGCCCTTTTCACCATCAACAGATGGCAGAAGCATTGATTTACTTAAAAACTTGATTTTCTTGAAATCGATTAAATTTCTTTAAATTATGATACAAATGAAACTGTATTCCTTTGGCATACAAAATGAACACTTAGCACTCTAAAAAAAAAAAAGACCAATGTTAATAATCTCTTAATTCTATTAATCACTTAAAATTTCTCAAAATATTATTTAAAAAGTTGGTTCTCATTTAACAAGTTTATTTTGAGCTGTATTATATATATATTTAAATTCATCAGTATGAAGGAAAGGTATGCCAATTAGAATAAAATACAAAATTATTTACATTTATCTCTCCATAACATTTAAATATACAACAGTTTGACAGCTAAAATTTAAATTTCTAACTTCTTCCACCCATATACCACCAACTTTTTTAAAGCAAAAAAACTCATATAATCAGTAATAATTTTTCTTGCGGTTTCTACAATGTGTCACCATGTTTATTATGTCTCAGCCTTTCATAAATAATAAATGTGAACACTAACATTATTTAACAATGAATTTAATTTCTACAACACGGGCAGTATAATTACTCTATAACAAAAGTCAGTGAACTATATACTTAATCATACTTCATTTTCTCATCTATAGAATCATAGTTTCATTAATACCACTATATTTCTGCAGATAAGATTAGAGTTGAATCACAAAAAAGGCCCTTAAAATTTGAGGTCATTTCATAAGGCAAATAGCTGCTCAAGTACATCCTCACTTTTGAATTAGAATTCAAGCTTGTTGTTTATATCCCATTTTGTACCTAGCAAGCTCATCCGCTTCGTCATCAGAATCCTGTAACAAATCGCCCTGAGTGCTCATCAATAACATTGGAAATCTAAAATGTTTTGAAAGATTTCATCACTATTTCTACTTTCACCCATAATTTGGTCACAAAATCTCATAGCACATCAAATGACAAAGCCAGTCTAGCTCCACCTTTCGTGTATGACATTTTGCCACTCATCAGTTATTCCATTTGTTTACACATGATGTTAGAATGGTTTATTTTGAGAGACATCTAAAGATTGCAATATTGAAATTAAACTGCCTGGTGTAATAGCAATCTTAGTAAAGCAATTTTTAGTGTTCTTAGTTAAGTGACTGTGAAACATATTCCACACCAACAAACTCTTTCATAGAGCACTTGGTTGCCTCTGCCACACATTTTCTATTCACAATTTTTTACATCATTCTCATCTACCCATCCCATTTCACAAAAATATACAAAAATGCATGGCAGGAATTTTACTTTGGTGTAATTTTCCCATCGGTATTAACTTTGTTCCATCTGCTATGCATATTAATACTACTGTAAACCTAGTATTTTTATTGTCTATACTTCAGACTTGAAAAGTTATGGTTTTCATTTCTACAGTTCAATTGTTTATAATATCAAAGTTCATGAGAGTTTCCAATATTAGATAATAGAAAGTTTTGTTTTTACCTTTTACTAATAACAAACTTATGAAAACTCATAAGCTTATGGTCAAGATCTCAAGGTAATTTATAAGTTTTTTTTTGTCCATGAAATGAAACTTCTGTTATATGAATTCTTTGATTTGTTCTGGATTGGCCCCCGTACCTATTCAATGTATAAGCACTAATCATATTTCTTATAGCATAACAATTTTGCCTCTCAGCAACATTTTTTAAATCTGGTGAGTAAGCCATTCCTGCCTTATAGAACAGTTTCAATGACATTTTTTTAAAAATATTCTTTCTCCAATCTTTAATCATCTCTTTTATTTCAAAAGTCCTTCCTACAGAAGAGCTGTTAAGACTCTTTAGTTTGTTTTATTGCTTAATTTGAAAGTTGTACATATTTCCTTTACATTAATTCCATGAATAGGCCCACACTACATAAATTTTACACTGATTACACTTACAGTGCAAATTATATGAACATGCAACACAACCAATACAGAAACTTGTTAGAGATGCAAATAAATTCAATGTGATTCTAAACAGTTCTGTCATATGCAAGACCACAAAATTTTGTGTTCTTGCATAATTTTTTGTTCCAGATAATAATCACTGATCTAAAACTAAATTCACACACTCTTGATAGTTTAGGAGTCACCTTAATGGTCAGATATATGCTAAAACAATAAAACTTTGACAAAAAATTATACCTCATCTTATCTGAAGGCTGTCTTATCAGTAGAAATATATTGCATTCTAATTCATATAAAAAAATTCAAAGCAGAATAGAATCTAAAAAACCTGACAGATTATTCAATTTATACAATTCTTTCGCGAGTTATGCTGAGCATTGAAAGCCCCACCCTCCAAAAACACTTATCCATGTAATAAGAATAAGAAACAGGTGAAGAGTTTGGTGCAGCCCCTTACTTATAGGAGACCTTAATCAGGAATACTAATTTTTGTTTTTCAGTTTAATATTATCATAAAAATATTCAATAAAAACTTCAAACTATATATATATATATATATTGCATTCAAAAAGAGATTTAAAATACCTTCAAAATAAAAATAATGAAAAGTATATTTTTAACTTCCATTAGATTAATTTTATTAAAAACAAAAGAGGTTGTATAACCAACTCAATTTCCCACATGTTCCATGATAATGTGTTACTGTTTTCCATTTGTTATAATTTCCTAATTCTTTTTTTACCTCAATTTTTTTTAACAGAAAACATTAATTACAGAAAAAATTACACCTTTTAAAAATCATAACACATGAAATATAATTAATTGCAATATATTTTCTTTCGAATATTTTAAAAAAACTCCAAATCACAATTCACATGATATGTACAGTAAGCCCAAGGCATTAATAACAGTAAGACAAAGCAATATTTTGTTTGAATATTTATTTACAAATAATTAACAATACAATTGCTTATTAATATGAACAATAAAAATAAAGTGTTGTACAAAATATTTTAAAATGCTTCTTCATTCTGCAAATTAATATTATTTATGCAATGTTTTCAGTTAATATTATAGTGGAAGAATTTTCTAATTTTTTAAAATTTACAATGCAATTATGAAAACATTATGGTCACCTATTCCTTAATTAGAAAATTATGCAAGATTTAATCATAGCCTATATCAGCACACCTTAATGTCAAAAACAAATATGTATATATATATATATATATATAATTGTCATTAAATTTCTTCATTCATGAATTTTTAATTTTACAAAATTAGCAGTACAAATAATTTAATCAGTAAATAAAAATTTGCAGAAAGTCAAAAAATATATCAATCCAGCTAAGTGTCTATTCCCTTTTAAAACTTTAGTCTCGGGGAAAAGGAAGAAATGCAACGAATTAAGAGTTTAGACAGTGAAATTAAAGTGAACTTATCAAGATTTATTCACATTTACAATATTTTTTTAAGGTACAGAAAAGAGTCTTCTGTTTCTTTTAATGAGATGATATAATTACAATGCAAAGTTGCTATCAAATCTTCCAGATAACACTTCAGTACTGAACACTGCAAGGTGTACTGAAGGTAAATTTGACACTTACTATGGCTTAATTTCATGTTTTACCTTGAGCAACATTTTCCTGTAATACACAGATTTGATATATGAATAAATACAGAGAAGAGAATTCTGATTTAGTTACTTTTAAAATGAAAAAAATAATTATTATTCTTTTATATATAAGTACAGGAACTTATGTATTAATTTACCTGAAGACCAGAATCAGGTTTGCATACTAATCCTAATTTTTTAGCTTCTATTTCATATATTAGTAGTCGCCACATTTTAACAACAAATACTTCTGCCTCTTCATCTAACACCTGGTGGGGGGGAAAAAAGGCATATTTGAGTTAATCTTTTAAAAATCATCATAATAATTAAAATAACAGTTTAGTATTCCCTCAAATAACTAAAAATTAATTTCATAAATAATTTGAAGATAATAAACACATCTTGCATGCTCGTTTTTTTAGAGCTTTGGTTTCACATTACTTGAAAATTAAAAAATAGAAATATTGACATGTAATAATAATATGTCAAGATCAAACTGCACACATATTTAAAATTAGAAAGTTTATTTAACCACATAAGTTTTTTTTTATATAATAAACCTATTTTTGAAACATTTTTTTTATTCCATTCGATTATATAAACTAAAAGCAGCAGTATACACAATTTTAGACATTGGTTTAAGAAAATTATGCTAATTTTTTTATAGTGAAAAAATTAAATTTTTACTTAAAGTTGGCTTTTTTCGGAACAATAGCTGAACTGGGACCGGCCAAACCAAATTACCGGCAACAGTTTATATAACTTAAGGCACTTATGTGTTTTAGCGTTTTCTGAGAAATGTAAATATTGAAGAATAAGATGAAAGTATTAATAAGAAATTATTTTTAAAAAAAAATGGGAGTTGAAGTTGAATGTCTCTTACTCTAATAGAGCTTAAAATCAAGACTTTCTCACAATTCATAATAAAATATTCAAAGCGATAAAAACTTGAATTTTGTTTTTCGTCATTGGCTCCCATTTTCTTGTTCTGCTGTTTCAAATAATTCAATCTGCATATTTCAGCAACTGTCATTTCAAGATCATCAAAGAAAATATCAAAAAAATTGTAGAGTTCCATTATTTAGATCAATAACAAAATGAACAGCAGGATTCACAGTGAAAGGAAATCGTGGGGAAGCTAAAGGAGAATACTAGTATCAATTTTACAAAAGTTCCTGAACTTGAGTAAGGAAATCTAAAATTTCCATTCCCTTATCACAAGAGATGTCCATCAATGAACTTTCATAACTACCAGAACTATTTAGTGAAATTTCAGATTCATTATCTGATCCAATATCAAAGTTACCTTCTATTATAAGCAACTAATTGTAACTCATTCTACTTTGATTTTACCTCCAAATTAAAAAGATACATTATTCACAACATGTGATTCACCAAGCAAGTGAAAACATAATTTGCGTTTCTTCCCACATAAAAAAGAGCAGTAAAATCTGACTAAGAAATCAGTTTAAACTTGTTTATAATGGTATCTTTACTGGACAACTAGAGCCACCTGTTAAAAATATTGCAAATTAAAAGGGGGGAGGGAATCAGAGGATTAGCGCCAAAAAAATGTGTTGCCTGGTCGGCATACAGGCAAAACTGGGAAGTGGTTAATTGAATTACACATACACAATTAAATCATGACTAAATTGAACCATAAAAATAAATAAAAGTAGCAAAGAGAAAAACAATGAAAAAACATAATTCAAATTTTAGCTTAAAATGAAGAATCATAAAATTCAAAAGAAAGTAAATTATATGAAAAATAAATAGATAAATACCAGAAATATTGAAAAAGATATAGTAATTGAAAAAGATGTTGATAGTGAAGTTTTATTGGCGCAAGGGCCAGATGTGGCCAAACAAGTTAAATCCGTGATCTAGACATTAAAACATTGAAAAAAGATTGATAGACAAAAAGGTCATGAGAGAAAGTAAAGCCTATTGGCGCATGAGCCAAATATGGCTATGCTGCACCATATAAGAATCAACTGTGGTCTAGAGGAGAAGAAATTAAGGAAAAGACAAATTGGTTGACAAGATGGAGGGTCGAAAATAGAGAAGGATCGCTAGGGTATCCCAAGGGCGCGTCAACCGTGTTTACCAAAGACAGTAAACCCTAAGAAGAAAAAAAAGATCACTAAGCTGCCTCGGGATCATGATGCCCATACTTGCCTAAAGAAGGCAAATCCGGAGGTCCCCTGATATAATCCCCAGGGGCAGGAAGCCCGGCTATACCCCCAGACCGCTGGGTACCCATTTTAGTCGCCTCTTCCGACATGCATGAGCTACAGTGGGACTATTCTACCATTTCCGGTCACCACACAGTTCAATTGAAAAAGATGTTTCAGCTTTTATGCTAAGTTATTCTAAAATCCTTATCCACACATCTCCATCAACAAAATATATTTTTAAAAAATAATAGTTATAAAACCAAAAATACAACTGAAAAAGTTATAAGCAAAATCAAAATTTAAACAATTCAGGGAAATCTCACACACAAGCCCAAATAAATCCTTAAAAATAAAATAACAAATGCATTATTAAAAACAAAAAGATAAACCAAAAAGTTTTTTTCCTCATACACATGTCACCATGATTAAGAAATCTACAAACAAGGTGCACACATTCATTTCCACATAATAAATGACGTAATTTCAAATAATCAGTTATTAAAATATTTAGATAATTTTTATTGATAATTATACAAACAATTTTCTCTCAAATATAACATTTACCTTTCTTCCTCTAAATGTTACAGCATTTGCAAAAGTTTTACTACTTCTGATTAAAACTCATGCTTTACGAAATTCAGAATTTTAAAAAGATTTTGCCACTTCAAATTCCTATTAATTTCAATTCATTAAATAACATAAGAGAAAACTAATTCAAGATGTGTTTGCTTTCATGATGTATACAAATTCTATTAAAATTTTTACAGCTATACTTTTATACAAAATAGTCATAACTCACCATTGAAACATCATCTAGAATGCTTTGTGCCGCACTACCAGCCATGATCTTTGAACATATAAATTCTACTAATGTTGGTTCTTCTTCTCCTATATATTCAACTATCTTTTTGTTAATCCAAGGTCGTATCCTTTTCTCCATTAGAACCTTAAAAAATAGTATTTTAAGTACAATTAAAAAAAGTAAATAAACTAGAATTACAAAAATTGTTAGTTACATACTTCCTAATAGTACAACAATTTTAAAATAAAAATAGGAAAATTTGTCACAAGATTTTACTTAAAAAATAAAATAAAATAAATAAATAAAAAAAAAAAAAAAAAAAGAATTAAGTGAATATACCATCTATGTTATACAGATACACAGAACATGATTAATATTTGTTTATTTTCGGTTAACATTGCTCTCAATTCATTCAGCTACTGAATAACATTGTAATTTCATATTCTAATCACATTAAAATAATCCCTAAGAAAGTATATATGCTAAACTACATCTTTCCATCTGAGACTTTTTTCTTCTTTTTCATCCATGGAGACTGAGCACACTCAACAAAGGTTTGGAGTCACAAAGCAGTTCTCTCCCAGGAAAGCCACCATTTAGAAAAATTAAGATAAAATGGAACAGGAAAAAAATATAAAGGAAGAAATAAATACTTAATAAGAAAAAAAGAAAAAATTGAACTAATAAAATTTTTTAAAAAAAATCAAAAAAGGCCTGCAATTTACAACTAAAAACAAGATCAATACACCTTGAGATTAAAACCTTAAATTGTACGGGAGATTCAAACAGAGACCAATTAATATTATAACATTTACACAGAAAAAATAGAGAATGACTGTCAAAACAAAGGAAAAAGAAGAAATAATTCAAAATGTTGAGGACAAAAAAAAAAAATCAATGTAAGGACGAACTCTTTTTAATAAGAACATCTAGCTGACATCTGGTTTCATTAAGTGTAATGCAGTACTCTTTATTTCACATAATAATCTTAAAAGATAAGTTTAAGCCCTAGAAGTCAACAAGCTGCTCTAGCAATACAATTACCATGACCACTTAAGAACTCTTGAATTAATTGAGAAAAATCATAGAAAGAAATAACAATAAGAAATTATTAAAAGCTGTTGTACATATATATTGCATAATCTACTCATTAATTATTTACCATTAAAATTTTCTATTTCTTTGGCTTGTATTATGATTGCTTGTCAACTTAAATTATGAAATCAAAAGTATACAATCAGACATTCTTAAAGGAATGTTTCTTCCCTGATTTACAACTATATACTATTTCAATGGGAAAATGACAGTTCTTTAATAAATCAAATGTTGCAATTAAGTATGAACTCTTTACAAAAAAATTTATATCGCTCTTGAAATCGGACCAAAATTCAGTTTAGAATTAAATAAAAGATCTAAAATAAAACCTCCAAACTATAAAAGTGTACACTTATCTTTAGTTTGAAAGCATAACCCCACCAATATAACTTACTAAAAATCATTCACCCACTATCAAAAAGCTAAACACAAGTCAAATCCCAACAAAGATCATGATAAAAAAAAATAGTTACCCATATTCACACAATTATGATTAAATTCTGACATACTTATCCAGAATTAAAAAGTTTATTTATATTAAGTATTTAAAAATTGGAACAATAACTTCCTTGTTCTATTATTTAACAATTATAAACGAACATTACACTTTAAAATTAAACTTATCCAATCCAAATAAGGATAAGGGCATCTCATTCCCTTAAATTTCACATAACATTTGAGAATTGGGACCTAGTTGAATTCAAGCAGCAGTACCCTAATTTATCCTTAGGGAATTGGCTACAGAAACCCAAGTTTGAATCATTATACGAATATTTCGTTATATTTAATTAGATATGAAGATTAAGAGATAGAAATAAGATATTTTTAAAATGGTCACAAAAAATCATTATTAAAAAAATTAAACCATATTCATTTATTAAACATTTAAGAGTTTTATGTTTTTTCTTTGCTTTAATTAAATTTACAAACATGAATTATATTAAATATATTCATATTTAAATTGGTTTTATAACCCAACATTCACCAAGGATGCCTGAACAACAAAATAAATATAAAAACACCATGTGGAAATTCTTCCTGAATTGGAACTTCTTTTTTTAATTTATATACCAACTATACATTTCTTAGTATTTGAGTATTTGGAAGAGAACACAAAAGGATGCTTTATTTTCATCTGCTTTGAATTCAAATGAATCTTACTTGAAAACTGCCTTTTACCCATAAACTAGGATGCAGAGGTGTACATTTCTTCAAATATGCATATGCTTGAGAATCAATATTATTTTTAGAATTCATCAAAAAGGTTTTTATGAAATGCATCGTGCAGATTGTGAATTTATGCAACAAATTGCTTGATAAAAAAATAAAAAAGACATTTTTTTTAAAAAAACAGATGTAATACAACATATAAATAATTTTTCCTTCTTGAATCTCTTAATTTCTATTCCAGTAACAACATAAAGAAATGAGTTACATTCATTAAATCTATACATATGGATCATAAAATCTGTATTACAAAAAGAAGAAATTCGAAAATAAAGAACAGTTAAACACATTTATGGCGCAAAGGAACTAAAATTCTGATATATGTACAGTAAACTAAAAAATTATTTGATGAATGTATTATTTATCATTATTTCCTTATATATGTGTATAAATGTACATATCTATATATATATATATAAGCGAAATACCACTGACAGACTCATCACGAGATCTCAAAGACTATACAACCAATTGACTTGAAATTTAGCTTGGCTACTCATTTTGCGATGTAGACGCTCACTAAGAACAGATTTTACGGAACTCTTACCCAAAATGTAATTTTCATCCGTTAATCTACTCTTATCCATTGGTTATGTAATATTTGGCAACTTTATCGCCTAAAATGATATGACCGACGCCAAATGGAATATTTTTTTTCATATACATATATACTGAGTATTATCACCAATTCAGTTTACTTGGGGAGATTTGTGTGTGTGGAATGGAAAAATACCAAATAATTTTATATTGAAGCGCTGATGGAGGATTGGCAAGATTTTGGCGAAGGGGCTCTTTATGTGAAATTTCATAATGTCGAAAATAAAAAACGTACATATTTAGTGATAGAAATAAATGAGTTCGGAATAAATTGAGTTTTTGAATTTTGAATGAATTTGGAATGTAGTTTAACTCCAAAACTTAGCAGGATTTTGAAAAATACTAAAATGGTGACTTTTTTTTTTTTATTTTTCTCATGTATTTTTTTCATTTTTCTCATGTATTTGAAAGTCGAGGATAACCATTATTACAGACAATCAATTTCTTAAAATTTTAAATTTAGATTATCATTAACGCTTTAAAAATTGAAAACTTTCTCGATATCTTACATATAGGTTCCAAAATATTATACTATTGTCTGTCCAGCGAAGTGGGCGGGTATCAGCTAGTATATATATTTACACATACAGGAATCAAACAATATTCCTCTCGTAAGATTTCCTAATTTAATCTTCATCATTCTTTATTTAAGCAAGTGATTGACAATTATTTTGAGTAGCAAGAATGTTTATATATAAGAGTTCTAGAGTTAAATCACTTCGAGATCTGCACAGCTTGGATACAGACGTTAATAACTTTAACTCATTTTGGGTTGGTAGATTTTAAAGTAACTATCTAGTTTGAATTCTTTAAAGAATAATACAAGATAAGTTCAAACCAATATTATTCTTATATTTGAAAATTTAAATCAATTTACAAAATAAACTTTTGCTTTATTTGTAGATGAGAATTTAAAAGAAAAATACATAATCATATTATTTATCAAAAGATCACACTAAGCTAATGCAATTATCAGCACCATATTTAATTTTCTTATACTTTCATTCAATAATGAACAATTTACATATGAAGGTTTAAGTATTAATAAAGGCTTCCCAATTTTCTCCAAATGAATTCAAAGAAAAACCAAAAGGGTTAGTGTTATTAGGTGAGAAACATATCAGACTAACTAGATATAGGCAGAATTTTAAAAAAAATCAGACCTGTACAAAATTGTTAATCTTGTGTTTGGCGTATTATATCCTATGAGGATTCAGTGTTATAAATCCATCCAATTCATAAATATAGAACTGTTATATCTCCTTAAATATATATTATGTATAGTATTAATATAAGCCATTTATTAAATTATGATATATATATATACCTTCTTATTCTAACACTGCATTACTCCATTTCTAATTCATGCATACTGGAAATTTATATTAAAACAAAAGCAAGATAATCTTGCAAATTTTACATATTCATATGTCAAAAACATACTAAAACTCACCTTATCTACAACCGGCCAATCTAAATTAAAAGCAAAAAGTTCATTTTTTTCAGTAGGTATTTTTTCAATCAAACTTTTTATATGTTTTCTTTTTTCTTCAATTGTCATTTGTAACACAGAGTTTGGACTTTTAGGTCCATCATCATGATTATCATCAATGGGAATTAATTTTCTTTTTTTCTTTGAGTCTGTTTCTTCATCATTCACATTGAAAACATCATCAACAGTCACTTTTCTTTTATGTGAAGTATGATTACTATGGGCTGGAACAGATGGACTGGAATTATGTTGCTGAGTTGGACTACCACCTTTAAATAAGAAAATTCACAAGCTTAAAAAAACTTTTGTATCACATTTACACTCTGAACATTACAAACAAAATCCTTTTATCATAAAAAAAAATATGTAAGAAAAATTTGATTTGATAAAAGCTACAAAAAAAATTTCAAAAGAGGCTTTAATATTGAAAAAAAAATAAAGCATTCACAGATTTTTTTTTAATTTTACAGTTGTTCAAAGAAATTAAGATATGGAAATCTTTAGACATTTAAAGACAAAAATAGACACAATAAAAATGGACATTTAAAACTAAGTTTATATGATATAATAATTAAAGAGTGTGAATTCCATACTTTTCTTCACATTACTCTGGGCTGATTCGCTTGCAATGAATTACAAGACATTGGTTTTAAAGCTTTTGAAAATAATTTGAATGCTTTTCAAAGAATTGCGCTAAAAGCAAATATTTCATTCAATAATATATAACAAAAACATACAGGGGAAAAAATCCTTAATATATTAATTATACATATAACAATAGTGAGTTGATGATCAATTGTCAAAAAATAATTCAATGCGTTATTTTTGACAATTTGATGCCCATGAAAGAAAAAATTATTTTGGATTCCATTGTAAATCCAATAATGTGTATGAATTTTAAAATTCAAAAGTAAAACTTCACCTTTTTTTTTTATGGACAATCTATACATAAATATTAATCAGACTTGAAGTCAAGGCCCCTTGTTTTTGGACTAAAATAAATCTTACAATTCTGATATTAAAAAAAATGAGAAGATTTTTAAACAAATAGTTAAAATATATTCATATTATAAATGATAAAATTTCTTTCATAAAATATTAATTTCAAACAATTTTGGCTGAGTGACACTGATCACCAAAAGCTTTTTTTGAAGAGAGAAATGGGAATATTTACACATAATTAACTATTTATCATTTTAATCTACCATAAATAAATATAGAATATGATTAAAATATATATATAATTGATTATTTATTAAAGGTGATAATGATATATGCATTTTACACTCATTTAAAAAAAGAATGTACACTCAACACTTTTCTCTATAATAACTCAAATTTAAGGCTCTATTGAAATTGGTGTTTTGTGACCTGAAATCTGGTGTAAGTAAAAAATTTAATTTAGTAACAATTAAAAATTTTAATTTTAATCATCTGCATGTTTGAAATAAAAAACTATGATAAAAAAAAAATGCTTCATATTTATTTCATAACATTTATTTATAAAATAACATGATTGAGGAGAATTATATAAAATTATAGAAATGTTTATTTACAGTTAGTTGTATTTTAAAATACGAGTTTTCAACAATGAGAAAAAGAACAGCCAATCAGTTTTCTATAGTTTTGCTTCAGGTTTTGAACACCCAATCCATCCATTGATAGGATATTTTACTTCTAGTCTACAAAGGCTTAACTGGTTTACTTGAGTTTTCATTCAGTTATGGTATTGTGGTAATGATAAGTTTGAAAGATCATTTTTATTTGCTTGTATCTTTAAAAAAAATAATTAATCCAGCCATGTTTTTATCAAAGGTCACTATTTTAAATTTATCTTTCATTATCTATATTCAATTTGAAAGTCACCTTTGATAGTGACTGTTCCTCATATTTTTTTATGCACTGTCTTGGAAAAGTAATAGTTATTCGAATGATTCAGAATGAAAATGTTACTCATCTTTAAAATTTCACTTTTCAAATATAAGAAAAAATTTAATACATGATAAATGTAAATCTAAATCTTTTACATCGTACAAATTTTGAAGTGGTACTACTTGTTTGGCAAATTTTAGGGGTAAATCAGTTAAAATGTAGCTTTTCTATTGAAATACAAAAATAAACTGATGCAATATGGTTAATGATAAAAAATTTACCTAATCGCAAACTTGTAAATCCCATAAGTTTGACTTCTTCAGGTTGTGTGATAACATCTGAGAAGCCAGAAAAGCTGTTTTGAGAAATTTCTTCCTCCGAAATAACTCTTTTGGATGATAAACGGTCCATTTTTTCTTCTATTGGTATAGGAGACGATATGGGCTTATTCATTGTTCTCATTTTAACTGGAGAGGGGTGAATTTCTGGTTCTGGATCCGATTCTGGTGATTCAGGCTTAGGAGGTTCCATCAAACGACTCTCTTCCAGCAATAGCTGCATAAAAATGATATATCAACAAAAAGTTTTGTAAATTATAACATTCCAAAATATTTATTTGCTTCTTTTATTAATTTGAATATTAAATTTATTTTAAATTTTTTTGTCTTAACAAGTCTTTACAAATAATTTTCAATTTGTATTCTTAATCAAGATAAAAAAAATAAAAAAAAAAAAAAAAAAAACCACTGTCAGAAATTTCCTAACATATCAGATGGAATAACTAATAATTAACTTACAAATGATACAATATGTATATCAAGACACATTAATACAGAAATGTTAATTTTTAAAGCTATCCATAAACAGAAAAATATTTGTTTCTTAAATCCCCTTAATGACTTAAAAACCAACAAACATATTTAAAATATAACACATAACAAAATAATGAAATCTTTGAATGTAATTTTACACAGATTCCCTTATCACTTTCAAAAAAGGAAGAGGGGGGGATCTCATACTCGCTCAACTTCTGCTTCTGGGTTAGGATGGCCTTCTTCAACTAGTTTCTTTCGAAGTTCATCCAATTCTTCTTTTTCTTTTTGTCGATCCAAAATGTCTTCTTCAATTTCTTTCTCTCGTTCTTTCATTCGACGAACTAAACTATTACCTCTATAAAACAGTACATATATATAATTAGATAAAACTAGTCCCATCAACTTTTATCAAAACAAAAAGTAAATTGCAACAACTATCATTCCTACTTAAAATATTTAGGGTCATCTTTTTCATCATCATAATCTTCTAAAAATTCCTTCAAGCGTCTAGCTTCTTTGGCCTACAAAAAGATTCAACATATAAATGTGGCATTGTAAACATTAAAATGAACATATCATATATATATATATGATGATTTAACATGAAGAAAATGATATACAATCTTACCTCATCTTTTTTTTGTTCTTCAGCTTTTATCCTTTCTTTTTCATATTCTTTAGCTTTTCTCCTTTCTCTAGCCATCCAATTCTTAAGACGCTATGAAACAAGATATAATCCAATATAAATGCTTGTGTTAAACACAATATGTGTGTGGGGGGGGGGGGGGTTAGTTTTTTCATATAGAGATACTTGATCATATATTCTCAAAAGGTAATGCAGAAAACATTCAATATAAAAATCACATTTATACAAGTGCACATGTAATGTAAAATGCACATTCATACAGGTCCAAACCCCATTATAAGTTTTTATTAATATTCTTAGCAGCAGCTTAATTTTACAAGAGGAAAAGAATAAGATAATGGACTGCATTTTTCATGAACCATCAATTTAATCACACACATTGAATGAGGCTCGATTTTTTAAAGCAATCTCTTGCTATTCATTGTTGCTAGAAGACAGCCGCTTAAAATTCCTTACTATTTAATCTAATGTTTATAACTATTAATACAGAAAAGATAATTTGGCAAACTGAATAAAATCCATATTAATACTATGAGGTAAACTGCAACAGTAGTTTTGCAGATGACATTTAATATAAAATTAAAATACTTGTTCAGAAACACAGGTTCCCTAATTTAGGATGCATATTTGATTTTGAAAACATTATTTAATATAAATGATCCAATTAAAGCAGAAAGTCAATTAATTAACAACTAATATTGAAATAACTTCTTACTTCTTTAAAAAGCAATGAGTTAGTTTGCATACGAGGTAACCAAAATGCCATTCATCTATGAATTAAAATATTTTAATTACTAAATAACAAAACATTTCATTTATTTAGTCTTTACTAACACTCAACCTATCCTCAAACTGATAAACTGTTTAAATAACTACTGAGCCTGTCCTAGATTAAAAATTGTATAATAATTAAAGTAACAAGTTGTGGTAATATGGTTGCAGTGTGAGAAATACTGTGAAATACTACATTTAATTTTTATAAATATTTATGAGGGTGGTTAAAAATTATTTGTTTTTGAAGATAAATGGCATTGCTAAAGCCACCTTTATACTACTACTACTATCTATTGTCATTTCTTAAACAGCACCAAAACAAGAGTGACATACATAGGTCAGATTTGATTTGCCAGCCAATCAAAATTTGATTGGTGTGTTACAGTTATCACTATGCACCAAATTGTCATCATCAATGAAACTTGAATTCATTATTATACACCAGAAACCAAGTAATAATAAAAACACAGGGCTGTTTCCTGTGAATCTACTCTAAAGAAGATAGAGATGCTATCGACTGGAAAAACTATGGTGATGATTTTCTGGGTTAAGCTGAACACCAACTCCAAGACAATAAATGAACAATGGACAATACTCGACAATGTTTCCCTTCCCCCATTTCCCATTCCTAATACAAGTATTTTTTGAACCACTCTATTTTTTTTTAAAAAAAATGAATTAAAAATATTTATTTTGTTGCAACTTAATATCCTAAAATTAAGAGTCAAATACAAGTTACTTATTATATGATTTTCAAATTTTAGTTAGCATAGTACAATTCTCCAATAAAATGTTATTTAACGTATCTTTTAATAAAAATTTGTAATTGAATTATCATCAGATTAACTTACTTCTTGGTATATGCTTTCTTTCTCCTTAGCTTTTCTTTCGTGTTTTTTCTTTTCATATACATCATCATCATCTTCTTTATCATACTCTTTTTCTTTAGACCTAAAATATAAAATGATTATCGAAAGACTTGCAACAAATAATTTCGAACTTTGAATATCCCTTTTAATTGAATTTTTTTTAAAAAAAGATATCTTATTAATAAAGCCATTTTAAGTAAAAAACATTTAGACACCATAATCAAAAACTGTAGTAAAGCAGCTCCTTTAGACTATCTAGATTAATTATTAAACAGTATAAGAGTTTATTTATAATTGGTTTTGAAGGAATATCTATCTTTTGGGTTTGAAACTATCACTTTGTACACTCATTTTATCTGCTTTTGTCATTATTTATTAAAAAAAATTTAATTCTTATTTCATCAGGGAAAAAAAAAAAAAAAGAAAGAAATTAACATATGAGTTTTTTTTAGAAATATAATGGACCTAATAATTTAAGAAAATGATTTTGCATATTTACTTTTCCTCAGCAGGTTCTCTTTCCCGATTCCAGTCATTGGTATCTCTGGACCCTGACCTATCTGTCTGCTGTCTCTCTCTTGATCTATCTCTGTGACTTCTCGATACAACAGGAGATTCCCGGGGAGAATCATGCTTCCTCTCTCGGCTTCTCCGTCTTCTACTACCACGTTCTTCTCTTCCACTTGAGCGTTCTTTAGACCACCGCTTTTCTCTATCCCTTTCCCTCTCTCTTTCTCGATCCCGAGTCCTTGGTTCAGGCGATTCATAGTCTCTTCTCCTCTGTCGATGACTTTTATCCTTGTCCCTTTCTTCCTCAGCTCTCTATGCAACACAGATATAACAAACATACTGAGATACAACTCCAAAAATACTTACACACACGAAAGCTAAACAATATTCAAAACATGGTTACAAAGCAAAAAATTTAGTTAAATTAAGAGAATAAAAACAAATATATATATACATAAACAAATATTGTTTTTCGTAATTGCAATTTCAGCAAATAAAAAGTTTACCAAACGAACCAGCAAAAGTTGTAACAATCCCATCCACAGTCAAGGATGTTTTGTTAAACTCAGGATGCGCTGTGGAATATATTTCATGAGAGCAAAGATATAACAGTTCAAATATGGCTGGTGAAACTCAGAGAAAAAAAAGGATTGATTTCATTAAAAGTCAAACGATAGAACTTCCTTAGTTTTAAAAAGTATAGAAACATTTACCCTGTCGGAAAACATATGCCAAATTCTAATCCAATGCTGCAGTATTTGTAAAAATTATAACTGAATGCAACTTGAGATAGGAAAAGCTATAATAAAATAGGAACGAACATTTCATTAGCAAGAAGTAAATTAAATTCATAAGAGGATTTGTATATTAGATTTTACAAAAAGTACCTGCCCTATCCAAATTGTAAAATTCCACTTTTTACATCAACTATCTTTAATATTTGTTTAAATACACTTTCCTTTATTCATTTCGCAATTTTATCATTTATTTTTATTCTACATTTTTGTTACCTAAGTATATTGTTTTCTGTTAATTATAAAATGGAGATTTTTGGCGTTTTAATTTTACTAAATGAGGTAAATTTTTAAGCAATTAAAAAATTTCTTTCTCATCTGCATTTTTTTTAAGGTAAAAGGTTCATTTGTCTATGTTAATAAATATAAATTTTAAAATAACAGATACATACACTTATATTATACCACTTAAATATTAATTTGATGTTTAGATACATAAGAATTATGCATGAACTTGATTTATATATAGATTATTCAAAATTATACATCAAGTATGCCAGTCAGAAAAGGAGAAAAACTCTTTTATTGCACTTATTTATATGTTGAAAAATTATTCAAACATACAAATAACTACAGCTCGTATGGTTAATTTTTACTATTTTTATAATTTTAATGAATATTATTGCAGGAAAGGTACTGAGAAAAAGAAAAATTCAATGTTCAACATTCATTAGTAGATACCTTTCTTGCATTCTGTATAATTTTAATTCCAATAGCATAAACTGATTGCTATCATAATAAGGAGTGAAATCAGTTATGCAAATTTAATTTTCTAAGCTAATATATCATGCATTGAAAGACAATAGCAAGCCTATGTCGATTACAAACCAGTCTAACATCTTTATTTTAAAATTTTTTTACACACTTTTGGCGTGAATATATAAATTTGCAGAACATGCAACTAAAGAAATGATAAATAATATATGAAAAATGAATATCATACAGTCATTAGAATTTCCATCACAGATCAGGGGTATTTTTTTTTTTTTTTTTTGAAAAATATCAAAGTGCAGCACAATTTATAACACATCAGAAATGTTGCTGTATCACTTAGTATCAAGTAAGCCTTCTTTAATAGTTTCTCTGGCAACTATTACTTAATAAAGGGGCAATAAAACAATCTGATCATTCATTTGGAAATTCTATGACTTATCAATTAAAGCACTAAAATAACATTAAAATATAACTTGCAAAAATTCTGATTATCCAATAGCAAGATGAACATAGTAGACAGCTTCTTCTTTGAAGAGCTTTCTTCACATCCAAGATGTTAACTGGAAACTCAATACACACAATAGTTTGGTCTCAGATATCAAATAAAATAAGTTTTAATTAACCAGTTTGATTTTCTCAATCCATAAGTTTCAAACTTTTTAATACACAAATTAAAAAAAAAACATGACACCAAAACTAATACTTATTAATTTTATTAAGATTAGAAACCCATATCAATTAAAAAATTTAAAAGCAAAATTTTTAAGTCGTTAGTTCGTATACATACATGATCGTCAACAAGTTATGAAAGATTACAAATTAAGGAAGCTTTCCATTAAATGGTTCTTTAAAAATGTGTGTATGGTAAATTGTCCAAATATTATGTAGTATATCTTGAAAGAATACACAATCAAAGAATTTAAGAAATGGAATGATGAAAACAGTATTGCTAAGAGTAAAATATCACATACCTGACGGTTAAATCATATTGCAAAGAACTGAATATATTGTGAATTATAACCAAATGATTACAAAATTGTTCAAGGAAAACCAAAATTACACCAGAATGAAAAGTAAAATGCGGATAATCAGTTTTTGGCACATTTTATGAAGACAAAAAGTATAAATAAAGGAAAGGGCAAATGTATCAAATTCACATAACATTTACTCACCTATAACTACAACCAATTCAGATTTCTCTTTTTCTAAATCAGAATTATAATGCTTTCAAGAAAAATGCTTACTTTAATAAACAAAGAAATTCAAAAAAAAAAAAATATGAGAAAATTATTTCTTTAATAATAGCATGATGTGTTGGATTGATAAGATTAAAAAAAAAAAAAAAAAAAAAATGTATAATCACAGATATAAAATTTTCAGAAATCACAACATTTAGATTTAAAAAAAATATTCAAGCTCTAAAAACTGAAAAAATAATTAAGATCCATAAAAGATATTTTTAAAAGAAAAATTAGGGGATAATTAAAGAGTGAAAACAATGGACTAACAAAATACTTAACAGAATCAAAAATAATCCTATACAGAATAATAAAAATAAATCTAAATGGTCCAAAGACGGGGAAAAAAAACTTTTTTTCCCAATTTCTTGTAGACATTAAAAAGTTTATTATGCATGTGTATGAGGTGTGGCTATTAAATAATGAGACTGGTGCTGCTACAATAGAAGTACACATGGACCAAACACCAGGAACTGATAATTGCTAAGCCTTCTCTTTCAAATGCAGTGCTTCTCGCTTCAGGAAACAAATCTGTAGCCTTCATTCGCAGCTATTTTTTTATTTCGCCCAAAAATGATAAACATTACAAAAGAGTAACGAATTGTTGTAAAATTTCACATGAAACTTGGAAAATCCACTATAGAAACTTACAATTTATTGAAAGAAGTGTTTAGCAATGAACGTTTATCGAGGACACATTTTTGAGTGGTTTAAGTGTTTTCAAAATGGCCAAGATGTAGATTATTCCCATCCTAATTGCCCTTCCATGTCAAAAATGGATGACAATATCCAAAAATTTGGTAATGTGGTTTGATCTGACCGTCGGTATTTGTGCCATTGACAAGACTGTAAAAATTGACAAAGAATCTACATGGCAAATTTTACCTTCGTATTTTAACATGAAAAAAGTGTGCACCAAAATGGAGCGCAAAATTTTCACATATGAACAAGAAACTTGCAAAAATGTTTGTATTGACATTTTGAATGCCATTGAAAATGGCCCAAAATTATTGGAAAGGATAACATGTGACGAATGATGGTCTTTCACTTATGATCCTGAAATACTGAGTCAACCAACTCGAATTGCCCATCTTTACTGGGAGTCAGAAAAGATTAAATGAGTAAATAAAATTAAAAGCAATGATGGTTTTTTTCAACATTCATGGGATTGTGTACCTTCAATGGGTTCCTGAAGGTCAAACCTATTAATCATTACCAACTTCACATTTTCCATAAAAGAAGAAAAGAAAAGACCTGAATTGTGGAAGGAAAAGCCATTCTATATTGTCTGTCAAGAGGTTTCTAGCTCAAATGTAATATTCCAGTGTTAGACCATCTGCCTTATTTGCTGGATCTTGTGCCATGTGACTTGTTTCCTAAGATGAAATATGCATTAAAAGAAACAAGATTTGAGTCATTGGAGCTATGAAAGAGAAATCGACCAGAAGGAGCTGATAGATTTCCAGCATTGCTTTGAACAATGGAAGATTCGTATGGAGTATTGTAGGGAGGTGTATATTAAAGGTGATAATAAGTAAATATGTTTGAGATAAAAAAATGTTTTACAGCATCAGTCTTGTTTCTTAATAACCACACCTTTTGTGTTTATTGCAACAAAATTTTTTGATTATACTCTTGTATTCAGTTTTTAAAAAAATAGTTTCTCAAAATGCATTACATAAACATATTTTTAAATATGAATATTGTTTAAATATACTTTTAAAACTTAATGTTTCAGATAACTTTAAGAAAAAGAAATGTGTGTAAAATAATCGTTTAAGCATTACAAGCCAAGATATGAGATTCATAAAATTTTGAAAGATTAGAGAAAAAATTACCATTAAAAAGTAATACAATTTACAGAATCTGGGAGGAGGGGAGAGTTGCGATTTTTTAATTCCTGATAGACGAGATGAACATGTAAATTTTTAAAAATTAAATGCAATGCTTTTTTACCCACAGCTTAAATAAAGTAAATCTAAAAAGTAAAAAAATTCAAAGGAACGAAAGAAAGTTTTCACAAATCCATAGAATATTAATGTCTTGATTTCCAAATAAATACATGGCATATCATTACAAAATCTTCCAAAACAAATATTTAGATCTCACCTATTATAATAGATAATTTTATATAATGTAACAAATAGAACAATAACATGTTTTAAAACATAAGCAAAATAAAGGGTTTCAATTTAACATTTTCAAAGAAATATTTAAGAATGAACACAAAATAATAAATAAAAACACAATGCAAAGCTCATGCTACAAATTGCAATACTTAGCAAATGGAAAGGAAAAGTAATGGTGAGAACCAGTTTCATACTTAATTTACTTATTCCTGAAGCATGAAACTAATTTGTGTTACACATAAACTTACCAAATGCTACTCAATTTAAAGCTACAAACAAAAATTTCAATAAGCGTATAGTGTTTTGTTTTTGATAGGGAAGTCAAACAAGTGTCAACAACATATATCATAATTTACTCACCAACTCCTAGACAAAATTAAACTGCAAAGCCCTTTTAGTGGCGTGTTGTAGCTTGTTTAACATCAACAAGGTTTACTCCTATTATTTGGGGAATCATAAAACTTAAGCTGAATCCACTAGCACCAATCATTTGCACATTCACACATTAAAACATGCATAATGTACCATAAACGACCTATTCTGTTTGTACTAGTCAATTCCTTAAAGGAATTTTAATATCTCTAAAAGCAATTGTTATTTTGAAATATTGAAAATGCATGCATAAAATATGCCTTACTTTTAATTAAAATCGAGAGAAAACTAATCTGAATTTTTCACTAGTTAAAAAAATTCAACTTCTTGAATGACATTCCCTTACCATCAATGTTATTGAAAATTTTACAATTTTTAAATTTTATTTTTAAAGAATTAAAAGACAAAAATTAAAAGCAACAAATATAATCATTTATATGGTAAAACGATTTAAAAATAAGATTTCTTTAAGTTCAAATTTATAAAAAAAAAAAAAAAATATGCTGTTATAAAAAATTTACAAAACTGAAATGTTGATAGTGTTGCCTAATTTTTCCTTAAATTGTTTACAAGATCTAAAAAAAGAAAAATTAAGAGAAGAGAAATTTTCAAATAAAATCATTCATTATGTGATAATTACCTTATAAGTGTCCCTGAATTTATCAATTTCACGATGTATCAATGACTTTTTATCTTCTTCTAAATCCATTTCATCAAGTTCCTAAATAATTTATTAGAAGATCACAATTAGTACTTTTATAACTGAAAATAATTTTTTTTATTACAAAAGAGTCATAGCACTACAAACACTTATACAGATATAATTTGAAATTTTTTTGAACAATCAATAAGTAACACTAAATAAGAAAACACATTATTTAAGCATACATAAATCATGTACAAAAAAATTCCACAATAAAAAATATTTAAGTATTTCATGGACAAAGAAATAATCAAATGAAGAGAAATAATACATTATGATCATAACTGAAAAGTTTTATTTTCACTAATTTCTATAAGTCGAATTTTTAGATTATCTAATGGAGACCACTTACACATCATTCATCAGAAAGTTACGTACCTATCTGTGCATTTTTTTAAGGTACAATGTGAAATAAGTTTTGAAATATATATAAATAAGCAAAAGAAAAATCATTTTTAATTCAGATTAATTACAAATAACTGGAAAACATAAAATTACTCAAGAGTATTTTTTCATTCATTTCACTGTGAAGAATACTTGCAAAAAATAACAGCTTAACTAAAATTATTTTTGTATAATAAGATTTTATATCCATTTAATAACTTTTATTAAAAAGAAGAAGAAAAAAAAAGAAAAGTGTGGGGGGAGGGGTATAGATTAGTTACTCCAAATAAGCACAAGTTTTTAAAAAATTACAATTATTTGTTATATTTAATTATATAGATTTTTGTATCATTATTAGCAAATATAGGCAAAATATTTAATACATTCATTTTCTTGGAAATAACCCAAGAATAATCTAAAATTCAAACTTAGAAACAAAGAAATATCTACTTTTGATAAGACTTTCTAAAACTACATTTCAATAAAAATTATTAAAAAATCTACTTACGTTCTTTTTTAATCTTTCATAGTCAATTCTAGGTTTTGGACTGTTATTTTCTGAATTTTGAGTTTTGTCACTTTGATTAATAGAGGCTGCTGGAGCAGGCGTATCTAATAACAAATATTTGAAAGTTTTTTTTATACATCAGTTAAAAAGAATAGTCTATTGAATAAGTATGAAATCAAATCTATAACATCAGCCTAAGTAAATTACAAATCTCTTCATATATATATTGCAGAAATGGGAATTTAAAGAATATTAAGTTTTATAAAGTATGCTAAAAATTACAATTA
Organism: Nephila pilipes; assembly: GCA_019974015.1. NCBI lineage: Eukaryota > Metazoa > Arthropoda > Arachnida > Araneae > Nephilidae > Nephila > Nephila pilipes. Next base: position 735,415 of record BMAW01120975.1, on the reverse strand, counting down.
CTCCCTAAATAAAATAATAACTATCTAATCAATGAGAAACTTTTAAATTAATATTTATAAAACAAGGGATTTGCTAATTTGGAGACAATACTCAAATCATCAAAAAAAAAAAAAAAATGCTACTTAATCAAACCTGGTTAGATTCTTAATAATCTTATTCATATTTCAACAAACTTATTATTGCAAAATTATATACACCAAATGTGATATCAGAATATTTATTTCAACAAATTAAGATTTGCTCTAATATTATTCAGCTTGATTAATACATGAGAAATTATTTGGATTTGTTATATTTCAGTAAAAGAATTATCTGAAATATATCAAATCCAAAAAATTTTGTCCTCCATAAAAATTTCCCAAATTTATAATTTAAATTAATTGAATGCATTAGACCAGTGGCATTTTTTTCATAGTCTACCTTTATCATCTGGTGGTCTTGCTAACTCAGAAGCATGTGCGTTTATTAAATGTTGAAGACTGCTTAATATAGCATTGTCTCTCTGTTTAGTCTGCTCATCTAAAGCATCATCACTTGTTTCACCTTCTTCTTTATTGCTATCCTTTTCCTTTTTTTCTTTATCATCTTCTTCTTGAGCTTTCGAAAGTTTATTGGCTTTGTACTCATCTAATTTTTCTTTAGTTTTTCCATCAACTTTAACCTATAACAATAATATATATATTTCTTACAAGACACATCAAATGGTTTGGAAAAAATATCCAAAATATATAGAGAAAAAACAACCATGTTAGAAATAGGAGATGACTGCCAAGATTAATGTCGAAACCATAAAATAAACCTTTTATTTGTTTTTTAATATTAAATATATACAGAAAATAACATTTTTATTTGTACTACATTAGATACTTTTTTCTTCACTTTTTAATGCACAATTTAAATTATTTTCATATCGATAAATATAATATTTCTGCTTAGTATATTTTCATTCAATTTACTGCAAATTAAAAAGATGCAAGATTTTTACAATGTTACTGGGATACTAAGATTATAAAAAGTTAACTCTTCAACAAAGAATATATATTTTATTCCCTCTACATTTTTAAAAAGTTAAAAAAATTTTATGAATCTGCCTGAAATAATTCTTCATTGTATACCCGAAAGCTATTTAATGATCTTCAGGGAGTATATTTTCAAATGCATTACCATTGTAAATGCAAGAAATCACAGAAGGGCGAGTATGAGGAACAGACAGAAACAAGGTATGCAAATCTCTTGATACATAAATGAAAATATATGATGAGCTACATGAAAATTAAGATATTTCTTTAAGGATATGAAATCTAAGAACAGCAATAAATACATACAAAACCTCTTTAATTTTTATGTACTTTTCAATTTGATGTATAAAACAATTTGCATATACCATGTTAAATAGAATACAGCTTTAAGACAAATCTTAACTGATAATGTCCATATTTTTTATTATTGTCAGAAAAGCAAGATTAAAAAAATCAAACCTCAACAAGATAAAAAAAAATCCCATTGCTACTCTGAGATGCCTTTTTTTTTTTTAAATGCATAGATAAATTCAAAATAATTTTTTTAATAGAAATGATTACCAACACTCCTCCCCCTTGTACTAAATATTTACAAATTTGCATTTATATTAATATGAATTGGGAATGTGTATTTAAGTTGTTCTTTTTTTTTTTTTTTTAATTTTGTTAATCACATAGAAACTTAAGACAAAATATATTTAAGGCTGATTACATACAAAATTAGAACAAAACTAACAATACTTGCATTTTAATATGTTTATAAAATACAAATAATGCATTACACACACACATACATATATATATATCAGAATGGTTCAATAAGTACTTTTATTAGAAAACTTATAGCATTGCTAAGGCAAGCTGGTGTTAAAGTTTCTGTCATCTCTTAAAGAGCACTTAAACGAATGTGACAATAATTCATAGGCTATTTTTTATTGGAGCTGCAATGATTTGAAGTTGTCATTTTGAGTCAAGTTGTTCCCTTGATACTACATGAATTCATCATTATATACCAGAAACCAAGCAACTATCAAAACAATGGGTTGCTTTAGAGTAATCTGTTGTAAAGGAGGCAAAAATTATCTCAATATGCAGAAAAGTTACAGTAAAATTTTCTGGGATGCTAAGACAGCATAGCCATGAACTTCTTCGAAAAAAAAAAAAAAAAAAAAAACTATCAATTAACAATAATATGAATTACCCCTTTACTAACACAAGTACTTTTTTAACCATCCTGATGGGTGGGGCTATATACATATGTGCGCTCAAAATTTGAAAATAAATATTCTACAAAATTTCAATTTTTTAAAATCTTAAATATATTCAAGACAATGAAATGCATGTAGAAGTATAGATATGAGGAAGAAAAATATTTAAAAACATTCACATACCACAAGTTTTTTATCACCTAATTCATAATCATGCAAAAGTCTCATAGCTCTGAGAGCAGATTCAGGATCCCCATATTCACAAAAACCAAAAGCTGCAGTGAAGCAAAAAAATACAACAATTAAATAATAAAAATTTAACTGGTGTATAAATCTAATCAATATAAATATATTAAAGTATTTTCATAAATACAATATTTATGAAAATTTTAACCTAAATCTATGCCAGTAATATGAACACAAGATAGAAATATATATATAGAATTATTTTATACAAGTAAAAAACCCGATATTTCATTATAACCAAAACTTATAATTTAAGACTGAATTTGAAGCAATACTTCAGATAAATTATTTCTTATGGTATTTTCTATAGAAACAGTTTACATTTTAAATCAATTTACTTTATTTATATAAAAGTGAAATTGATTAATATTTTATAAAAGACATGTTTTTCACTACAAACTTAAAAATCAACGAACCTTGTAATTTTCCATTAGCGCCTTGGACACGTTTCCAATTTAAAACAATACCACATCTCTAAAAGAGAAACAAATGTCATACAATTTCTCAGGTATTGTTGAAACAAATATTTAAAATATAATTGAAAAACATACTTGTAATATTTGACGAACAAGATTGTCAGGTGCTCTATCAGTAATATTGCCAACAAAAACTGTAACTGGGGGACCTTTGGGAGATTCTTGATGTTCAACATTATTCTTAATGTAAAAAAATATATATATTAGGAAACCAAACACAAATAGGCTTTTTCATTTGAACCACAAACATATGCTCAATTCAAAATATTTTTTTGTTACAATAAAACTTTTTTTGCACAGAAAGACGTACAATTCAAAATAAAAATGGCTATTTGATTAAAGTTTTTGTCACATTTCTTTAATACCCAACAAAAAAAAATTACATAAACAATTTTTCCTAATTATTGGAAAATAGTACACTTGTGAAATCCACAAATAAGCAACAATAAAAATAATTTTATACAGAAAAACGTACAAATAAAAGAATTAGATTACATTTGTACAAGAATAAATACATCATACAAAAAAAAAAAAAAAAAAAAGACAAATATCTGAAAAACACACAACATACTTCTTGTTTTTTAAATGTTGTATGAGTATTGAGCTTTTTCATTTTTAATTGATGATGCTGATGCATTGGAATTGGAGTAGGCATGGTCATTGCAACAGGAGCCATCATCTAAAAATGAAAATGCAATACCATATGAATTATTAAAACAGCACACTCTTCTTCTAAATATGAACAAGTAGCATTGACATTATGATAAAATATGTAACATTGAAGCTCTTAAAAAATTTGTCAATAATTATAAATCCTTTGTAAGTCAAAGTGAAATATTATAATGATTATTCCATCAGAAAATTGAATATTCATAATAATACTCACTGAGTTATTTTACAGTGAGTAAATATTTCTGAAAATAAAATCAAATAGCAATAATTTTAAATAAAAGAAAAGTTACATGTTTTTATTCAATATTTTCTTTAAGAAATATAAAACTGATTTCTTTAATATTAGTAATTGATTATACTGCTAATTCAGAGGAAGTACATGAAGTTTGTCAAATAAATACTTTAGTCATGATGTATACTAATAATGGAAAATGTCACTTACCGGTCCTGGCATCATGCCTACAGTCATTGGAATCATACCTCCTGGAGAAAAAAAAAAAGAAGAGGAAAAAAATCAAATTTCCAATATATATATATATATAAAGAGCTAAATTTTTAATTTAAAAAATTAGCAATTCATCATCAAAATAAAAAAAAACTTTACTTACAACACCAAAAACATGCAAATTCAATATTTTACATGAGAGAAATAATTATAAGGAACTAGTAACTCAGTTTTAAAATTACAATGAAAAAAACTATAAAATAAAAGAATACTGTGTGATCTATTTTATATAATTCAAAACAATTTTTTATCCTTGATAAAAGTTTTTTTTATGTTAAGCACAATTTTTTTTACAAAGCTGAATTTAAGCACCTATAACAATAAAGAAATCACTAATCAAAAATTTCTTCCAGACTTCCAAACAAAATATTCAAGACATAGAAAAATTTATTTCAAAAAAATAAATTAACACGATAGTTTTATTCCATTTCAAATCAAGTCAATGCAAAAATTGTAACAAAACCAATGCTTATGCAAGTTATGATAGATGATCCAGCTTACTGACATTTTTGTTTTATAGCTTTAGTCTAGTATGGTCTTTAACATCTAGATGTTAAACATTAATTATGGAATGACAGATTTTTTTTTCAATACTTCATAGATCTGGAATTTATTTTATCATGAGAAACTCTTCTTCATGTGCAACCCCTCTTAAAAAAAAAAAAAAAAAAAAAAAAAAAACTATTATTTAAAAAAACCTAATTCATCCAATTAAACGCTCTACATTTTAAGAAATTCTTCAGAGCTAACTATTTACAGACCCACAAAATGATGAAGCCTTATTACGAGATAATCCAATAAAAAAAAATACAGGTTTCAGGTTATCAATTCTTTTTTTGCATTTAACACAATGCATGTCAGTAAACTAATGATAAATAAATATGTAGATTAACTATTGCATAATTAAAAAGGTTTCAACAGAATTGCTTAAAAAATGCTTTGAAATTTGGTGAAAAATCAATTCAATTTAATAATCATTAACTACAGAATTCATTGTTCAACATATACAAATTATTACACATGAAATTTAAAAGCTATTAAAATATAAAAATACTTAAAACTGTCACTATACAAAAGTGTGCAAGTGAGTGACAGTGGATTTTTATAGCGTAAGAGCCAAAGCACACTATGCTGCGTGAAACATTTGTTAAAATGATTAAATCTATATTAATTTAAAAATATGAAACAAATACAAGGTGATAAAAAAGTTAAAATGTTAAACTTCAAATATGGAGTAAAAGGCCAATATACAGGAATTCTTTATTAAATAATAAATTATTTTTAAAATATACAGTTTTAAATCAAGAATGAATTTATACTTTACAAATAATTAAAATGTCACATTAGGTCTCCCTACAATACTACTAACTTGGTTTAAAAATGACGTGTAGAACTGTAAATAGTCAGTATCAGATATGTAACATTATTAATACATTATGTAGCTGATATTTTTGAATAATTTCTAAAATATGTTTTGTTACAGATTCCATAGCATTATGAAAAATTTACATACAGATAATTTTAGTTATTGAAGAAAATTTTGATTTAAATGGAAAACAATCTAATCAATATGTTAAAAAATAAATTTAAAAATAAAATAAAATGTTAAAACATTTAAAATTTGAGACCAAAATAAGAGAGTCAAAAGATCAAATAAATTATTTCAATAAATACAAAATTTTAACGTAATGGTCATATAATTATTGCAGTTAAGTTTCAGAAAGGTTAATATTAAGCAAACTAACCCATTGGAGGTACAGCATAAGGTGGTGGCATCATAGGTGGCATAGGTGGAATGCCAGGTATGGGTAATGGAGGGCCAGGGGGAAACGACATCTTCGGCACAGCTTTAATAAATTTCACTGGAAAAAACTGAAAGATAACAGTCTCTTAAAAGCTGTTGTAAAATGAATTTCCAAAGTGCCTTAACATGAAGAAAAAGAAGCAAATATGAAAGGGAGAAAAAGATGCAAATTTATTTTTTTAAAATACATATAGATAAAAAAAATTAAAGTTGCACAATTTTAAAACTATAAATATAAACACAAACACACCAAAAAGATTTTTTTTTAACAAAGTGAATAAATAAGGAAATGGAAGAAAAGTGAAATATCACAAGAAAATTCATAAAATTTTAAAATATATATTTAGCACAGACTGATAAAGGGGTGTCAAACTATCTTCCTAGAAAAAACATATTTGATAGTTAATATTTAAAATGTTACTATTTTTATTTGTTTTTCCTGATTTTACTTCTTTCAAGTTTATTTTTTTAGCATTATGTTAATAGTTTCTTTTTTAAATGAAACGATCTTTAGGATCATTAGTTTCTTCAGATTTTTTTTTATATATATTGCATCTTTATCTATATTTTTATAATTCATATATTTATATTTTACTAATTACATGCAACAACCTAATATTGTTAAATATTCAGGCATTGGATAAAATATGGACATTAGCCATAATTTAAACATGAAGGGTGTTGAAAAACAAAATTATTTGAATATGAAATGCAAATTTCAATAAAGAAAATAAAGATTCAAATTAGAAAGAAAAACAGTGCTTAATATTTGAGACCATCAAATATAAGATTCCTCAATAATGCAATATCAAACAATTTTAAAACAAATAATTTCAAAAATAACATTATACCAGAGTTCAAACTGAGAACTGAAATATGGAAAACTATCATGCATGTGTATATTATAATAAAAACAAAGTTTCTAAAGTCAACTGCATGTTGAAATAAATTTGAATACCTCAATAATTCATACAATAAGAACAATTTACAATTAAAATCAAACTCATGAAGAGTTTCATCATAAGCAGTTAATTGAGATTTTCATTCAATAAACTTTTCAATAACAGATGTTTAACACCCCCAAAAATACAATTAGAATTCTCAGAATATAAAGCATAAAAATTACTTCACACTGATGATAACAGCCTAAAAGAAAATGGAATACACATCTGCTTTAAATCTCAAACACATACACAAGGGTTAGAAATGAAAAAGAAAATTAGTTACACAAAGTTTGAGGAGAAAAAAATAATTCAATTTGACATACCCTAAATTACTACTTAGCCAATGTGCAAAATGACTACTGATAAAAATTCTCCCTGTTAATAAAGTACAAGCAATCATAAAACAGGTACATAAATAAAATGCAGGCAAAAGCTACTCTGAATAGTGAAAAATTATTCATGCTTCAATCAGAAAAACAATTAACACAAAAACCATAAATGCACACAATAGTTCTTATATTTAAAATTTCATAGATGCTGTAGTTATAATCCAAAAATACAAATAATCAGATTAAAACAATTATAAAAAAAAAACCCAATGAAATATTTAAAAAATATATAAATACATCCAAAATAGCAACACTGATAAATAAAAGCATATTAGTTTTTAAAAAATACGAATTGGATATATATACATATACATTACTTTTAAAAATACTTAAAAAAATAAAACTTCGGTGTTTCATTACTCTGTAACTGGGGGGGGGGGGGGACTCCATTTTAAAAACAGTGATGTCCACATATCATCACAAAGCAAAGAAATAACACAATTTTCAAAGAAATATAATTATTAATTTAAAAACATGCATTTTAATTATTTAATGCTCACATGAATCAAAGCAATAAGTGGAAATTAACAAAAAGAAAACTTTCAATACTCAAAAGATGCATGTGATATTTACACAACTTCAAATAAACCTGCATTTTTATTAAAGTCAAAAAAGGACAACTAGCAAAATGAAAAGAATTAATATTTTTATTAAAATTCAAGCATTTTTTTAACAAATTATTTGTGAATGGAAAAAAATTGGTTTTAAAGATAAATTCAAATTAATAATGACAAGTCAAAATGTACAATAATAAATACTAACTGTACAATAGTTGTTACATAATTGCTATATTTCTTTTCATTATTAAAAAAGTTCAAATAGAATTTATTGTTGAATTCTTTGATAATTGCATATTATGTTTAAAATTTAAAATATAACATTTCACAGAAAGATAATAAAGCAACTATTACATCAAAATCTTTATGAGAATATTAAGATAAAATGTTGACATTCGCAATTCAAAAGTAGTTTTTAAAATACTGCAGGGAATATTTATCCATTTAAAAGATGAATTGCATATAAACAAAATTTCAATTTTAATGAGTATTGTTGAAACTTTCCTAACTGAAAATCCTTTCCCAATTTGATGGTGTTAGCAAAAATGGGACTATGGTCATGAATATAACAAAGTTGGCCACTACATAACCCTATATATATATTCTGTTAGTAACTAGAAAAGATCCAAATATGAATCTATTTAAAAGATTCTAAGCTGTTCGTTCATAAGCTGAATTAATAAAAGCCAAAAAAAAAAAAAGCACCCTATAATTAACGGGGTTGGAAAAAGTGTATACATTATGAACTATACTGAATTTCAGTACAACTTCATATAGCTAAGTTCATTGTCAATAGTTATCATAGTTAAGGAAATAAACTGCACTTCATAATTAGATATAAATCACCTTTTAAACTGGTAATACTTGACCACTCAACAGTGCACCTCAAACAATACAGAGTTTAATTTTGTTTTTTATTAACGTCCCATTAGAAGCAACACGAGGCTTTGGCGACGGACCTCGTAATTTTGAACTTCGGTCAAGTGTGGAAGACGACACCTGAGTTGGCACCCCTGCTCGAAACTTCCACACCGCATCAACTCAAACAATACAGAAATTTTATAAGCTACATGTCATGAAAATTTTCCTTTCTCAACGCTCTTTCTCGACATAATAAAGACGAAAAAAATTGAAACTACAGATATGGAAAGATAATACAAGGTGGAATTTTTGTACAGAAATCAATATGATACCCATTATATTACTATTACTTGCAAAAAAATATATCAAAAGTATGCAGCTGTTCTACTCTCATGACTTGAAACTAGTGATAACAGCAGTAAAAGCATCTAATAAGAGAGCCAATGGGAAAATTTACAGATACAAAGATCAAACCTGTCCAAACACAAAAAGACACTGCCAAAACTATGACACATCTTTACCAGAAATCTAATGATGTAAATTTTATTTGAATAAACTACAAAAACTATGCAACGACGAAATAAATTTAGATGAATATGTCTCAAGTTATACAAGTTAAATTGAAAATTATAAATATTTTTAAAGTAAAATTATAAATATAATTTTAAAACAAATACAACATTAAAGGCAAAAAAAGATAAAACTTTGTTATTTTATCGGAAAATAAAACAAATAATTCAATGGCATAAAAAAATTCAAACTTTGAATATATATCATTCACAATAAACTCCTTATGTGATGTAAAATTTTAGAAATATTAGATTTTTTTTTCATTCATTTAAAAAAATTCTTTAAAATAATCAAATATAACAAATCCACTTAAAAATTTGAAATGGGTAATATTATAATTATTAATATATAAAATATTTCAAAAAAAAAAATACTATATGTTTTTTATATGTACAGAATTTGAAATTATAGAAATATAAATTGAAACTACTAAAATATATTTACACAGAAAACCAAACAAGATTATAGAAAAGCATTTGAATACAGAAAAATAAAATAAAAAATTAAGCACAAATTCTTCTAAAGTATATTGAAAATAAATATAATTTATGCTACATTGAATAACTTAGAGGTTTAAATAAATTGGTAGTTATTTCATTGACCATAAAAAGTTACAACATTCATTCGGTATTTCTGCCTGTTCTTTCTTGTTACATCATTTCTAATAAGAAAAATTTCCAAAAGTTCTACTACTCAATAGCTTATAGAAATGTAGATGATAAATTGTTACTCATATCAATTTTTTCTTTTTTCAATATCAGTATAGTTTCAAAAACCAGTTAAAAAGAAAACGTTTTGGTACAGTTACTGGAAAGGTTTGATGATTTTTTTTCACAGTATTTGACAGATGTATCAAAACATTAACATTCCAAAGTTTCATGCTTAGCAATCAGAAATAAATATAAATGAAACCAAGACAGAAAGTAGAAGCCTATTCCTTGCTAAAAAATTCACCAAGAAAATATGACCAGAGACACCAAAAAGTATCAAAATGAATGATACAAATAAATTCTAGAAATAATTTGAGTCTGGATATAGTATGCCTAAATAAAATGCATAGTAAAAAACATGCATTGCAATATCTATTCTATCACACTATCCTATCCCTCTAAATTCTATTATTTCAGATAATCGTTTACTTACCAATTTAAAACAGCCACTGTGGCTATTACAGCATTCCTCAGAAAAGTATTAATATGTTGAAATCAAAACTCATGCAAATTAGTATTAAACACTAATTGAAAAATATTTTAATACAATCCTTTATATATAAGTTCCCCCTATCAGCAATACAGAATGCACATTATGAACATGAATTGTTTAGCAAAACAAAGCAAAATTAAAATTAACAAACATTTAAAAAAAAAAAAACATCAATTAAGTTTGAAATTGCACAAAGTAGTAAATCGATATAACTTAAGTATTCTATGTTTATTTCAAAAGATCTATCATTCTGTTCAGATAAGAAAAATTATAACATTTGTATTACATACTATTTGCTTGAATTTGAATAACACAAAAATTACTTGTAGAGAATTTGACTTTCAGTAAAATGATAACTGCAGGGATGGTCTGAAAAGTTTCCGACTTTAACAAGAAGATGGCAGCATTCAACAAAAGCTAGGGAATGTGGTTACGTGTCTCTTTTGACATGAGCTCAAAAAAAATTTCAGTTATTTTGGATGCACAGTTGTAGCTTGACAATCATTTGAGTGAGTTGATGAGTGTTTTTATAAAATGGGGAGAAAAAAATCAAGTAATCATTAAATATTTGCTTTTGAAAGGCAATACGCCTATGCAAATCAGAGATGAGTTGAACGCTGAGTACAAGGACTCTATACCATCATTTACGACTGTGAAATTTTGGGTAGCTAAATTTAAATGTGGCCATACCAACTTGGGAGACGAACATTCAGGACGTCCAAAAATTGCAACTACTGACAATAACATCGCTGAATACGAAATGGTGCTAGACGACCACTAAATTAAAGTGAGAGAGATAGCAGAGACTATGAATATTTCCAAAGAATGTGTTTGTCACATATTGAAAAAAGATTTAAGGATTAAAAAACTAAAAGCACGTTGGGTACTGTGTTTGCTTACATTACACCAAAAATGTATTCAATTAAACATTTCCAACACTATGTTGGTGCAGTTTAGGCTCAATAAATCAGAGCTTTGGTGCTGATTAATCACTGCAGAAAAAAATTGAATAAACCGTAATATGCCCAAAAGTAAAATATAGTCAAAACAGTGGACTACGAAGGACGAATTGGCTCCAAAAAAGCAAAAACTGTTTTTTCAGCTGGGAAAAGGATGGCGATTGTTTTTTGAGATAGTCATAAGGTTATCTGAATTATTTTCAAACAGGAAAAATCATTACAGGAGCAAACTACGCATCATTACTTGACAAGCTGAAGGTTTAAATTGCTGAAAAACAACCACATTTCAAAAGAAAAATATCTGTTTCACCAAGGCAATGAGTCATCTCACACATCATGGCAAAAATCCACAAATTATGGTTTGAACTTCTTAACCACCCTCCGTATTCACCGGATCTAGCCCCAAACCACTTTTTGTTCCCTTATCTAAAAACTGCACTCAGGGGATATAGATATTCCTCAAATGAGGCCATTCCCTTCATAAGCAATTATTTTATAGAGAAAGATGCCAAGAACTATTTAGACAGGTTAAAGAGATGAGAGCATCGATGGATGTATAGACATACAAGAAATGAAGACTTATAAGATGAATATGTAGAAGAATAAATTTAAAGAAAACATGTCTTGAATCTTTGTTTGATTGGAAACTTTTCAGACCACCTTCGTATTAAAGAGAAACACGTTATTATACAGAGATCATTATAATTGTTCAAAAGAAAGGATTACAGAGACTAGACAAGGACCTTTTCCCAAAAGTGATGAAAATCTAAATATGTTAAGTAATACAGCTATTTATTGCGATAAAAAAAAAGTTACACAGTAACAAAAAATTCTGATGAAATTTTGTCAAAATTGATTCATAATTATCAAATGGGGGGGGGAGAGAGAGAGAGAGAAGGGATCATCAGCTGAACCGCTTACTAATAATGGATTCATTCAACCAATTGCAAAGAATCAAGCACCAAAGCACTTAGTGTGTCAACAAACTTAACTTAGATTTAATTAAAATAGTATTTTACCATTAAGTATAATATAGTTTGAAATTTGGTCCTATCAAAAGATCCTGTCATGTCTTTAGTCCTGTCATAATCAAATAAGTATGCTCATTTTTACATTCAAATCCCCCTTTAAGAATTAATTTAAAGAACCTTAATCTAGCTCTCTTCTTTACACTCTACAGTTAAATAATATACCTGAAGAGTTACTTCATTAACTCCAGAATTTTTTCCACAAGCAATTTCGAGACTAAATTTTTTAATTCTGAATTCCAAGTTTTTGTGATATGCTCCTTTAAAAAACATATTTGATTTATAAATACAATTCGTTTTTAAAAGGTTTTGCATGAGAACTCTTATAGATTGTTCTTTAAATCTTCAAATAATGTCTCACTTGCTTTGTTTAATCATTTTTTGTTACCGAGTTCAATTAATATTTTTATTTAATACAAGCAAAACTAGTATTTCCTCCCATTCTGATTCCAACATTTTAAGCCTATAATAAACTATTTTGAGAATTAAATAAGAGGTCCATAGACAAAACTGTAAGTTTTTAGATTTCAATATTTAAAATGAAAACAATTTTAAAAACAATAAAAAAAACAGATTTATTTTCAATAAGTATCTAGTAATGTGAAATTTGGATGTTTTATGAATTTAGATAAAAAATAAGTTCAAAGTTATAATTACAGATGAAAATTCAAACAAATATAAATTTATTCACATCTCATAAACCATTATCAAAATATAACACAATCTATTCTCCAGTAACTGTTCAAAAGTAAAAGTTAACAGTGACTATCAAACTTCGAATGTGATAATTATTGAATTTAAAATAATTTGCTTAGAAACATTACAAAAATACTTTAAAATATTTTTTACAAACAGAATAAAAAATAATACATAGTGGATAAATATTCAAGAATTTCAGAAATTTTACTAAAAATTAGATTTCAGAATATAGTATATTCTTATAAATAATACATGTATTTTAAATAAAAATACAATTCTGTTATATACAAGCATATTTACATAACACACATAAAAAAATAATTTAAAAACATCATTATAGTAAATCAATACATTATCACAGAAAAACATTAGTTTTGATTTAATATTTATATTTCAAAGATTATCAGACAATAGTACAGCATGCATGATACAAATATGCAATACTTCAAGACAATATTTCAGATTACTTACAAAAAATTTTCTGAAATGAAAATCTTGAAACATTAGTAGCCTTGATTAAAAAGTTTCAATTCAAAGAACTACAATGCAGAATTTTAAAAGTCAAGTTGAAAAGAAGTTTTGAAAAAACATTAAAAAACCAAAAGGAAAGTGACATCAAGCACATAATGGTTAAATTTGCAAAAGCAAGAAAAGTGAGAGTGCAAACAACACCACACAGATATGTAAGCATGCATAAAAACCATGAAGCAACCGCTGACTGTATATTCAATCTAAGAACACAAAGCAAGGCAACAGATTAACCCTTACCAAACTGGATTATTAGTTGGCCGGATGCGTGGAAACTTGTTATTCCTTTATGTCCTAGCAAAGTTTTTTTTGTTATTAAACTTTATAGCATTGTAGGATACAGAAAGTTTAAATCACCTTTCGTAATAACATTTACCTATATGTATACCTCCGTAAATATGCAAAGGAAAAGCTGATCAGAAGCAAAAGGATGAAAAATAATATGGAACTGAACTTTAAAGGAAAAGGGTAAGGGAAAAGACTAAGCTACTAAAATTGTTGTCTGTGCAAAAAATACAAAACTAAAACACAAAGGGTATGGATGTGAAAATTAAGACATGTTACAGAGGGACAGGTCATATATGTTTCAGTGCACAATTTTACCAATTTCATTAAAGGTGGGAAAATGGTAGTAGCAACTGTATACTTTGAAATTTAATAAAATTCCACATTGATACAATAATTGATTAAATATCAAAGAATATAATGAGTAATCTAATAAGATATATTTTTCAATCAGTTTTCCCCTCATTATTTATTTGACCAGTAATTTTCTATTCACCCTATCTACAATTTTACTACATTTAAATTCCCTTGTATTTTTTTTTTTTTCTTTTAGAAAATCAGACCAAAAATAATAAGCACTTTGAAATTATGCACTATGAATATAATTTATGTGTCTAACAGCTGCTCCAAATATTTAATAATCACAATTTATCTCAACTCAATTTCAAATAGCTAAGGATAGCAAATAAAAAAATTCTTTAAATAAAACAAATGTAATTCTGTAAGAGTGGAATTTTTACAATATTAATCTTTCAATAGCAAATCTTTCATGAATGCATGTATTATAATGCATATAATTTTGGCATTAACATTAAATTGAAATTTTCTAGAGAAATCATAATTTTAAATAAACTACACTTCTACAATTTTTCTAATAATGCATGAACAACAATAATAAACACAGGTATATATAATGATATAATTAATAAGCCATATATAAAAAAAAACATGAAAAGTAAAATTTTGATGTTACCAAGATAAAATACAAAACAATTTTCAAAGATTTAAAAATAAGATAAGATCCCTTACAAATTTAAATATATTTAAATTTTAAAACAAAATTATTCAATATTAAATGCTACAAGTGAAAAATATCAAATTACTCATCTTAGTAAAAGCAGAATATACACACTGCAGAAAGTTTCTAAATAACAATATGTTTAATTATTTTCTTGAGGAAATATTTCAAGAAAGTTATAAAATATGACAACTAAACCTTGATATTTTAAAAAATCCCAAATTAATTCCTGGATACTTTTAAACAAACAGGTAAAAAATAATCATCAATACATTATAAAATAAATTCATTACAGAAAGATGACATTTAAAAAAAAATGCATGTATATATAAAATGCCATAAAACAATATTCTTAAAAATAAAAATTTTCAAATTTCCTACAATGAATTTATATATATATATATATAAATTTAAGAAAGATAAACAACAATACAATTAAATAATAATCTAGAACCAGTGAAATCAAGATTAATAAGATTAAATTAACTTGAAAAATTATAATATTTTAGTCAAAACAGATAAGAGATAATTTAAATAAACGAAATGAAAATGATAGTCAACATTTACAAATAATTTTTATTATAATGAAATTTTTTTTAAATTTTAATTCATTTTGCTCGTTAACCTTTTTAGTTCCTTCAGTCAGTATTCATTTCATTGAGAGAAAATAATTAAACTGGTTAAAGGCTGGAATAGGGTGTCCCACTGGGGATTGGCAACTTTTGGGAGCGATGATTTAAATGTGGCGATTTAGGTTATGGTAACCCTGATGCATATAATAGAAAAGAAATTTGCATATGTCACATGTTCTCTATTCTTGATTTTTGTATGTTGAAAACGGCACACGATTTTTAATAAATAGAAGACATTTTTAGAATGACATACAATATTTCTTTTTCACCATTTCTTTGTGAGATCAAGAATTTCTATTTGTTCCTTTGATGAAGTGTAATAAAGGATTGAAGCATTTCGGAAAAATATAATTTACAGTTTATGATTTGGAAGGAAAGGGTAAAATGAACGTTATAGTGTTGTATGGATAAAAATTTCATTGCACAAAAGGTTGAATGTTCAGTCTGCAAAAAAGATATGCACTAGGTAAAAAAAAAATTAATCAGAAGATGGATATATTTGGGCTACAATAGTATAGCTTTAAAAAACTTTTAATAATTATTTGTCTATAAACAATAATTGTTTGTAGAAAATTATTAAAAATAATTATTTATAAATAACTATTGTAACCAGTACTTATTCCCAAATACTTATTAATAAATAATTATTTATAAAATATTAATAATTATTACTTATGAATAAATATTTATAAATTATAATTTATAAATAACTATTCATAAATAATTATTGTTTGTTAACAAGCTGCATTTATTTGCAATTATTTATAAACAATTATTAATTAATAATTGTTTATTAAAAATTAATAATTCTAAATTATTCTTAAATCCTCAATGTTTACAGGTTATTCCTCCAAATGATTCTGGTCCTTTTTTATCTCTTTCTAATTTTCCAAGCCTTCTTAATATGACTCCTTACATCACGCAAGTTTGGCTACCTTTCTAGGGAATCGCCAAGTTTCGCCACCAATCACCAAGGGGACACCCTATTCCAGGCCTTAACCATTAAACTTGCTGAGGACTGCATTCCTCTATACCACATAAAAGAATTTGTGATAATATATCAAAAGGAGGGGATATTTATTTATTATTTATTGTTCAGTTATATTGGCCAAATTATATATTGCACCAATTGCTTAAAATTTTTGCATACTTATTTTTCTTTCATATATCAAACATATTATAAAATAATTTTCATTTATTTTAACTAAATAACATAAGTTTGACCATATATTTAACAATGGGACATAATTATCATAATTAGTCAGACAGACATAGAAATAAGAAAAAATCATATGCATAAACATTTATCAGTTAATGTTTTGTCAGTTGCACCTCTTCCAGACAAGAATGTTGTGAATACAATTCTTATTCATATTAGTAAAGAATTAAACAAGCAAAAGAAATAAATGAAAAATGTTGAAAGTTTAAATCAGCAATTAGTTTCGATAAAAAAAACAAAAATGAATTTTTTTCATGTGCTACATTTATATTACCATTAAATTTAGGTTACTCCAAATTGCCTAATAACAATACCTTAATTTATATCATAATTCTAATACATTTTCAAAATTTTCCCTCTCTTTATTATAGAAAGGCTCATACATTTTTATCAATGATTCGTATTCGTCAAATTCTTCACCTATAATCTATCACTTTTTCAATGTGCTGAGAATTCAAGTGCTATCAAAAATAATTATAAACCATTTAACGAAAAAAACTAAACTCAAAAAACTTTAATAAATTTTATTTGTTACACATCTCAAACATGCAAAATTAATAAATGAAATTGCACATAAAATTATACTAAAAAGGAAAGAAGCAAGATTTGTTGAAAATGAATAAATTAAAAATGAATACAGCATTTAACTTTGGAAATTTAAATTATACATGGATAAATTAAAATTTTAATGAGAAAGCATCAACTGTAAAATATATTATCCAAGAGGACAATCGATAGTTTCGTTTTGGAAGAATTTTTGATTGACTAAAATAAAAAATAATTTTCTCAAGTATAATTCTATATACAACAGTTGAATAAATTCTAATTCATGAAAATTAATACAACATTTTCAAGATGCATTGACATCATTGCCATTCCAGATTTAATCATTAATTTCAATGATTCTAGAATTTTATTTCATACTACATAAAAAATGTATTGTTTGAAAGTAATAAACATACTTGCATATCAAAGAATAAAATGCAATTGAGTATTGCTAAGTATTAATATGAAAATCATGTATGACCTTAACAGAAAATATAACAGTACATTAACCATTTATTTGAATTCTTAGTTACTAAGACAAACAACATTAGATGAATATGAACTATTAAAATTCAAAATACCAACCAAAACAATTACCATCAAGTTTAATGATTTCATAAGGTTTAAAAAAGTTTCAGACATCAATAAAATTTATAACTCACCATGTAACTATTAGAATTTGTTATCTTTCTTTAACGGCTTCCCATCTAAAATGAAAAATTCAAAAAAAAAAAATATTAGTTTTAAATAACGAAAATACAGTATGTTTTTTGCGCTAGTGATCCATCATAACGGAATTAAGCATAATACTAATTTGACAATATACTCCATTGATCAAATTCTGATCATTAAGTACATAAACTATTTGTCTAATGGGTATGTAACGATTCATGAAGCATCATTATCATGTTAGGATACTAAAATTTTAAAATAAAATGTTTGAATACACCAAAATATGGACACCTTTCGAACAAGCAAATTTCCTATTTTCACACTATTACCTTTAAAAAAAAACTTTTAATGACCAATTCACAGACAAAAATATTGCATTCCTTTCATATTGTCGTACCAGAAATTTTCACATTGAGAAAAATAAAACTGTCGGCAGTAATATACATTTATTAAACGATCTTATTATTTTTCGGCCATTTGTAATACATACCTGGCGTGAAAGACAATAAAATAAACCTCAATTATAACAACGATATTACAATAGATTGATATATTTTCAAAAGTGCACTTCAATATATTTATCTTAGGAAATTTTGCGAAATAGCTATAATAAAATAATATTGATATCCAGAAAAAATATACGTAATTGTATTTAACACTTGATCTACACTTTAGTCAGAGTACAATCTCTACAACAGTATGAGAATGAGTTGAGAGGCATCTCTCCTACTCACTCATTTGCCCATTCCTGTAAAAAAACAATTTTAATTTTAAAACTTTCCTTCGGGGCTATCCTAATAGACATTATGGAGGAAAAGTCGATACAGATATTACTTCAAGCAAATATTATATTCTGACATAATAGTAATATTAAAAAAATATTTGTAAATATATCCTTATGTTTGCATTTGCTAATGAAAAGTTATAAATGGCATAAAAGATAAATCTAGTCATTTGACAAGCTCAAAAGTAAAGCTTTAAAAAAGAAGGTAGGAGTTTGATAAAAAAGATAGAGTAGAAATATTTGAATGAAAATATAAATTATATCAGTAGTTAGCAACTGACTTGTGTATAACCATATTTTATTCAGTGATGGAACAAAGCAGAACAGACATATAATACTCATTCATAAATTGCAACAAACAAGTCTACTAAGTACAAAAATACTGGATACTCTATTTATTAATAACTGGTAACCTAGAAATAATGGCCTTTGTTGTTCTAAAATCCCATAAAACCAATCAACCAATTGGCAAACTTTGAAATAATTACACTAAATAAATAATGTAGCATAATGCGCATCGCATGCTTTGTTGGGTGGCCGCGGTAGCCTAGTGATCATGATCGTGGACTCGCGTCCTTCTGGTTTTCGTCGAGCCTTGATACTACTAAAGACCCGCCATGTAGTCGAGGCTAATGCACATTAAATATCCGGGACCAAAGTCTTCCCGTTGGCGAGGTCGGGAAGTAAGGAGAGGTGGTGCCAGCTCAGGTATCGTACTCGTCACTTGACAGTGGCTCAAGATTACAAGGTGGCCAATGGCCCTCATGTTACTTCTAGAGCAGCGTTAATGAAAACAAACCAAGTGCCTTGTTGACATAAATGCAAAAACATAATGCACAAAAATATGATGTTCTCTTATTGAATCGTAACTTGGCAACTGAACAATTTCAGTAGTCAATTAAGAATTCGTTAAAATTTGAGCATTAACTTTTTCAAAGTATTTAGTTAATAACTTTGTATGTTTATAATATTCATGAGAAACATGATATGCTTAGAAAATATAAATACCAGTTAAATTGTGTTTTTTCCTTCTTTCAAAACCATTAAATGAAACTGAACCAATGAACGTAGAATTGTAAATACATTGTAAAATAAAAATAGAAGAGTATTATTTAACAAATTCATATGCAATTTTATTTGTTTGATCTTTAGTGAACTTGAAATCTGATTTATTTTTTCAAGTTAAAATAAATATTTCATATTTGAAAAAAATATTTCTGTAGAGAAATTGTCATGTAACTATATAAAAATAACCATGTAACTATAATAAAAAGGAAAGTTATATTTTTGTTAATTTATATTTAGTGTTAAAAAATTTTACGTAATGCGTATCATAATTTCATCTGCAATTAAACGTTGATTAAATTTTCAACTGTATGCAAAAATATGAAAAAAACCGAGTGTTTCGATAGCTCTAAATTTTAAGAGCACAATATGGTGAAAAGTATACCCTTATAATATGCCTAATTCATAATGATACTGCAGCATTTTTTTCTATTGTTCTATTGAAAAAGTTATTCGTGATATCATCCTTTTCGGCAGTACTAAGCGAAAACTTTAAAATAAACCATAAGTATTTTAAACATGATTACTAATAAATGAGAAGTAGGCAGAAAATTAGTCAATTTTTTTCAAATATATAATAATGTATTTCTTGACACACATATCAGTGTGAAAAACAAAAGTAAACGCTAAAGAAGCATAATTTTTTAGAGAAATGTATTGAATAAGAATTAACGTAAACTTACAAAAGTGAAAATTCGTTTTATTTTCCATCCAAAATTAAAAGTTTATTATGAAAAAAGAGATTAAAATCATTTTTTTATGTTATAAGCTGTCTTCTAGTTGGCTGTAATATTATTCGGCATTTAGCTTATTATTCAATTTTTCTTCTACAATACACCCAACTTTTTTTTTTACAGGGTAGATACGTTCCTTAGAAAACAGCGCAAAAAACATTCGTGTAAAAAATACATGCGACTAATGGTAAATTTGGGGATATGTTTCACAACTTTAAAAAATCGTGTAAGATGAAAAAATTCTAAATATTCTCCAAAAAACCTGTGCAATAAAAGTAATAATGAAATACATATTTATAAAACAAAAACAATTCATTTTTATTACAAAAAAATTAAAACAAATGTACAGTGGAAATCCAGTCTCTTGGTACGTACATCATATAATAATTCAAATTGAAATTAGGAATAAAATTACTAACAACTATTCATCCTAACCTGATAACAAGAGTGCACGTTTATTACGAGCTAGATCAAAAAGGTTATCACCAGTAGATGTGTCAGACATGTCTAACACAACTGTTGGCTTTGATTCAAAAGAAGAATTTCATTCGTTATATAACGGCCCATGTTAGTTTTCTTACTGTTACAAAGTCTGTTATTAGCAGCTGCTTTTTTTTGTGGGAGGGGGAGATTCTCATGTTGCTCATAAAATTCTTGATATCCTGCTTCACAAGACATAAGATTATGTTAAAATTTTAATGCACGCTCCATATCAGAACCATAAGAAAATGTTGTTTATACTTGTATCAAATTTCAAGCCCTCGCGAATTAAATTAGCTGTTAATAGCTGAACTTCACCTACGACTTCAACATTATCGACTTGAATTATCGAAAAATGTCTTTTTAAAGCCTTAGTAAATCACATTAATTCCTTTTCATTAAAAAAAAAGCATTTTTTTATGATTAAGTATAACTTTTTCAATGATGGAAAATAAAATATAAAACAATTTTAATGATAAAAAAATAAATTATTTTTCTTAAAGTTAGAAAAAAAATTAAAAATATAATTTTTAAAATAAAATGTTAAACAGTTAAAATGTTAAAAAATAAATTTTGAAAAACATAATATTTTTTTCTTAATATTTAAAAGATAAACTTTGTGACATCATAATTTAGCGCTACCTTCCATGTACAATTAAACAGTAGCCAGATGGCACCACATGTTCATTTTTGGTTAGGAGACAAGCGCCAGCACGATGAAAGAGAGAGCCTTCTTAGCAGATTGATGCATGTTCGTGAATCTGAGTTATATATATGTTTTGTATCCTGTCCAACAAAGGAGTTGACTTTGCCAATTGGACTGAAAGAGGGTACATTATGAAGCAAGGCGTACTCTACCGGTATTCTCCACATGATGAAGCTTAATTAGTTGTCCCTTCTCATGAGAGAAAGAAGATATTAAAATTCCATCATAATGCTCCCACCGCTGCGCCTTATGGAGCTGACGAGGTGTAGGGGGGAGGATGTAACATCGTAATTTAGCACTAGCTTCCATGTACTATTAAATGGCAGCCAGATGGCGCCACATGTTCTTTT
Organism: Nephila pilipes; assembly: GCA_019974015.1. Taxonomy (NCBI): domain Eukaryota; kingdom Metazoa; phylum Arthropoda; class Arachnida; order Araneae; family Nephilidae; genus Nephila; species Nephila pilipes. The sequence goes on along the minus strand of BMAW01120975.1, from coordinate 713,255 downwards.
TGGCTAGGAGACAAGCGCCAGTACGATGAAAGAGAAAGCCTTGGACAGAATGATGATGTTTGTTCGTGTATCTGTGTTATATATATGTTTTGTATCCTGTCTTGTGTTGTGGAACGTGTCAAGTATTAAATAATATTTGTTCCTGAAACCATCCCGGCTGTTCATTATTTTATCCTGAAATAACAACAACATTGGAGGGATACAACTTTCAAAAACAGAATATTTTTTCTTAATGTTGGAAAAATAATACAACTTTTAAAATAAAATGTTAAACATTTCAATACTAGAAAAAAATAAATTTTCAAAAACAGAATATTTTTTCTTAATGTTAAAAAACTAAAATAAATACGACTTAAAATAAATTGTTAAGCAATTTTTATATTGGAAAATAAATTTTTAAAAACATAATATTGTTTTAATATTAGAAAATAAAATTTTTAAAACAAAAAAAGAATGTTCTTAATGCTAGAAAAAACAATTAAGTATAACTTTTTTTTAATGTTAGAAAATAAAATATATATATATATATATATATATATATATATATATAAGTTTTTATATCTTAATATTTTTGAAGAAGAAAATACATTTCTAATATTATAAATTTTAAGCATTGCATGTTTCATATTAGAGATATAAAAATATTTTAAATACAATATTTTAAAAAAGCGATAAATATCAAAAATATTTTTCAGACAAACTCAAGAATAAATTATTTTTACTTAATAACTTAAAAGAAAACCCATGCATAATTTTATAACCACACAATAGTGTACTTCGAATAGAGCAGAAATCATTTTCACATGCAAGACAAAAGTTTATTACTTTCTCTTTTGATAGTACTGTTAGAGTAATTTTTTTCAAAGAATATGTTGATTTTATCAAAAGAGATTGTGGAAACATGAATTGTTGTCTTTTAAAATTACGTGTTTTGGTTAAATAAAGATTTTTCTCTAATTAAATATTACAAAAATTAAAATTTAACTAGTATTAATCAACGAAAAATTAACATCATATTTTGTTACACATAGTTAAAATACTACATTATAAATTATTTATTTGAATTCCAATGCATATTTCAAAATTTACTGCTTGCATACGTAAGAGTATTAAATACATAAGAATAGAAATCGTATGTTTTTACTCTATCAATATCATTCTCTTTAAGAGTATTGAACAGCATTCCTAGAAAACTTATCAAAGTTCCTCACATGTTCTCATATCTCCTCCAACGTTTACCCACAATAAGAAATTTTAATTCAACATGTCTTCAGAATCCAAAGATAAGATAGCATGTGTCGTCATGGTAATAAGTAAAAATTCCACATTTCTCATATTATTAAATAATTCCTTAAATAAAACTAAAAATAATTAAGTAAATGAATAAAAATAATAATAAGCATATAGTAAAAAAAATCTATATAAAGCCTATGTAATATATATATATATATATATATATATACAGTAAAATATTAAGAAAATGTAAGACAAAGTGCAAAAATCTTATAGAAGATAGTATAATCATTATAGTGTTTTGTAAAAAGTTGAAAGATAAAGTAATTATGTTCAGGCAAAGTTAGCACCAATTTTCGAAAATTTTGAGTTAAAGTTGCAAAAATAATCATTCCATTACCGTACATTTTACGCGAAAAATAGCTAATATTTATCATTATTGTTCAAAGTTTTAATAAATTTTTCTATATATCAGTAAAAATATAGACAGAAATTTTGGAAACATGTTGAGTATAAGCTTGTTGGTTTCAAAGAATGTAGTCAAATTCAATGAGTAAGAATATGACTTAAAATTATTTTCCTATTCATGTAAAATTTGTTTAGAAATTCTAACTTGATATTCAAAATCAGCAGTATTATAAGTAATTTTTCTATAAATTAATTGTTTATCAATGTAATTGCTTCATAATTTAAGATGCTCTAAATTAAGCAAAACAAACTAATTTATTCAGAATATATTAATTTAATTAATGCGTTTCATTAAACTAAGTAATATCCGATTCCACTACTTTGCGTGTAAGGACAGGAACCTAGTATTAATTTTTTTTCTTCAATTTATTCAGATTGGATTAGCTACATTTATTTTAAGTTATGTAAAAACCTTTAAAATTTATCTTGAATATAAACACGAGGTCCGTCGCCAATAGCCCTCGTGTTGCTTCTAGTGGGACTAAACTTGAATATAAATACAACTAACTTGTTCATATGTGGATAACATTCCAGTAAGATTAAAATACCTCGGGCCAAATTTAAGGCAAATTCTCTGTAAAAATATGTATTGTACAAAGTGATAAGTTGAATAAACAGGTACTTCATAGGGTTTCTTTGCTCAATGTTCACAGAAAAAATGTTGCTAGAAAAAATCTAACTTGATAGTCAGCTGTATTAACATAATGAGAAATAAATTTATTATTCGACAAAAATACTAGAAATTGATGTTTTCATATTAAATCCAGTTTTTGGATGGTTAATTCAAGTGCCAAGAAAAATTACGAAAAGAAAGAATTCATATCGTCATATACAGCATGAACTAGTAATTTTCATATCTAGGTGTCTTAGGTTTCTCCTTTCTTAGATCACTGTATAAATTACTTAGTACTTGCTTTCTGTTATGCTTACTTACAAAAGAAGGTTCCATTTTAGTTGAACGGTAATACGAGTGGTTATAGCTGTGTATTAATTTATCAATGACATTGGTGTAATTTTTAGTATTAAATTCAGTGAAATATTTCCACATTTTTGTTTTTAATGTACGATTAAACCTTTCAACTACACTAGCTTTAGTTTCAGTATTTGTGGAAAAATATTTTACATTCATGTTTTTCAAAAAATTCTGAACTATTTTATTTAAAAATTCCTTCCCGGCATTTGTATACAACACTTTAGGCTTTCTTTCTATAAATATAATTTCTAGAGCAGACTTTACACTTTTTTCAGTTTTGTCTTTCAAAGGAATTGTTCAAGCAAATTTTGAAAATATATCAATGCAAGTTAACCAATACTTATAACATTTATTAAATTCTGATAAAGATTGCATGTCGACTAAATCTGCTTGAAACTGAAGATCAATATCAATTACAAATACTCGATTCCGCTTAAATTTATGTTGAACAGGTTTATGAAGAGTATAAAAATCTTTCTGTGATAGCCTTTGTTTTACATCTTTTTTACTATATTTCCCTTTTAAAGAGCGATGTAATGCTTCCACACACCCCGAAGCTACTTGGAATTTCAGGATTTTCATAAAACGCAGCTGAATCTCGATACATTGTTAGCGTTGAAAGAACTTAATTGAATGACTATTATAATTAATATATATACAATTCATACTCTTTGGGATAGGCAAAGAGTTTATGTTTAAAAACATGAACATAAATTTTCAGATTTTTCTTACTTTTGTATGAAATATATTTAAAATATCACTTATGCTTAAACATACATAGATATAATAACACATCAATCAATAACTCCCGAGACTAACATTGAAAACAACATTTTTTTTGCAAAATTTTTTTTTATTCATCAACATAACACCTTTTGTTAATCACCTTTTAGGGTGATACAATCGTTCCAACGCTTTTCCAAATCTTTTTTTTCTTTTTTTCAAAAAAAAAATTTTTTTTCTTCTTTTTTTCGCAAGAAATCTTTTTTATTGCGAGTAAATAGCGATAAACAGCTTTCTGAATCATCGACTCGTTGCTGTTTTTGTTCCATCGAAAGCAATCGCGGCACCCACTTGGAAAAAACCTTTTTCAGTAAATACACTTCCATATGATATCTGTGTCATCTCAGCAATCTCACGGAGCTTCACTTTACGATCTTTCATTATAATTTTTGTCACTTCACTCACATTTTCCGGTGTAACGGCTTCCACAGGTCTACCCGAGCGTTCCGCGTCATTTGTGTCGGTACGACCACGTTTAAACTCGGCCAACCACCGACAAATCGTTGCTTTTGATGGACAAGAGTCCGGGTAACATTTTTCAATCCATTGTTTCGCTTGCACGGTGTTTTTACCCATTAAAAAACAATGTTTTATCAGAACACGAAACTCGGTTTTTTCCATTTTTTAAACAAACTACAAAACGACTTTACTCCAACCTCGATAACTCAGCTGTTTCTGGTCCGATCGACTTAAAATTTTGACACGTTTCAAGCAAAGGTTAGTTCTCTAGAAAGATCTGGTTACTGGTTTACTACGAGCGCCATCTCTGGGTTAGTCTCGGGAGTTATTGATTGATGTGTTAGTTTTTTTTTAAAATGAAATTATTTCAACATAAATTAAACTAACAAAACAATATAAATAAAATTAACTCAAACATATAAAAACATTTTAATCAGATTTGTAAAAATAAAATTTATGAAAGAAAATCCTGTGTGAAACTTATAAAATATTTACATAATATCTCTTAATCATAGTCCTCATAATATTCAAAGCAATCAGGCGGACATAACATGTGTCTTATTTCTCTTAAAATAATATTTAAGCAAAGATTTTCAAAATATTCTTCAGTTACATAGTTTACAGGTTTCAACAATAAAAAAAAAGTGTTCATTTTCAAAAAGATTATTATAAAAACATTCAGATATTTCATTAGCTTCAAGTGAAAAAACATATGAATGTAGACAGCGGGATGATGGAGATTGTTCATCCCGAATCTACGATGGTTTGCTCTTACGCAAACGGCTGGTTGTCTAGGGGGGTAATTTCTTACTCCATGTAATGTTGTTGATGATATTCAAGGATGAAGCTTGTGCAGCGACTCTCTTAGAAGTTAAAAGGCCTTACTCAACCAGCCCGATGAGATAT
>BMAW01120975.1:652936-708423 GCA_019974015.1 Nephila pilipes | reverse complement strand
GACCCCTTGGTCCAGGGTTCGAATCAACGCTGCCGCTTCTCGATCGCCGTCCTATACCGATCGCCGTACTTGCAGTAGCTTTACTTGTTTATTAGGAGAGATGATGAAGAATGAAAAGTATTTACACTATGATATGAAAAGTAAGTTGACCAGTTCGTCTGATGAAGATAGATGGCTCCCTCATTTAACCCAATTTCCGAAGTTTATTTCCGACGCGGGTAGCGAAGGAGAAGAGAAGCAGAAAAAGTGGCGGCAAGAGAGAGCGAAAACGAGTGTCACTCAGTTTTGTTCTGGGATAGGTGGCGCTGCATGAGCTTATCACATGACTCTGATTCGTGGCGACATCTATTGAGTATCGGAGGAACTGGTTTTACAGTAAATTGGAAAATAAAATTAATTGCTTAATAACTAGCTGGAAAATCCTACATGAATTAAGTGTTTCACTCGATTTCCCCATAACTCCTAAGAAAGTGTCTGAGGTTGTTTCAGCCCTCTTTTATTCAGGAGGTTACAGATAGTTTTTTTTTTCAAAATTTGAGTCAAATATTGTTGACCCAGGTTATCGACCAAAAAAGAAGGTAATGCCTTTTCTATAGGATCGTCGCAGAAAGTTTTATATGCAGTTAAAAAAGTCTGTGCACTGAAACATATTGTCAATAACATTATTTCCAATAGCACCATAGCTTTTATTCATTTCAGCCCACTGTTCATGGAATATGATGATTTCTTTAAAGGTGGGCTCTTTATCCAGACCATATTTAATACGCCTAAAAGTAAAATCAGCGAAGTTCTCACTTGATATTTTAATATGTCGTTCAGGTGGGAAAAGTCCACTTGGTAATTCCTCCTGTGATTCCGGCACTTTCTTTTTACCCATAATATATTCGATCCACCAAGGGGCTAGTGTTATTCCCTCAGAAGTTGGATAGTAGGTTTTTCCATACTTCTTGAAACGTCTTACGTGTACTGATACGGAATTATTATAGGTGCTTGCGAAGACAAAAAAAAAAAAATTCCAATTGGAAATATTCCATCTAGTATGCAATCATCGGCAGATTTTCCACCATTCTGAATATAATATTAAAAAAAAATCATAATTAGTAAATATTATAAAAGTATAAAAATATTATAAATACTACAGATTAAATATATTTTATTTTGTTACTTATTTTTGAAACTTCTGTTCTTGCCTTCTTATTTGTAGAAGATTCAGTGGCATTTCGAAGCTGTCGTTTTTTGCTATATGTTTTAGACATTGTTAATTTCTTTTTCTTGTTGAATATAAGCCACCGCAATACTGACAAGCGAAATGAAACTTGAACTTCGATGTGCAAAGGGTCTAAGACATATTAACCAAATTACACTTCAATGGGGTTATCTGAACGGTTGAAAGCAGCGTATCCCTTCGCTCTAAGCAGTAAGACAAGTTCTGATGCAGAATTCAGTCGCCATCTAGTAGAATCAAGGTCAGACAAGCTGAAAAAAGATAAACTGAACTTGTTCATGTTGATTTCGAATATACTACGTCACACAGTTATTTATAAAAAATGACTCAACTAAGCAGTAGGAGCTTGTTCAACTTAGAAATGCGAGAAAAAAATTAACAAAGGGAAACAACTCAACTTAATATCCATCTATGCATTGAAAACCGAAACAAAAACTGCAGCAGGAGAAAACTACTCAACTCACCAGCAGGAAGGGGAACAACTCAACTCGGCCTCCACCTGTACAGCCTTTATCGCAGAACCGGCATTTTCTATCTACTAACGATTAATTATTAAATAGAATATATCTTAATCTAAATTTAATTATTGTAATCCGAACTGATGCTTATGGCTTATGCCTTTTCTCTTCCATTGTTTATTTATGGCGTAAATCCAGCTTCAATGTTTGATACATTGGTATTAATTAAGTTCTATATATACTTTCAAATTATTGCGTTAAATAAGATTTATTGATATTGAATCTAAAAAAAGCACCATATAATCGTCTATATTATGAAATATTAGAAAAGCCATTTATAGTGGATTACTGATCTTTAGAGTTTTTTTTTTTTTTTTTTTTTTTTTTTTTATCATATTTGGATGCTGGTAATTTTGAAGCTTATGTAAAATATTTTCCCGAAGCGAATTATAATTCTTTAAGTAAATCTTGTGAAGAATTTTTTTGATTTATGTAAATTGCGTAATGAATTGCAATATACATATTTAAGTCCAAACTATATTGACAAGTCCCTCTCTGACATAAAATATGTTATTATTAAGTATGATCTAAGCAAAGCTGGGATTAAAGAATTATGTAATTTAATTTCATTAATTTTCATGGTTCTATCTACAAGCGTATTTGTTATTCATTTTTTTTAAACATTACAGCGAACTGATACATTCGCAAGGAGCACTCAGACAGAGAAAAGATTGTAACATAGTTAGTCGTGTGTAAAAAAATACTAAACTTTTCAACAAACATTAAATTTATTTTTACGACTGCCGGCAGCTAAACTGCGTGGCGAGCTCGTATACTAAGACTAACACTAATGGCCTCTCCCGCCAAACCCAGTTCCTTCCAAAAACAAGGATGTTGCCAGCACGCAACAGATAAAAACTGGGGTGAGGGCATGGGGATAGCACCACATACATAAAAACCAAATATATACATATAAACCAAAGACACCACAAAAGTACTAATGAAATAAAGACATTGAATACACACAAAAATACAAACAATAGATATTGAACACAAAATAGGTCTAAACAATAGTTTTGTTTCAATAGAAAAATAGTTTTAAATACTTTCATAAAATCAATGACAAGCTATTTTTATGATAATTAACAACTTTAAAGGAGAAAAAAATCGCCTTATCAAATTAGTTTATAAAAATAATTATAAAATTTCTTATGTGATTTATTAATTGTTCAGAACGATGTTTCTGAATCATTAAGTCAGAAGTCACGAGCTCAGTTTATGTTTACAATATCTTCATTTACTGTTGTCATCAGTCTTTTAATATATTGGTAAACTGCTTTCACCCCCTTACCTTCACCTACCCTTTCTCCGGAAAAGAAAAAAAAAAAAAAAAAAAAAAAAAAAAGTTTAAATCCAATGCTTTTTAAAAACTCTCTTTCACTTAATTTTTTCATCCTTTTAAATTTTAAATCACTCTGATAAATTAATTTTACACTATAAAGCCATCCAAAATATCTTTTATGCAATTCTGGGCTGGAAAAAGCCAAAGTCAAGCATCCCAAACTGCTCTGATATGGAGATTTAGAGTCGTTGGCTCAGGAGCTCCAGTAAAGCCTGTCAACCTATCTTTTAATATTATAGTTATAAAATTTGAAAATTATCATAGAGAGTCTTGTAATGGTGTGAATATTGGAAACTGACCTAAGTACAGAGAAGAGTAGGATCATAAAACTTTCAAACAAAAGAAATCGCTAATTTCTAAGTATTGCGTTGGTTGGATTTCCGATTCCTTAGAAATCTTCCATGAAATATCTAGGAATATAATTTTTCAGGAATTTATAAATTTTTTAATATAAACGAGCCAATTATTAATATAAAGGAACCAATTATGAATCAAACGAGAAAACTTTGAAACAAAAAGTAATGGTTTTAAAGGTATGGCGTATAAGCATTATGGTCTGAAAGATAAGGAGTTAATCACTTTAACCAACAATATCATATTCAGAGTTTTTCATTAATACTTGTCCCATAATACATAAATAGTCTGATAAGTAGCTAAAACCTCTCAATACATACAAACTAAAGTTCTTCAAATCGCGTTAGAGCTACCGCAATGGAAAATTCTAGAATTGTGCTTTTAAAATTGGCTGGATAGAAAATTATCTCAGATAAAATAAGAAGATTGACGCATGCTTTCTTCATTTCTCAAATGAAAACTTTGCTCCAATGTATATCGATGATCAGTGGACAATAAATCCAAGATATCAGAAATGAGGCCTTTCACTGTGTATATTTTCTTTTGCCTATCAGCAAGCTGCCAGAACATCTAATGTAAAATGATTAATGGTGGCTGCTCAGTGTATGCTGGGAAGGAAAGAAGAGAGTTTTTAGTAAGTTCCCTTCTGCGCAGTCTGTTACATGGTGTTGTTTAGTTAAGTTAACAAATGTATGTTCTGTGTGGATTCACTCTTTATTTCTGAGTTTTGACCTCGAGCCCTTTATTTTAGGACGATGCGTAATATCGGGTAGAAATTACGGTCGTATTTGTGAAACAAGACTTATGAAGGAAAATAAAAATAATTAGGCCAAAAAACTAGGTATAATGAGCTAAGCGAATATTTTAATGATTATTACATTGTCAACACTTTTATAAGCCTTGAAATCCCTATTAATGAAACTCATACTAACAGTATTGAAGAAATTGGGAAAGAGTAAGGGATTAAACTTACTCTCTCTTACTTGTTTCATTGTTTGGCTTGTCATTTTTAGAGAAAAAGGAGAGGGGTGATTCTCACAAAAAAAAAAAAAATTAATTCAGCACTTTATTTTAATTCCAAATGGCTAGTGATTGCAAATTACACGATTTATAATTATTCCACTTAATAAAATATGAATATTAAAATAAAATGTCACTTATCTTTCTCTCTTACTTTTTCAAGTTCATTTCTATTGATAAACCTTTCTTTATTGCAATTAAACCTAAATGACTGAATCAGTTTTGGTACATAGACCAGTTTAAGTAAGATGTAACTATTTTAGCTTACAGAAACTTCTATTTCCTGTTGCTACTGTGACTGTGGTAGGGTTAAACATTTTTCTCATAAAAGTAGGAAAATGATGAAATTAAACTATTTTCTTCAATATATTCCATATTTTTTAAGAGATAAGTATTATAATCACTAATTATTTGTGCACCGATAACTTAATGTATAAATATCATCACAATTGACATCCCTGGATGCTGAATCAATATTACAAACATATAGGGGGAAATCTGCACAAGATTTTTTTAAAGTCATTTTCAGTCATATTCCTAAATCTAGTTAGTAATTTAAATAATATGTTACATTTTCAGTTAAAGGAGATTGACTTGTATAGAATGGAATTCAAAGCCTTATTCCTAATTGTTAAGTAAAATTCAAGTTTAATAATATTGGATTTTTTGTCTGCTTATGAGTGTGCTCATTATCGTAAAGACGAGCTTTTCTGTGCCTCTTAAAAAAAATTCTATGTTAATATCAAGAATAGTCGCCAAAGTATTGAGATTATAGCTCGAAACCATTTTGTTTGGGGATAATGATTTTAACATTTTGAATATGAGCGTTATATCTGTTGAGAATTATTTTCTCAGGCAAGTTTACTTAGTATAGGGATTGATTTGATAGATAATTTTGGGAGTGAATTTTTTTTGACCATTTTATTGGTGATACTATCTCTGCAATGGGATTTCGCAATTTCAATCTTATCAATGTATTTAAAGATTTCAGAAGGTAAGGGGTGAGATAACCGAAGGAATATTAATTAAAATGTTTACATTGGCAAAATAGTTGTGAACGGTATGTGTTACTGTCCTATTCTTATATGATTCTGAATGTTACGATATTTAATTCTCTCTGCAATTCAAGTAATGATTTTGAAACCAATAAACTTTATTTATTAATTAGATTAGTTAAGCTTGTATGAATATATTAAGTTTATCATGCTTATCGCTGACATCATTCATTCTCTTATAGGTTTGTAATAGAGTAGAGAAGAGTTCAAACAAGTTTTTGAGTTTGTGCTTACGGTATCAAAGATATTGAACTTAGTCTGCCTTTTTGATTTAAATTTTTATTAGTTGAGTGATTGCTTCGGTTGGCAGTTCCTTTCTTTCTAGCTCAGCATCTCTCATCATCGAGTGGTACCCTCTGAGGTCTGGATTTATTACTTCACGCTTGTGCAAATGAATAATTTTCTTCTACAGGGCTGAAAGTTTAATTATATTTATTGTTATTTTTGTAGGCTAGGAAAAAAAAGGGTGTCCAACCTAAGATGTCACATGACCGCTGTTTTTGCAGTTGATGCACTAGGATTTTTCAATCTATTCTGAATTTGTGCATTGTTTGATTCCGTGGTCCTCACTACATTTCAAACATTTCATCTATATTTGACAATATGTTGAGGCAATATGATTAAAATAGTTATTGTTGTTGCATTAAATCTCTCTTCGTTTCTTCTTGACTTAATCAATTTCTACATTTACATGTGGAAGATTTTTAATATTGTAAATATCTGCAAAATTATCATTAAAGCGAATTTAAAAAAAAAATGGGAGGGGCTGCTTCACCTTAAATTTTCTGAGTTAAGGGACCTTTTCGTTCAAAAATTCCAGACTTTTATGAGCCCCTTCTATCCCGTCGATTTCAATATAAGCCGGCCGGTCTCAAAATATCCTCTTCTGTTATTTTCCTAATTGAATCATGGTGTACTTTATAATCGCTAACCGAGAAAGGAGAAAAAAAAAGTTACATCATTTTTGAGGAATCGTCTTCTAGCGAATCAATTTCCATTTTGAGTTGTGAGGCTTCTTTAATCCTTGTGGTTAGGCTATTGGATTCGTAAATGATCAGAGCATAGTTGAATTTCATTCTGGCTGTGTGGAAATGGAGTTGCTTTTGAAAGCCACTCAATCTGTCTCATATCTCTTCAAGTGTGAGGCCAACACTGCCTTCTTCCCTCTCAATTGCTCTTTCGTCTTTAATGTATTCAGCTTGTTCACGAATTTACTCGATGCTATGGTGGGTTCCGTTGAGCTTTCTGAGTGCTTCGGAGTTTGTTTTGTACCAGCTATGGCATGATGTGGGAATCTAGTTAATGTTTAATCCACGCCATAAAAATAGTAATAATTCATTATAAAAAGGTTAATCTTATTTTTAATTACATATTCTATATTATAGAACATTACAGAAATTACTAAAAGCTACATCGGCTAATGCCTAAAAATTAAATAAAAGGAAGAACGCGTGTTGTTGCCTCGTGCGAGTCAGGTAGAGAAGTTTCTGTGATTCTCCAAGGTAAAGACAGGTTTTTGAGTGATTGTTCATCTCAGTTCACTTCTCTCTGTTCGTAGGCTGATTCCAGTTAAGGGAAGTTTAGGTGGATGCCAAGGCACGCCACACCAGCCATAGCGAACTTTGACAATTTACTTTAATCGAGAGCGAACACAAAAAAAAGAAATATTGTAAGTTGCTTAAAGATATGACTGGCACCACATTTATACCATTAAATGCAACCATATCGAAGGGCCATAGTTAATTAGGTTAAATAGCATCACTTTTCCTTGATACATTAAGCACAAGCTAATCTTATTTAATGATTAATTCAACACAGCTTTTAGCAATAACAAATATTGTTGGAACAAACACTGAACTCTACAAAAATTTTAGATTGATTTGCTATGCACTTAAGCCCCCCCCCTATTCACGTGATATAATTATCCCGTTTGTCTTTGAAACAAATTACTGGAATTCACCGAGAAAAAACGAGTCCAAAGCTGAGCTTGAGTTTTGAGGATGAATACTCACGGCCATCCTCTAAGTTCGGTCTCCTTTGAGTATACACGCTCCTCACGACGGGTAGAACAGGTACTGTGGATTATTTAATGAAGTTATCTGCCGGTTTCCAATATTTTTAATAATAGCTATGGATTTGCAAAAAAGAACCAAATTATAGCACCTATTACATGTAATACACAAAATAACTTTTTTGCTTTAGAATAAATCGCAGTAATTCTATATTCAGAGCAGAAGCATCAGCTATTTGCAAAGATTTGGATAATTTTTGACTGAGAAAAACATAAATCTATTAATTTTGTTAAATTTATACCTTGTTCTATTTTCCCTTCCCGCGAATTTATATACGCATATACATATACTCTATCCAATCTCAAAAAATAGCTTAAAAACTAGCCACATCAGGATTTTCATGAACTCTTATTACATTCAATAGTTGATTTTCTCTGGATTCCGGGGTATTCAAACATCTTTTGAAACGAAGAGATGAATATATTCGGGAGATTAGTAATGGAGCCCAATGGATATATACATTGAATAGCCTCTGAAAACATTTTTACAAAATTATACCAAAATAGAATATGAAAAAAATAAACTAAGGTGATTTTGTAATTCAGAAAATGTTTGAAATTTTGTGAAAAATCTTGAACATTAATTTATCAAATTGAACAAAAACAAAAGAAAGGAGATTCTGCATACCAGGATTCTTAGCAAAATGATCATCACTTCAGGACAGTGATACAAATTAAATTTTCGGGATGACACTACTTCCATTACCTGTAAGCTTAAGATCTGGGATATTGTATTATGAATCCAAGACTACGAGTCCTTGCTACGTTTCTATTATGAGGCAAAAAAGATATTACAGAAATTTTATAAGTCACCCGAGGAAAGTTTATGCAATGACACTTAAACCTTGGCGATGAATTTGGCGACTTGGTAAGGAACTTTGCAACTTTGGTGACAAACGATATTTCTAGAAAATGTTGAAATTTCGACGAAATCCCGACTGTGAGGAAAGTTATGGACTTTTTCTAAATTTTCCTTCACACCAAGCCGGAGCGGCTGTAAATAGGAAGAAGTATGAAATCTGAACGGATTGGTTGGGAATAGGCTAAAAGAAATTGTCGGAATTTGACAAGCTAATTTGTCGTGCAGCGTCCTGAAAATGCCTGAAACTGTCAAAATCTGTCATGAAAACGCAACAATTTTGTCCATAATACGAACTAATAAGCTGGTGAACCGAATGTTACTCATACTACTGTGTGAGTGTCATCACATGTGCTGATTTTGTTCCTGTATCTGTGTCGCTAATTTGTGCAAGTTCTGTGTTTCCTATTTGTGCTGTTAATCTGTCCAAGTTTTGTTACCTGTCGTCCTGTTCTAAAGATTTGTGAATAAAGTGACATTAATCATTATCTTCTGCGTTGGACTGATTTTATTCGTGCACCCACATGAGAATTTCCGGAACAATATTTTGTGTCAACCTGTGGGAAATACTCATATCATTGACACAATTTCAGGATAATCATAAAGATAAAGATTCACAAAATAACATCTCTTTCAGAAAAATCTTGAATGAAGCAGTCTGCGATCGATAATGAACGCTTAGTGTTTCTATACTGGAAAATAAAATACTTAGAAATAGTTTCTAGAAAATAAAATACTTAGATATTTATTAGGCAAAAAAAAAAAATGCTTTTAAAAAAGGATATCTTTTGTTGCTCAATATCTCAAATCACTTAATCAATTAAATGAATTAATCGTAGTGGGTTGATGGCTCAAGAGCCAAGCTGGTTGAGCTGCCTCAAACATTTGTTTAAAATATCACAAGGGTTTTTTTCTATTTTAAAATCCCATTAAGATCAAAGGATAGAAAAATTACAATGATTGATAAAAAAAACAATGTAAAAAATGATAGGGTTAAGTTTTTAAGAATGTTAACTTTATAAAAAAAACACAAACAAAACTGCATTTTTATATGAAAAGTTCTACACAAATAAGTTACCTTGAGTTTTCTTCACCAAGTCAAATAAGTTTACAACAGATGAATTAAAAATATGAGACGATGAGGAGGAAACACTTAGTATACTATTAAAATATGTTAAACAGTGCATGGGACATTTAGGAAAGGATATCTGGGAGCACTCTAACCAAACAAAAGATGTTTGTGTATAAGACGAATATGTACAATGCGTAGACGAGTCAAGTTGACATCCCCGCTTCAAATGGAAATCCCAGGTCATGCTCCAATTTAGGCTTCACTGAGCATAGCTTGTTGAGGGTCTGGAGACTTCCTTACTAGATCAATCAATCATGCTTATATATAAATCATATCCCTGTGTGTGGTAAGTAAAACAGATTCATTAAAAATATAACAATAAATTTATAACCATATAACTGCACATTTCATACCAGTGCTTAGTTATTTTAACAAAAAAAAAAAAAAAAAAAAAAGAGAGAGAGCGTCAATGACAGTAATATATACTCAGAAGCATTGAAAATAACGCACCAAGAAGAAAGCTTTGGATTGAAATGAAATTTAACATGCGTAATGATACAGATGAGAGATTCACTTGATCCCAAAATCAAGACAACTAAACAATTGCAGAGTGTACAATTAGACAAATACAGTGCGTACAATTAGACAAATACAAAGTGAATAATTAGACTAATACAGTTCTACTTCAATAGTGCGTCGGGCAACCATCTACTCTAATACATGTTGCAACACGGTCCGGCATTGAGTTGATTAGACGTCGGATGTTATCCTGAAGCAGATGGACGCAAAATCTTGAACTGTCGCCTCCAAATCATATACAGAGTGAAACGGTGGCATCTGGCATTTCAGCTGGCCGCACAAATGCTCAATAGGGACAAGTCTGGGGAGCGGGACGGTCATAAAAGAGTCTAAATATGACGTAGAAAGTCTTGAGCTGTACGTGGACGAGAGTTACCTGCTGAAAAATTGCACCTGAAAGACCATTTAGGAAAAGTCCCTCGTGGGATCGAAGAATGTCAGCAACATAACGCTGGCGCGTTAAGGTTCTACTTACCACAATCAGAGTGGACCGGTTATCATATAAGCTAGGTCCCCAGACCATTACGCCTGTTGTGGGTTGTGGAAGTGGTGTGCCATACGACAGCGGGGGGGGAATCGTAACCGTTCACCAGGGTGCCTCCACACCTGTGCGAGGTTATCATCTGTCCCCTAAACGAACTGGGATTCACCACTAACCCCTCCCCCATCTTGCTAACCTTTGGTATTGAACGTCTCTCTGGCTTAGAGTCACTGTAGACGGAGTCATCGATGTTTCGGTGTTAATAGCAATACGAGAAAAAGCATTTGGATTGCAGATTCACTTCCGCAAGGCGTCTGAAATGGTTTGGGGAATAACTGGTAGCCTTACATTTGATTCTATCTTGGAACGAGTCACTGCTGAATCTACGAGTGCTTGCTGCACGATGTTTCTATCCTCTCTCCTTGTCGTTCCAGATCCGGTTCTTCGCGCTCAGGTACTATCTCGTGTCCACTGCTCCTAACATGTTCTGATGGTGCACTCCGAACGATTGACTTGGTGAGCAACATGGCGCGTCTACCAGCCTGCGGTTTTCATGCCTATGATCAGGCCTGTTTCACACTCGCTTAACCGAGCTAAATGCCTTCTCACACGTTTATCTGGCATTCCTCGCTTATTAAAGTCCTCTTAATGTCGAAATGGGAACGTTACGTTTATGAATATTCCATTATGCGCCAGTTTATGTAGGATCTACTTCCGGATTGTAGAGCCATTACAGGGTTCGTGGTCACGAGCGTTTGCACCAATCTTGGTTCATTTTCATATCTGACATTATTGAACTATTTTGCAAAGTTTCGTGATTGTAGTTCACTTCCTTTTCGGTTCGCTATTCGAGTGTATAACTCTTTAATATTCCTGAGTGTATAGCCCTTTAAGACTCAAAATATTTTTACCTTTAAATATATTTTTCTGGTTATTAAATCTTTACTGATTCTATTGACACTGAAAAAAATTAAATATTTTTTTTTGCTCCTTCTCTGTGCCGTGGGGAAGGGGTACCCGCACAATGGTCCGGTTTGGGCTTTTCCTGTGAGACCATCATCTACATTTTTTTTTTTTTTGAATTATACATTTTCTAGCCTTTAGTGGATAGCAAAAACAAACTTTTTCAACTCAAATTGTAACAACGAAATTATTCAAGTATGATTTATTATTTTATTGACTCATTATGTACAATGGAAATCTTTAAAACATGATTTTTTTTCTCGATAAACATAAATAGACATTGCATTTTCCACAATGTGTTTTGGAAAAATATTCGCTGTTTTCAAACCTGCACTTGAAAGGCATTAAAATGTCATCAACACATAGGAAATACTCATACATATCTTACCATTTATCATGGCATTAATTTTTTTGCATGTGGATTATAGTACTTTGATCTCTTCACAGGGGGACTAACCAAATAGATTGCATCTTCTTCATCTGTGATGCTTCTTTAGCAGATGGAGATATTACTAGAGCTTCATTTATTTCTATAGGACCTAATACTAAATCAGTCTTACTGTAAAAAGATGAGATACCTTGAAATCACATTTAGTCAAAAATCGTTCAAAAGTAAAATTTTACGGAGTTAAACATTGATAAATACGGTTAAATTAGTAAATTAATCCATGTATTGAAAGTTAAATATAGAAGCGTAGCTACAAGACAATTATTACTTCGATTCGGTTCATAGAGGACCTTAAAAGGTTTAGAGAGTTAAAGAAAGAGCTAATCACACATGCAATAAGTTCCACATTTTTTTTTTTTTTTTTGAAAATTCAGGAAATGCTTTCAATAAAAAGTGCAAAGGAACCAGCAGAATTTTAGAAGTAAGGAATTAAACAAAAGCAACAGTTTCTTCTTTCAGTTCAGAATTTTATTCACATCAAGATATTCTTGTATTCAAAAGCTCAAAAAAGAATCCATTTTTAAAGCTCATTTTCTTAGACCAACGCATTTTAGTTTTTAACCATTTTTGTCTTGTTTTTAATCATTTGTGCATTAGAAACGAATCGCATTTTACTTTTAAAACGAACACTAAATGGTCATGAAGCAAACTAGATTACTATTTTGAAGTGCATCATCCACCATTGAAAAACAATCCTACCTACTTCGAAACGAAAGCTATTTCCAGAAAAGAGCGTATGAAATTGACGTGTTTTTGTTAAATTGACGCTACCTCAAAAGTAGCAATATATAGCTCCAGTTGACATATTATTATAGTCAATTAATAAACAATGAATATTAAATAAATTTAAAAAGCCGTTTCTGTTTTTACAATTATTTTCCTATTTGGTTTGAAAAGGTAAACTTAAACAAGCTTAGATAAAATATTATACGAGGGTGGGCTGATAAGTTTCCAGCTTGATAAAAAAAAAACATTTAAAACAAAAATTTACCTTTATTTTTCAACATAACTTTGTGCTTTAATTCAATAATGCTACTATATAAGATTCGTCGAGCTTCTCAAAATTCCAATTCACAGCATCAATCACTTTTTCGTTGTTCTCAAATCATTGCCCATCAAGCTATTTTTTGAAGTAGGAAATAGGTGGTAGTCTCAAACACGCCAATGAGCAAACAATTCATTCGTCGATTTTACTTATTGCTACGATTGAGATGGAGCATTGTCATGGTGAATAAATGTGTATTTTTCAGCATTTTTTAAAATTATTTAACCTCGTCTTTCAAATGCTGCAATAAGATTGCTCAGTATTCACTATTGACGGTTTTACCTTTAGCAAGATAATCAATGAATATAATTCCTTTTGCATCTCAGAAAACAGATGCCATGACTTGTTAACTGACAAAATTGCATTTGCCTTCTCCGAGGTTGGTTCATTTAGCCTCTACGGATTGTTCTGACTGTTATTTACTTTCAGGAGTGCAGTGGTGGATCTAAGCCTCTCATCCATAGTTTTGAATTAACTCAAGACTTCAACGGGTTTTTGCTTAAAGAACGCTTAATTTTCAAATAAAATAGATTTTCTATTACACTTTTGCTCGGGATTTAACAAACACAACCACCACCTTGGGTTCTACATGACCAAAATGTCTTATGAAAAGTTGCTCACTTGTTCTTTACACATTTTAAAAGTTTCAGCTATCTCAGTCAGTTTTAGTTTTTTTTTTCCAGCACAATTTTATATCGATAAATTTTACAATTTCAAAAGTCATCACCTCAACAGGGTGCCTGGAACAGGATTCGTCTTCAGTGCTCGTACAACTTTTTTTTAAATTCAGAAGCTCACTGCTTTCTCGTTGAATATAATGGAGAAATCTTTTTTATTTCTTGATTGATTTGAAGCGTCGTCAAACATTTTAAATAAAAGTATTTTATGAATGTTCGTTTTTTCAATTAGTCCATTTTCATAAAAGTTGATCTATACCTCTTGTTCGAATGCTATCAAACGTTTGCCAACCAAGCGACTGTCCTTTAAATTTTATATATGAGATAGTAAATGAATGCACTATAAATTGCTAGTGAGATTTTAGATTGCTGGAAACTTATCAGCCTATCTAGCACAGACTGGAAACTTATCAGCCTATCCTCTTAGACGGTTAAGATGTACAATGTTTATTCGAAAAGTTCCATAACCACGTAAAAAAAAAAGGAGGTAGATGGGGGACAAAGATACATATTTAATAACGATTTACAAACGCGACACTACTTCTCGACATGGTCACTCAGCACATTAAGGTATTTATCGTTTTGGGGTAAAAGGTTTTGTAAGCCAGCATTATAGAAGGTGGCCGCCTACGAGGTTACCCTGGATATTACATCTTTTTCATCGTCATCAAAACGCTGACGACTCAAGAATCACTACAAGTGTATAAATAGATAAATCTCTTGGTTTCAAGTCAGGACTAAGTGACAGAAGATTCATTTGTTCTAAACCAAATATTTCGTCGCGCACGTTAGTTTTGCTTGAATACCCATTTTCTCATCATTTCCCTCACACTTAACTGTATTGCTGTACATCTCACAATATTGCTTATGGATTTTGTTCATTCTTTGCATTCAAAAAATAATTCCACAGTCGGTTGGAGCTTCTATTCTTGAAAACAACTGTAGTTCAAAATTTAAGTATTTCAGCCTTTCATCTTGGAAATTTTATGACGCATTTAATCATTAAGACACGATACCACATAGAAGTTATCCATCAGGTGTAGAAATTTTTACATTTTGGAACTTTTTTCCCGAATAACCCTCATACATAGATTTGAAACTGCAGATTTTATAATCATTTTTGATTGAGCGAAGAGGAAAAACAAACATTACTTTAAAGAGCAATTTAATTCGCAACAATCAATTTTGTCGCCACGTTATATTCACAGTTAATCGAATAATGCAAAAACTAATCATCAATTCTCTAAATGTGAGCATGTTCTTTCACAAGTGTCACAACTACAAAAAATAAGATAAACGAAAATATCCATAAACGAAGTGACGATTAAATTTGTTTTGATGAAAAAATAACTGCAAATGAAGTCCATTACTTAATTTTTTTTTGTTATAAACAGTTCATCTTAGAAATTCGATCTGTATTAGAGAATAGTCTTTTTAATGAAATATTTCCAAAGTACAAAAGAATTAAGAAGTGTTATATAATTTTTTCACATAAAAAGTTTTTAAATGGAAAAAAAAAAAAAAATCTGTAATACTTTTACATGAATAAAAATTACTCAAACACAGCAATTTCTATGATAATTTATTTGCCATTATTTTTGTTGTTGTCAGAAATGACAAAAACTTTTAAGACACACACAGGGAGAAGTGCCAAGGTTTCTTTCACAAATTTATGTATATATTACATCATTTTACACACATGATGAATGCAATCTCTGAAATAAATATACAAGAGAAAAATAATATATACTAAAGCAAAAATATAATTTAACATATCACAAAGATACATGGCATTAAAATACTAGAATTAGAAAGCACAATATTGAAATGCTTAAGAAATATACTATAAAATTTAATAAGTGGAAAAAGGAATTAAAACAATGATGCAGTAAAGTTTGATCAAACAAAAATCTGTATTACTAAAATTAGAGAATATAATTTATTAATTTTTTCTAAAAATCAAACAATAACACTTGCTCATCGCCGTGTTTTAGTTTCTATTTAAATGCCAGATTTCTAAGACTTTAACATGTAACTCAGTCACTTTTCTACTTAAATAAATAAATAAAAAAAGGACATACTTTTGTTTTACACAATATAACAGATGTTTAAGGCATACTTTGGTTAAAAGTTCAATTTCATAACCATGACATGGTTAATAAAACATCAATATAACAAATGTTACAACACATATAATTATGAGGATTACTAAATACTTGAAGTTCGAGTTACAGCAATTGCAAAACACATTTCAAAAATTTTCTTACGGCTGGACATTTCTGATCTAATATGTTTTGAGTGAGATACTTCCATTTTTTTAAATTATCATAAAAGTTTTAGGAAAGACATTTTAACTCTTGATTACTTGTGAGGAAAGAATATTATATAAAAGTTTACAATTTATTATTAATGTAAATCTTTTTAATTTTAGAGAACAATTAAGAATGTCTGATGGAGAATTACTGAATTATAATTTAAGCTAATAAGATAAATAAACTAAAAGATATTGAGGGCCAATTTTCAGAATATATTTAAATATGAAAAGGAAAACTAAATAATCTTTTATATTTAATAACTGAAAGCAGATATATTATATTCGGAATTATTAATTTTCATATTAAAGTGAGAGGAAAAGGATTTCACAAAAATGATACTTCTTTTCAAACAACGTTCCTGTCAGTCAAAACTAGTCATCCCCAAATAGCTACACAATTTCACTATTATTTTAAATCTGCTTACTCATAATTATAAATATCTTCATTACTTTCCATCATTAAAAAAAACTTGAGATCGAAAATAAAACGATTTCAAATACAAAGTCAAAAGTTGCATATTGTTAAGAATTCTTAAAAGCAAAAATAGAGTAAATAGATGACATACTCTTAACATATATACACATATTAAAAACCTTATACACAAAAAATAGTTTCTTAAATTAAAATTTCAAAGCATTAATCAAATCAAAATTTCACAAAATAATTTTCCTTTCTTTTACCTTAAAAGTTTTAACAGGCACATTAAATTCAATTTGTAATATTCTAAGAAGAGTAGGGAAAAAATATATCTGCTATCATCACACAAAATTAATTTAAAACAGACTAAATGCATTCTTCAAAACTCTTTGAAATACATAATAGCATCAAAATTCTCCATATTATTTATATAGAGAATACATTCACAAATTAAAATAATAATAAAATTGGTTTTTATTCCAACCAAGCAAATAGAATAAAACTTGTAATGATTTAATTTATTTAAAGTACATACTTTTGATAATTTTTAAAATTGCCTACTCTATTTACCAACCATGTCCAATCAATTATAAGTTTATGTTAATCATAACCGAAATTCAATGGAAATTTTATAATTGAATATATGAATTTAAAAAAAAATATTTATTTGGAATTTCTTCTCTTTCTTTAAAGTGCTAAGCGAAAAATATGCATAAAAATTACACTACCTACTTTCTAATACATATGATTTAATGGTACTTTTTATAATCCCAAATCTATTATTCCTTTTTTAGAAGATAAAATGCTTATGATTTTAGCACATAGTTATGAATTATTAAACCATTAATAAAAATAATAATTCCAGTTATGGATTGATCACAGAACATTTTTGAGGACCCAATGACTGACTTAACATTTGTTTTCAATGATAAAATTCTTTTTTCCAACAATTTGGTTCTGATAATTTTACAATTATATATTGAAGGTACTTAGTTAAAAAAAAAAAGTTTGGTCAGTATTATGCATGCTTTACAAGTACTTGGATTTTTTCATAACACAATCGGAAAACTATACATATACGGCAAATAGTTATTAAACTTTTGTCTGCCATTAATATAAATAATAATTCCAATTATGGATTGATCACAGAGGATTTTTTGACTAAATGACTGATTCAGAATAAATGATTCACCAGCCTCACTGTTTATGAAGCATTATTTATCATTGATAACATGAGAAATCAACCAAGTACTAATAACAAAAACTCTACTTTGTATTAAAGCCAAAAATAAAAATTATAGATGTAATCGAGAAGTATAATAAAAAGAGGAATATAAATATTAAATTTTGAATGACATTTTAATTCAGAAATATATTAAATTTTCAAAAACGCTTTTCTTTTTGTTGAAAATTAAACAATTATCCTCCTATATGCTTAATTTCAAAGCTTATCTCATGCACTTACAAATAAAATTCGATATTATTCAAAACAAAATAGTGTAATCAACTATGGCACATTTGCTTTTATTAAAAATAATCCTTGACCAACATATAAATAAAAATATATAACTATAAGGGAGGAAAACATAATTTTTAATGCAATATTATTTTTAATTTGGAATATCCACAAGGAGATAAACATCCCTCCTTATATAAACTTTCTATTAGGCTGATCCACAAGAAATGATGTCTCGACTGATTTTCTGCATTAAATATCTTGTATATATAAATTTTATTATAGCTTTATTCTTCATTCTTACCAAGCTATGTATTAAATTATCAGGCTGATCCACAAATATTGAGAGAATTCAAAGATTAAGCAAAGACAAAACATTCCACATCAAACAGCTTCTTATGCTTTATGTGTTTGAACTAGAATATTTTACTGTACAAGCAATGTAAAATACCAATAAATGAGGTGAGGCACTGATTTCAGTTTTTCTAAAAGTGGATGAAGTCATTAATGTGCATAAAATTACAAATCGATAAAATGTAACCAAAATTGTCATTTTTAGACAACATTAAGATTCAAAGACAACTTTTCTCTATGATCATACAATAAACTCATGTTTCACATGTATTCTTTCAGAAGCTCAAAGGATTGAATTTCAAAGTTCTGCCTTACTTAACTTGTATCCCCTACAATAAATGTTATAAACATTTGAATGCATATCCAATGAATAAATGCTTTATAGATAAAGAAGTTGTAAAACAGCCTCAGAATTTTTTGCTTCTAGTACTTTTGTGTATGGAGCATATTTTGATTAAATATTTCAATTTTTGTGATTCAACAACTGTCTTTTATGGAACAGCCTCATATTTAATGTCTAAATAGTGATGCATACAATAACAGTTTTATTAAAAATTTATAGGTATTAAATAAGAAATATTTTTTCATAAAAGAATAGAAACAATGGTCAGAAACAAATCTATTTTAAACAAATCAGCAAAAACAAAAATAAAGATTGGAATTTGAACAGAGTAAAATCTAAAAAAAAAAAAAAAAAAGCGTTTAGTAAAACTCGAAACGAAGTTTCATTATTTATGAAAATGATACTTGATGAGCTATTCATTATATATTTTATACATAATCAAATGTCTGAATTTAAAATCAAATATAGAAAGAAACAATTTTCTTCCAATGAATACTCTGGATACTTTTACCATGAAAGATTCCACAAAAAGTTTTAACATCTTACTTTAAAATTTTTAGTGATAATCAAAACTAATCTGTACCATGCAAGACTTAAGTTGTAGAAAATAAAAATTTTATACTTTTCAATAACATCAAAAAAAAAAAAAAAATCATGCCCTTTCCAGTCAGATAATATTAACATAAGATACTGGACAACAAAAAATAAAATCAATTTGCCAATAACAATAGCATGATACCAAAACCTAAAGCACAAATAACCAAACACCTTTCAGACTAGAAAATAAATATTTTTTTATTAATGTTCACTCAAAGAAAATTAATTTTAATATAATTTAATGCTTTATTCCCCAATTACATTTATTTAGAATTGTAAGAAAAAAATGAAGTCTATGATAAAAATAAAGAAATAATTCAATAAATAAAAGAGCCTTATACAATCCTAAATTTACCCCATCAAGATGCTAATCAAACATATTAAAATTGAAAAAATAAAATTAACTGTATCCATATAATTGCTAATGATTATTGATTTCCTCTAGCACAGAAACAAATCTGTATGAAAATTGCAGTTTTATCAAAAAAGAATAATTCATTTTTATCCAGACGTGTTTCCTTGCTTTAAAATACCTAAGTCATAATAATTATCTTTTTGCATTTTGAACACATAATTTTGTTCATATATTTTAATGAAAAACACTAAGCAAATACAGTTTAATTGTTCAAATGTTTATTTAAATACAAGTAATTCAAATTTGATGTTTTCAAAATATATATATCTAATAGTTTGTAGACATTTGTGTCGCATTTAGTATAATTAGCCAATAAGGAAAAAAATAACTGAAACAAGTTATATGCATACTAAAGTAATATTTTACAAAAAGTAGATGCTATTCCTCCAATTTAAACAGAAATCTGGCAGAAACAGAAATTATATGTAGATACTTCTACATTAAAATATATTAAGTAAAACAGTACAATTTTAACAATGTTTATCTTAAAAACATATGCAGGCATTTATTTATGTATAAATTTTTAATCAGATGATTTATTGATTACAAGAGTAAAATTTAACATATCATTTTAAAACAGATAATCAAACATAATAAAAAAGGAATATTCATCAAAAAATTATATAATTGTAATCTTTAAAAGAATTTCATCAAAACTCAAATTTTCTTTTAAAACTGAGGAAATCATTATTTGACTAGGATTGTTAGGTATAAAAATATCACAAATTACAAAAATGAATTTCATGCCACAATTCTTTATTATAACAAAGGAAAGGGGGGAAATTGGTAAGGTTTAGTATTATTATTTAAAAAATCGTAACTGTATTGATAATATATATTCTTGATATAAAGATTTATACAGAATACTGGGAATTGTTTTTCCTTAAAAAACCAAAAATAATAATTGAAATTTTCTTCAACTTATTGAAATTATGTATGACTAGTTCAACTTTCCAATTGAAATTCATTTTGAATATTTTTTCAATCTTTTAGAAATTGACCATTCTGCGGTATTTACACATGCATAAAGTCGATGATCATACATTCTGATAATGGATTCACATAATACATACATTTAATGATTTTCTTTTAATTAAAATATACAAAAATTATTTTTGAAAATAACTGTGCAAAAAAAAAAAAAATCATATAGGCAGTCAACATAATATCTACACTTTTTTGACAAACAATTCGCAAGTAATTATTATTATTTTTTTTTCTTTCAAAAATTTTGGTGGGTTTATTAGAAACCCCAGATACATGTATGTGGCATATCGACGAGTACTAGTTCTACAATAGAAACATTCCTGTTTTTGGACAGTTTGGAGAAAAATAACACAACAAAATAGTATTAGAACAAACTGCTCATGGAAAAAATGCAATACATATATATATATTTTTTTCTCATCTGAGCCACAATTTCAATCTCAAGGCATCAACTCCATTTAAATAGTATCTAAAAAGTCTTTTGTCCCGAACAAATCCTAGATTTTCATAGAGTTTAAGAGCAGGCTTGTTGGTGATTTCAGTTTCTAAAACAACCTGCAATTAAAAAAAATAAAGATTTATGTCATCAAAATATTACACAAATTTTAACATTCATGCAAATTATTTAACCTTAAAAGGAAGGTTGAAAGGAAAGCATAATGCAATAAATGTTAAAATTAAAAAACAAAAATAGTGGAAGATAAGAAGTGTTTAAATGATCATGTAATTCTGGTTTATAGAAATATTTTGAAGTGTCATAAAAAATTTCAAGAATGGTCTCCTTATAAAAATTATACGTAAATTTATTCAACACAACTGTGGGACGTTGGGCTATTCGCGAATTTCTCTTCACTAACCTTGGGGACTGAGATTGATTGCTGGAAATAACAATTTCTTTCCAACCAAAATGAAATGTGATTATGTTAATTAGATGCAGGTGGAAATAAAGTGAATAGATTTAGATATGACAGTATATAAGCAAAGGGAAATTTAGAGGATAGAGGATGAGTGTGGCTATCTCTGCGTGTATATCTAGCAAGATATCCATAATATCAAGAATTGTTACGGGCGGTAACTTCCGCAGAGGATTTAGGTAATCAAAGTAACCTCCACTGCAAAGGTTTTGGTAAGAGCATACTATTTTAAAAAAAAATTTCAATAGGCGGATTAATCCAAAGACCTCCAAAGTGAGCGAAAACTTTTCAGGCATTATATTACAGTAATTGATAAATAAATAGTTGTGTTAGAAATGACTTGTGTGTCTTTGCGTAGGTTATTGACTTTTGAAGTTAGTTGTATTTGACTGTGTTATGGCACAAATCAGGTAAAAGTAGTGGTATGCCTCAACTGTTATAAGTAATACAGGAAACAACTAATCAAAGGGTATAAAAGAGAAAAATAAAATGAAAACAAAGCTATTTTTACAGTTAGCACATCACTGCACAATTATGACAAATTATTTTAATAATAAAAATGTACTTTAAACTTTCTTCATTATTGATATAAAAACTTAATTAGGGTTGGGTACCATATTCTTATCTTATTACTACTAACTGGTATACCTGTTTTTTGCAATGGTGAATTGAAATATATAACAATCCAATTGAGAGGATGTTTTTTTTTTTTTTTTTAATGAGAACCAACTTTTAAATGATATTTTGAGTAATTTTAAGTGAACTGCAGGCGATAATTAGAATTGCTCTGTTCTTTTTTTAAAAAAGAGGTACAAGTTCATTCCACACACTGTATGAACACCATGTTGTTTGCATCCATACATTACCAAATGAAACTATTTAAAAAAAAAATCCAAAACTAACATTTTCAATATAATTTAAAAAAAAAAATCACCACTTTTATGATGTATCTTAACTGAAATTAACGAAAAAAATAAAAGTTACAATACTGACAATTTATCCACCATATAGCTCTTGGCATACAGTGGAATGGTGAAAAAGCAAAGAATTAGTTTTGTTAAGTATGAATAAGATATTCTGCAGGTATTTGATTTTTGGATTTGAGGAATAAGTAAAGATATTTTGAATAGAAAGATTACAAAATCACATATGCTGTTGAAATTTTTTTTGAGTGGTTTGTTGAAAATATTTTTTTAAATTGCAGGTTCTTGAGCTGCTCGTTAGATATCATTACAGGATTCAATCGAAATATAATTGTAATTCTATAACAAAGAATAAACAAACACCTAAAAATACTCTCTAAACAACCACATTCTGCGACAAAGAACACACAAAAGAATAAATATATGTGAAGACAGATAGTCAGAAGCAATTGATACCATGATGTTATGTGATATAAAATGCACAAGGATCTTGCACAATGTAAACAAAAATACACTGATCACTTTAAATTAAATTTTAAAAAAAATCTCATACTTTTTTTGGTGGGAATGTGTTTAAAATTTTGGAATGAAATGATTAACCCTCTAAGTGTTATGCACATAAAATCCTGTCCAACTTAAAAAAGCGACCAAATGAATAATTCCATATGGCTGTGAACTCGCTAAAAACGATTCATACGTGTGGATGTGTAAAGAACATACATTCACATTTATATATCTTAATATACCCAATATTTTATTCAATATTAAGTATTAAAATAATCGTAATGCAAAATGTCAATAAATGACATTGAAAATTTCAAAAACACACACACACACAATAACATAATGAATGAAACTGTAGGAAAAAATCTTTTAGTTATTAGATTTTATAGATGCAGTATTTATTCCCTTACACTGATGTCAATTGTTTCAGATATTTCATAAAAAATAACAGTCCCAGTAAGATAACAAAACAGCTAAGAGTGTATAAAAACTTTTATGTATAATTTAATTATTGAACTGTGAAGTGATGTACATATTCTAAACAAAGAACAAGATTTCATATTAAAAGATAATTTTTGTACAATACAGGAAATCAAAAGTTGATAAATAATTACAGGGGGAAAATATTCATTAGTTCCTACAAGATATTATATGATGTAATTCTTCAAATTAATGTCAATACATTAGCAATATCAAGAATACATACTGATAAGTTTTCAAGTCTAATCTTCATTTAGCCTAAATTATGCTGAACTTAAATATTGGATGATGATAATCTTCCATAAAGTATCAGCAGTTAATTAGGGGCCCTTTCGCTCTGTATAAGTTAATACATGACAGTGGAAAAAGAATACGAGACGCTGAGGCATCAGAGAAGACAGCATGAAAGCTGTGTCATGGAGAGGTAGGGAGGAGGCATGAACCAATCAGAATTCAAGAAGGGTGCACAATGAATTGCACGACTCAAGGAAATATTGTTTTGGATGTCATCAGGATGGAAAAAGACAAAGAACAGCTGATCGACATGGTGATGGAGACCAAATTAATACGGGAAGTGACTTGTGCATTGTATAGCCATGATGAGGTATCTGTGAGTGTTTGTCATGGGTATATTGCTTTGATGATTGATGGAAGGGTTGGGATGAGATTTTACAGATGCTTGAAATTTATGTGCTTGTTTCCAGATGGATCTAGGGATTAAGTGGATATGGAGTTCATCATGAAGCATATGTTGTGGAATGAAGATCGGAGCTTTAGCAATAATACTGAGAGCTTAAATATTAGAGTTCAAATGACATCTATTTTGCTATAAAATGAAGTCTCTATATTATAATATAATGCTTAGTTCCTTGGTGTAACTCCATAAATAGGAGACATTGATGCACAAATAAATAATATGGATTTAAAAGAAACAAATCAATTCATTTATATATATGATCTTTGGAAATTACAAAAAGGAATATATTAAAAAAACAAACCTCATCTGCATTATCCATAACCATTGCACGTATAGCCTTTAAAACCAAATTTGAACCTATGAAAAAGAGAATTAACATAAATGATTCACTGATATTTCTTCACAAAATATATTTGTAGTAGGAGTCATTTTACTAAAGCTATATATATTTTTAAAATAGCAAGTAATAATAACAATCAGGAACTGACATTTCAGACAATTATTAAACTATTACTGCCATGTGACAAAGATTTATGTTTCAAGCTTAAATGGACAGTAGCATTTTATTTTCATCATGATTAATTCTAAATCAGTTTAATATCAAATGCTAATAAAAAATTATGACAAAATTAATCATGAAAACAATACAAATCACATTAGTAAAATGTTACACATTAAAATATTTCACAAAAAATCAGCCACAGTTTTTAAAACAGTTTTACAGAATTGATATCTTTAAAACACATTCTCTTTCAATGGCTTAGTATTAAAATGCATTATTAAACTTGTTTTTAAATCAAAACAATACATCTGAAGTTTTCATAAAAGTATGCTTCATTTTACCCGTGCACAAATTGTCTATATACATGAGAGAAATTTGAAAAAGAACTAAAAAGTATTAAGAATTTTTTATTTTGCATTGGAAAAAAGAGAAACATATTTAATTAAGATTATCTCTTGAATGATTATAATTCAGAGAGCATGTGTATTTATTTAATTACGCATATGACAAACTATTTATTATATAGATACAATTTAAAATATTATATTTCAGAACCTCAAAAAATAAATAAAATAAAATAAAATATAGTACAGTTTAAAATTTATGGGGAAAAAAAAATCTTTTGATCCAGAATATTTTCGGCATTTTTTTAGAAGTCAACGCTGCCATGCGGAGTCCTAACAAAACAATTATACAGCTACAAGAGTCTACTATCATGAAAAGAGAAATACATGTTTTAAATTGCTGATGATAAAGAACAACACATGCGTAGAAGTCACCACTCCCTGGAGTTGAAGCCATTATGCAAAGGGGGAGGGTAGGTCACAATATGACAAGGAAATGTATATAGCTTGGGCCATCTTGTAACAAAATGGTGTAAAAATTGTTTCTCATAAGTCAAAGAATGAGAAATTGTGAAACACGCAAACTTTAAATGGTTAAAAAAAAGATAAATAATTATTTCAAAAAATATGCTGGAATGAGAAATTAAATAAGGTATAATCAATTGTAAAAATTTTACTTGCTATCTTGTTATTACAAATGAAAATTTTATATACTGCGTTCCTGTCAATAAATTTGCCATTAAATAGTATTGGTATTCATTCACATATTCATCAACCTCCTTGATTGGATCGACCCCTAATTTTACTATATAGACCCCCAGGGATCGATATCGACCACTTTGGTGACTCCTGGCTTAGATGAAAAAAGATTCCACATGAAGCTGTCCCTTTTAATAATTCATCAATAAATCAAACATACAATTACATAATAAAAAAATTATTTATATAATACAGACAAGCAATAAAAACTTGTTACCTATTTTTCTTTTTCTATATTTTTCATCTACAGCAAGCATAGCAATGTAACCTCGGCGACTTTGTTTCTTATGTACATCAAGCTTACAAACAATGGCACCTACACAATGGTTTCCATGCTGAGCCTTAATAGAAGAAAATGGAATACTTAATTCCACATACCAACCAGAATTGAAATAAGGTTAGGTTGAAGTATAATTTAAAGTAATAACACATACAAATTATTTTATGTAAAACCACAAATTTACTAACACAAATTAAAAAAATATTTTACAAAAAATTATTCAATATAAAAAAAATATTTACCTACAGAAGTAGAAGTTAATAAAATAAAGGCACATAAATAAAACTTTGAGTATTTCCATGTAAAATCCTGTCACTTGACCATTTTTGACAAAAAAAAAAAAAAAAAAAAAAAAGAAGCCAAATGATTATCAGTGTAAATGCAACTGGATTGGAAATTCTTGGTGTGCGCACCATCTTCTCATAGTTGAATGAATTTTACTCATGTACTATAATAAATTCTGCATTAATGTTAAATATACCAATTCACTCTGAAAAATATATATAACAATTGCATTTTTCATACAATTAAACAATTTTGCTTTGAGCCATCTACTTTTTCTTATATATATAAAACAACATCCATTAAAACCTAATTAGAGACAGAAAATGTTAATGACATAGCCATTTGGCATATCAGCAGAGATATCACTAAATCCGAGAATTTTTTAATGCAATATTGACAAATATACTGAAATAGACACAAGATCTAAAATTAGGTTATTTATAACAAAAATTGTCAAGTTATGCCCATTTATGCAAAGTTGAACTGAGTCCTGAACAACACAGAAATAATGAATTCAGAGTATTTGGGGATTGTTCTTGATACTGAGTAACTTTTTACAAAGCATATCCACTTTAAACAATTAAGGCCCAATGAACAACAAAGTAGATGCTTTCCGAAAGACAGAAGCATATGTACAGCATTAATAAGACCAATTATAAAATAATGCTTATCAATCTTCCATAGAAAGTGTGCAGGCAAGGTAATATTATATGAGGAGCTAAAATATATCTAAAATTATATTGGGAGCTGTTTCCTCCCCAAGCAATAAAATGAATGAATGTTGAGAAAAAGTGCAGTTTGGCAACTATTAGCAAGAAATGCACATATCAAGGAAACACCATTCAATATGATCATGAAGCAAGAGTATCACTGACATAGGAAACTCAAAAATTGATTTATAAAGATCCTTTTCGTACTACGGGGGCCACCAAAAAAGAGCAATCTACAATCAACCAGGGCCAAGGAAATTAAAATAGAAACAAGCTCTAAAGATAAAATCTATACATGCATTGATGTTTTTTTCAGACAAAAAGGTTAATTTCTGATAATCAATTTCCGATTAGTATTACATGAATTCTTTTCATTTTGAGTGTTAGATTGATTATACTTGTATAATTGCTTTTAATATTGCATTAATCCAATGAATTTTATTTACATGAATATTCTGTAAGAAACTGACTCCATCAGCAAGCATGATCTTATCTACACATTTTTCATCTCTTGTTACTAAGCAGGGCTTTGTATTTGTTAATTTGTTTAAAATTTAAGCGTAACCGTGTCAAGCATTCAATATGAAGAATGAATACTGTTATAAGTGTTCAACATTTACAGTATTCATGGTCATTGGTGACTAGTTGTAATGTAAAGGAGATGGGGAAGCTTCATGCTTAATAATTTTTACAATTCTTTACACTTACACAATTTTTTTAACATTAATTTCTAATAAAGAAATTTCTAACAATGGAATGGGATCTTTTTCTAAAATTAGGTTCAGAATGGTTTAAATAGCTGATGTTCAAAATTTTATTTGAATCCAATGATTCATCATTAATTTCTGTCACACAAAGCTGGTGCATGAGGCCTCAATAGCTGCACACCATTTAATTCTGTCTAATGCTGCCTTCCAGGCACTTCCCCAATGCAGTCATCCAAATGAATTTCTCTTTTATGTAACTATAACTACCCAGTGGCCTTTGGTCATCTCTCTTTCCATCTGGCCCCCAAGTCAATGCAATTTTTGTATTATCATTTGATGGCATTCTATGTAAATGTCCAACACCATTTTTAATTTTGAAAGATGTTTTACAATACAATTTAATATTTGAAATTTTATCTGGCCAGTATATTTTCAGAATCTTTCAGGGCAAGTAGTCTGAAAGGCCTTTAAGATATGTTCTTGTGATTGGCTTCAGTGTTCCCATACGTAAAGGACTGCCAATAATGTTGAGTAGAATACGTATTACTTGAGTTTAATGCTTATATTTTAGGCTTTCCAGAATTTATGCTTTTTTCGGAATGAAGAATGGGCCTTTCTAAATCTAGCTCTTGTCACATCTACCTCCCTTTTTATCTGTTGTAACACCAAGGTATGAAAACATTCAGTCCCTTCCTTTTTTTGATTCATTAGGAGTGAATAATAACTTTTACTATCTATTTTCATTACTTTAGTTTTCATTTTCAAACCCACTAGTTAGGCAATATACACCATCCAGTCTCTGTCTCTTTCTCAAAGTTGGAAAATTTTGAAGACAATATCAGAAAAATCAAGACCTTTAAGTGTGGAATCGAAATTCATCTATATTTCCATTTTTTTTTTTTTTAAATCTGTCATTATCAAGTTTATTTCAATTACGAAAAACACTTCAGATACTGCACATCTCAGTTTTACTCTACTCCTACGGATTTCTAATAGTAATTTTTCTTGAAATCCATAAAAGCTGAAGATTTTCCAGAAGCAGTCTGTTTATGCTGTCAAATGCATTCTTCAAATCTATAAAACTCAGGTATACAATCTAATAATCAGTTATAGAGATATTAGGGAGCCAAATACTAGATTATTTTGCACACACAATTCATTATATTTCCACTACTTTTTAAGATAGCATAAGTGGATCAATAATTAAATTTTAATAAATATTATACAGCGTGCGCGCACACGCACACACTGTTTTCAGATGAAAAAATT
The DNA here is from genome assembly GCA_019974015.1 of Nephila pilipes. Lineage (NCBI taxonomy): Eukaryota > Metazoa > Arthropoda > Arachnida > Araneae > Nephilidae > Nephila > Nephila pilipes. The sequence goes on along the minus strand of BMAW01120975.1, from coordinate 679,456 downwards.
TTAAACTTAAGGACAACATATATCACATAAAGAATTCCAATTACTTAAAAATCATGGTATCTCACTATTCACTTTTTGATAACTATATATATATATACTGAAAATTTATGAAAGAATAATTTCAAATATTTAAAAAGACAAAAATCCAGAAAGAAATGTAAAAATGAAAGAAAAATAAATGAAAATATGGAACCCAGCATGTCAAAAATATAAGTATATATACATACTTATATTTTCTAATTATAACACTAAATTTTTAATTTATTGAATATTTTTCCAGAAATGAAAGGAAAGGGAAAAAAAAAAAAAAAAACAGCTACTCTAACATCTTTGAAAAAATTACATTTAAAAATGTTTGAAACACTCAATGTCTCAGACCTCAATTTTAAAACCCACCCCAACATTTTTTTTGCTGTCATGCAGCCACAATTCTAGGTTTTTTTTATGAAATTTGTCTCATTAAAAGATGAGAAATCATGAGAGGAAGAAAAAAATTATGAATCTATAACGAGAAAATTATTTTTTAGATGTTAATGAACTATATTTCTTAATTAATTTATTAATATAATTTAATTCCAGTTGAACCATTAACATTGATACCAAATACGAACAGCTTTAGTATCATCCACCTGCCAAATTTGATGCCATTTTTTGGCGCCAAGTATCGTATTTTAAAAAAAGGTTACCATCAAAATTCCATGTTCAAAAAATAAATATGCATATTGCAAATCTACAGATATTTTTTAGAGTACTAGGACAAAGGGCAAAAATAAAATGCAGTGATTATGATTCTTTCTTTTTGCGACATTTATGTTTTAAAAATTATTCATGCAACTTAGGAATTTTTTTGTGTGTACCTAATAATTATATTTCAATCATTTTATTGAATTATAAAAGATTTTTTTTTTAGTTAAAAAGTTCTTTCCCTTTAAGTTGAATATGGACATGATTTTTCAGATACATTTGCATTTAGGTGCTTTTTAAAAATATTTGCATATAAATATATATATACACACACAAAATATGGTACTTCTCTATTATAGTGGCGCCCGATGATTAATCACCAAGTAGGTTATATTAAAAGATAGGCTTCACGAGTTTGGCGACGACTTGGTGTAATCATAATTTGACGGGTGCCGCTATCATAGACAAGTACTCAAAATATTTTACTCATCATAAGGAAAACAATTAACAAGTTATAGAGAATCTGATCTTTTAATGATAGTATTGTATATTTTCTTTGAAACAATTATAGAACTTCGTAATTTTGGAAATTTAATTTATTTTCTTCATATAAAAAACTATTTCTTAAAACTTAGGTAATGCTCAAAGTGCCATCCAATGGGATGTGGTATGGGTTGATACAAATTATCATTTATCGCCAAACTTGGCAGAATTTTTTTGGTGAGAAATTTGGGTGGGTGATACTAAAGGCTAGTCAACTTGATTTCACATATGAATATACAGTAATTATTATGTAAAATAAGTACCAGGTTCAACTGAAAAGCACAATACATTCTATATTTTTAAGAAAAATATGCTCATTTAATTGTATCAAAAGACAGGTTTCACAAGTTTGGCGACAACTAGGTGTAATCATAATTTAACGGGCGCCACTATAACAGACAAGTACCCAAAAATTTTCTATATTTTGAAAATATGCCTAGATTTTTGGATATAAAAATAATTTACAGCAATTTGGGATAAACTGGCAAACAATACATTCTTAGTGCCTAAACTATATAATTGAATGGATTTAACAATGCATTACTCTACAAATTACAAATATGTTAATGTTGCAAAATTTTATTCTATAAATAAATTACACATTTATTTAAAACAATCTTTTTACTGGATATACACTCCAGTTAGAACACATTACAATATCATAAATATTTCATGAAGCGTGCTACTTATAAAAACAATTCATCATGCAAATACCAACATTACAGAAACCATAGTTGCTTAGCTTCCTTGATAATTTCTAATTAAAATTATAAGCTTTATGGGCCTTACTGGTTTATCAATACCAAACACATAACAAGAACAAATTTTCTCAATGGTATTCATTATTATTGAAAACCATCTCATTATAAATTGTATCTAATTTTATAAGTTGCAGATGTCATACTGCCAAACGTGCGTGACTTAAGCATTGAGTATGCTTAGGGTTATCATAACCTAAATCGCCACGCTTAAATCATTATCACTCCCAAAAGTTGCCAATCGTCTAGGGGACACCCTATTCTCGACTTTAACCCTTTTCCATTTCGCAAGTGATAAAGTCGCCAAAAATGATATAACTGATGCCAAACAGAATATGTGTTAACTGTGTTTTGCCGCCAATAAAGTCTTCTTGGCAAGATTTGCACCTGCAAAATGGAAAAGTACAAATATTTTCTTTCCTCATAAGTATCCCACTATGGACTAATGACATCATTGTTTAGAACAAACTTTTAGTTGAATTGTATTTTATGATGGTTTCTTGAAACACAAAATTTATTTTTGGCGATAAATCTCCAAAATGATAATCTTTTTTGATGTTACTAAAATTCTCATTCTAGACTGAATCTGATTGTGACTTATCGCCAAGTACGGTGAATGTTAAAAATTGATCATCTTGTTAAAGGCATTTAAAATAGGGAATGGTTTAGAAAAATTTGTTTTTGCTGAAAGAAAGAAGAAAATTGTTGTATCAAAAATCGAAATGAATTCTATTTGAAAGCAGTATCATGTGATTTGTTCAGTATGTGAAATTGACAATTGTTTTTCCACCAATGAATATCCTTTCAGAATAAGGTCAGTGATTTCCCCCCTTCCTTTTTTAATGATTTTCTCCATTTTTTATACAATCCATCTTCACGTCTCTTTATGGCTACAGAGCTTACTAAAATTTCAAAAAGATGGAAGAAACTCAGCATAAAAAATATTATAAATTCAAATGTAATTGGTTTGAAAGCAGCAGAATATTGCAAGATTTGTTTTATAAATGTGGTCGGCAAATGTTTTCCAGCCAATTGGATACAGATGTCTCTTCAGAATGGGAGCAGCAAATTTTTTCATTCTTTGTTTTTAGTATTTTCTTTTCTTTTTTTTTTAATACAATACATTTTTTCATGTCTTCATAACCAGTTTGTCATTTCAACAAAATTGTCATTCTCACAATAAGCCATCTTGTTTTCAGTTAAAAGGACTATTATTAGGATTATTTCAGGTTTGGCATGATTTTGGAACTCACACCAATCAGCCATCAAAAACTATTATTTTATCCAAACTATTGAATGTATATCAATCGATGGATGAGTTTTATGGTTGGAGTGCATTTAAGCCCCCACCTTTGGTGACAAAAGACAGTTGGCAATAAGTTTCCAAATATGGCAACCCTAAAAAAATTACCTTCATAATGGTTAAATGTGCTTGCACAAAATTCGAATAGATCTTTTTAGCCAAATACAAGGTTATCCTTGTGCCATCTCGTGAAATTGTTTTAAAACTATCACAGATAAAATTGAAACCAGTCCATTGTTTTTTAGCTTGTTCTTGATACATATGGAAAAAAAAAAGAATAGAACCTGTTATGTTTCATCAAAGTTGGAGAGAGACCTGCTTTATTGATGCACATGATTATGAATTATGTGTGAATTATAAGAATTTGATTTGAAAAATGTCCAAATGAATTTGCTGTGATTGAAATTAAGATATGATGAATTTGGTTGCAGAACAAAACAAGGAAATTAGTATATGCTCTGTCAAAAGAGATTTCTTTGTACATGTGATGCTCATGATGTTGTGAGAGTTTGGTTTTGATGGGCATATGAATGAATTTGTTTGCAAGTGAAATGAAAATTCAGTAGTGTGGTTGAACAAGTGAAAAAGGAAAGTTTCACAATATTGATATCATTAGACATATCATACAGCCTGTCACTAGGATACATGGGTTTTATACTAAGGATCTACTTAGAAAGTTAAAATTTTGAAAATCTTCAGGGTTTATTTTAAGTCTATAAATCAGCAAAACATTAAAATTCGGAAAGGAAAATTAAGTTCATATGAGAGGGAACAGTTCAGATGAAATGAAAACAAAACTGTTGTGAAAAAGTTGTCTTAATTATTTTCCATTCTTTTAAAAATTATAAATATAAAAAAAAAATTAAATCATTACATAATTTCCGACATATTCATTTTCAAGCCACATGTTATATAAGGCTCAGACCAAGGCAATCAAAACCTTTTTATAATTAACACAAAAGGTTATAACATCCCAACTTATGTTATCTGATGATAAGTGTCTTATGCACAGTTTGATAAAGTCTAGGTTTAAAAGTTTGCAGAAAGGCAAAATTAAAGCTATAGCAATAACAGCAAGTTTTAATACTTATAATGCACAAAATAAAGTTTCAGTACATCACACAGTAACCTACAATTTTTTTTTTCGTCATTTTTTGAAAGATTATATATTACTAGTTACAAAGTTTTGCCTAATTACTTTGTAATACTTCATATACACATAAAAAAAATTATACCTTGGAACTATTAAAAATACATTTAAAACCATTATACATTACAATATAAAACAAAGTAAATTATGCTTGGAAAACTTTATCATTTTAATATAATTCTGGAATACAAATACGAGAAACTTACCAGAAAACACAATTTAGGCCAATTGTGAATAAAGTACCTATAAGTGTAAATTGAATAAGGCTCAGATAAGTCATTTTGTATTAACCTCATAATATCAGGCATTTGTCTTTCCGATTCATATCCTAAATACGTTATGTTTATATCGTCTGCAACCCCAACATCTGGCGCACTATTGATCACTAATTTCTCATTATCAACATGATCACATCGCGCACTTATTAAGGAATTATTGTTAGTGTTTATAGTTGAGGCTGATTCAGAGATCGAACAATTTAAAGTATCACGTGATATAGTATCTTTTTCACTCGAATCATTTTCGGTCCTTTTGACTTCAATTCTATTTGTTGATTGCTCATTACACGTCCTAAGATTCAGTTTATCTAAACGTGAATTTATTAGCTCAAAATTGCTGCTTTTATTCAAACCGTTAACAGATAAATCGCAATGTTTCATTTCCTCTAGCAGTAATTTGTTACATCCATTTAACAAACCACAACTGCTAGAATCATTACATATATGTAGCTTTTCCCGAATCTCGTTCGTAATATCGGAATGCTTTATATGACAACTTTCTTCACAATCTTCATTAAAGTGTGTCACTTGAGTCTCATTATCAACAGATGTAGGTATATACAGGGAGTCAACACATTCACCATTCATCTCGGAGGTTACATTATTTGAATCATTAAGCCTAACAGCTACGTTCCTTCTGCTTATATCGACAGCTGAATGATCATCCATACCGTAAAAAAAATCATATATTTTAAAATATATTGAAATATTTTATTTTATGCCCCACTTCATAATCGATGCCTACCAATACATAGTAAATACTTTCAATGCCTGTTTACACATAATCATTTCTAAATTTCACTTCCCTGACGATAACAAGGACAGACGAGAAGTGATAAAATGATATCACTTCACTTTGTATTTCCACTTAAACAATGATTATATTTATAACAATTGTTAAAAGTGCAATAGCAAACTGCATTTGTTAAATATTTGTAGAGAAAGTATATTAAAATGTTACTATAATTTTTTAAAAAAGAACCCTTTTAACTTGAAATTAGTTGATTTTTCCTTAAAAGTTATTAGTAATTGTATTAATGATGATTTAATAAATCTAAATTTTTAAATATTCTTATACTAAGCTAATTCATTAAAATAATTTAATCTTTTTTTAGAATTTTATTTTTAAAAATTCTTCTTAAAATATAATTAATCATTCCAAGATAATTAATAACTGCAAACTTCATGTCAACGCTTTTTTTCGCTATTGGTTACAATTCAGTTATTGAAATAACAAGAGAATGACATACATCGAGAGTTTTAAAATTAAATGATCACTAAACACACAATGAATTTCAGTAATAATTTTATATATTAGATATTAATTTGAGTTATGAGACGATGTTATCTAATCTCTGACTAAAACCTTCGTCTTTTTTAAAGTGATTTTATTTTTCATATGTAGATATGAATGTCAAGATGATAAGAAAATCTTTAAGTTTCATTTTACTGTATTGTATATTTTATACATGTAATGGGCTGCATTTAACTGGAAGATGGAATACAGGAGGATTTTTTAAGTTTCTATCAAAATTTGGGTTTCAGAAAACTGATAGCCATGATCATATAAATACCTTAGGTTTCATATATGGTAACATAACATCTCCGGGTTATGTTGTTGGTGCGAAACACAAAGCTACATTTGTTGTTGTTGATCGTCAATATTTTTTAGATTATTATCGCCAAAGAAATAAATATGAGTCAAATAGGGATGAAGCTTGTGCAGCAATGTTTCAAAAAATTGATACTGTTGCTTATGACAGAAATTGTAAAGAGAATGGAACCGAAGATTTTTTGAGAAGTATACCTTGTCCAGTTGGGGAATTATGTGAGGATGAAGATGCTCCTGAACGAGTTGTAAATGGTCATCAATTCACTTACGCAGTTCTTGATACTACTCAGGCAAGGTATTAATTTTATTTATCAATTTGTTTTTCTAATGTGTAAAATAAACTTCTTTGTAATTTGTTACATATAAATATGATTAACAGTGACTTATTACACAGTAGGGCCATAGCATAGTTTGTGAGCTGCATGCTGCTTGAATGCAGATAAAATATATATTTATGTAAGAAATATGGTGAACTAAAATTATTCAATGTTATTCTATTTCTGTTTAAAAGATTATTAATAAACTTAAACTTATCAATTTTCAAAAAAGTAATTATTGTATTACATTTCTTGGTAAGAAAATGTTGCTATTCAAAACATATATAAATAAAAATATTGTACTTATTAATTTTATCTAACAGTTCTGTTAAGAAATTCTTAAAAGTTAGATTTACTTGAGGATGCTTTATGAATGTTGTTCTCTTAAACTGCTAGGAGCCCAAAGTTTGGTGACTTGTTACGGTAGTTTGCACAAGTGCAGTTAAAAAAGACTGATACTTTTTTTAAAAATAAATTTAAAGTGTTGAATAAAAATGCAATATAAAGAAGGGAAATTGGGAATAGTTTCATCATGCAGTTTGGGTTCATATTTTTGTTCTTGAAACTGTTTCCAAAACTTAAATGATGAACCACCATTTTGTCTTGTGGAGAAATTTGCAAAATAGTGTCATTTTGGAGAATAAAGGAAGTGTAATGTGAGAAACTTGTTCTTTCAATTATTCCTTCCTGAAATGTGACTTCCAAAAACAGTAGCTGGCTTCTGCTGTTGCATAATGTACCATAACTCTAGTGTTGTACATTATGTATCAGCATAAAAAGTGTGTGTATGATGAACAGTTATCAAATCGAAGTGTTTTGTGACAGAATCTTTAATTTTTTCCTTCTGTATATCTAATTTATTTTTTTTAAAAAAATTATGTTTAACAATTTAAAAGTTCTGCAAAATATTATGTCAGAGTTTCTTTTTAAATAAAATCAAATAATCAATTATAATATTTAAGATTCAATTTACATTGCTTTCAATATTGTGATATGTGAATTGTATATATTTTTACCTTGTATTATATTGAATCAATGGTAAAGTAGTTTTATTTATTTATTACTGAATAAAATTGTTATGTTAGAAGTATAAAATGTAATTGCTCATTATGAATATTAAAACTGTAGCTTAAATACAATTTAAATATTTGTACTCTTTATTAATACAAAAAAAAATCAATGTATTATACAGGATTTTTATAGTGTAAATGTTATGCAACAAGGGAACAAGAAAACAAAAGCTTTATATTTCATTTGGATAAGCATTATTTATGTTTTAATTTTATAAGGTTTTTAAACTTGCCAAAATAACTGGAAAATTTTTAGAAGCAAAGTGAAAAATATTTTTGGAATTAAAAATAAATAACTGAATTCAAAATTAATTGGAGAAATAAATTATCAAAACAAGATATGGTGTGACTAAGAAGTGGGAGCTGATGCAATATGCACCTGGATTTTTGCCATTTTACAACGTTTTTCTGAATTTCACTTGGTGTGTGTGTGTGTGTGTGTGTGTCATCAAATTTTCGATCGTTAATTTAACCAACTTCCCATCAAGCTAGAGCTTTGAAATTTCGGGAATCGTTCGTACTCGCCTAACAATGCAATATTTATTCGTTTGCGACAAGTTTTAACTCATATTTCAATAATTTTAATAAGTCAAAATATTCTTTCCTCGAGGCGCTTTTAGGATTCAGGGAAAAATTTCTTTCCCCCTCTGGGAGCACCGGGCACTCCCCACGCAGCATGAGGTTATCGTAAACCTTTTGTACTCACAAAGGGGAGATACTATCTCCCCTTTACAATCTCCGAGATAGTAAGGGTTGCTGACTTTTAGTCAGTAATCATTCGCAAGAAAGAAAGTTTCCAATATTAGGCGCCATGTCTTATCACAATAATTTTTTCTGAATTCTGGTTCCCATTTTTTTTTTTAATAGAATGACTTACAAACTTTCAAATGCATGTTTTGATTTTATATTATGAATTTTTTAATACGCTCACAAATGTCTCTTTTTAAGTAAATTTTAAAGATAAAATAACTAACAGTATTAACTAATATTTCAATAATTTTCTCTAATAAACTTTGCCACCATATAAAAACGTTGCTTTTAAAAACGTTGGTTTTTATATCGAATTATTTACTATTGGCCTTGTAGCTTTTTTTGCCAAATTTTGTGTGTGTTGATTGCTGAATGTCATATGCATTAAGTTGGTGAAACATTTTTTGAATGTGGAATCCAGGTAAATAAGAAATTTTGGTCAAGAAATGATCTGATGAATATGGATACATATTCTGAGAATCATTATTGCAATTTACGTAGAAGTGAAGTCAATGATGTCTCAGTTGCATGATGAAATTTCATCAGAATTTAAACAATGTTGAATGTATATCATATTCATAAAGGGAAAGAATATTGATTGGATCCTAATTCAGTATTATACATGGTGATATAATATTTTGTTGGTGATAAATTACTTAATTGGTAACCCTACTTTAAGAATGGACCCATTTCTCACCTCAACCTTTTCACACTAGACTGGACCCTTCATTAGACACTTGATTGATGTGTTTTATTTATATGAATGTGGTTGGTAGGTAAATGTAGCCGGAATATGTTTCATTGTTACATAGCCACACTAAAGGTGTGAAATGTTACCGAAAAGAAGTAAAATCTGCATAAAAAGAGTAAGTGGTAAAGCTCTTCCTTATTAAATTGATAGAGGACAATAGCATCTGATCAAAACTGTTGGAGGAGACTTATTGAAATGGTCTTGACCATTAGTAGGCTGCAATGCTTTGGAAGAAAAAGAAGAGTCCTTTCTTCTTTATTACTGTTATTACAAGTATTTTTCAGAATTGAAGAATTTTAAATTGTTGTTTATAAATTGTTTTATATTCCTTCTCTTAGGTTCTGGTACATAAGCTTAGTTGCTTGCTACAGAAATGGAACAGGTGATAATTGTACATGGAGAGATTCATCTAAAGAAAATCTGGATATTAAATATGATATCTGGCTAGCAAATGGAAATCCATATGGTCCTCACCGAAATCCATTTGAATTTCAGCTTTCCTTTGATCAACAGGTTTGAACATTTACTGTTAGAAGTCTTTGTTTTTATATATATTTCTAACTCTGATATTATATAACTACTAATTCTTAACCTAAGGCTCCCTTCTTCAAGACATTTTGATTTCATGAATGTAATGTTAATGTTAAGCAATTCCTATTATATTTTTTCAAATGTCTATTATACTCCTTTATCTATTTTTTTTTATTATATTCCTTTATCTATCTGAATGCAATAAGATACATATGAAAAAACAAAAAAATGATGAAGGTTTCTGTAGAATTACATTTTCTCCCCAATTTTTAAAAATGTTTTTAATGACCAGGCACTCACAAATGAATCATTAAAACAGATGTAAAAATACTTTTTAACACCAGAGAAAAATGTAATCTTGCAGAAACCTTCATTAATTTTTGTTCTTTTCAATGCACTTGTTGTATTCAAATCGATAAAATTGTCTAGGTTTGAAGATGATAGCAGAAATTCCATAGAATTAACATTACTTTCACAAAATCAAAATGGCTGGTATATGGGAGCCTTAAGTACACTGATGATACATTGAACTAAATTTAGGAATGAGTCTACATCAAATGAAATTTTAGCTTTAAGCAATATTATTACTGTATAAACAAGAATAAGACATTTGTTGCTCTCTATATCCATGAAGCATTCATATTAACTTTATTCATATCAATATTTTGAGATAAGTAAATACTCGATGAGTTTAATTTCACTCATAAATACTCAATTTTGTAAATAGTAATAATTCTTCAAAAAGTGTTTGATGAAAAATTTTTGAAATTAGGAGTATATATATATATATATATATATACACGAAGATGGTCTGAAAGGTTTCTGATCTAACAAAGATACAAAATATTTTTTCTTCAAATTTATTTTCATTTTTCTACATAGTATACTTGTAAGTATACACACTTCTCCCATTGATGCTTCCATCTTTTTAACTCTTCCAAATAGTACTCCTTGTCTTTCTCTGCAAAATAAATATTAATGAAGGGGATGACCTCCTCATTCGATGAATACCTCTGTTCACCAAGTGCAGTTTTTAGATAAGGGAACAAAATCGAGCAATGGGGCGAGATCTTGTGAGTAAGGAGGGTGTTCAAGTAGTTCAAACTGTAATTTGTGGTATTTTTGCCATGGCAACTGCTGAGGTGTGTGACGGCACTTTGTCTTCGTGAAACACTACTACACAGTTACTATTTAAAATAAGCTGTAAATGCAACACACATATATAAGTAAAATATAAAACTTTTTCTAGTACAAATGAAATACATATTAACATGTAAATACGCTAATAATAAACTACCTAACTATAGAAATTAAACCATATTTTAAAAGTAAAATTGAAAAATAGGAAATAGTAATTTAAAAAATATTTAGTTATTTCAATGGTCTAAAAAATTACTAAATCTTTCTGAAACCTTTAGAATAGCAATCAAGAAAAATATGACATTAAATTCAAAGGAGATAAAAAGTAATTTAAAATGTTACTTTGGATAAGGACAGAAATTCGTGGCAAACTAAATTTTATAGACAAAATAATTTTAATTGTAAATTTTATATGTGAAAAAGACCTAAATTTATTTTAATTTATACTTATAATTTTTGAATCATTTTTTAAAAAAATCAACAAGACAATTTGCTTCAAATGTGAAACTTCTTTACCAAGTTATTTTTTCTATATAATTAAAGATAATGTTCCTAGAAATAGAAAAATGTATGTTGCTATTCCAAAGAAAGGTACCTTTAACATGGAAATTGAAAGTCTGTCTCTTATCATAAATATTACTACAAATTTTACTTTCTATAATTTCTAGTTTTATGTCTAAATATTGTTTCATATTTTTTTTCTTTTTTATTAGTTTGAATTGAATCTTAAGTAAGTAGGATAAAAAGATAAATTAGACTTATCTTCAGATCTCTTGTTGTAACTCAAGATAAAAGGATTCATCATTATCTAAATAATTTGTTCATAAAAATATTAATAAATATTAGCTGAATTATTATTTGTTGGTTCTCCTTGTAGAATACCTTTTTATTTATTTTTTTTTATCATATTTAATATAGTTTTCTTTGTGTATAAGAGGAAGAATGAAATAAGTATTTTGCATGAGATAAAATTATTGATGTTACATATAACTAGTTGGTAAACCTGTTCTTTGCACAGATGAATTTGGTAAATGTAAGGATCCAGCTCGAAACATAAACATTTTTCGATGAGGATCAACTTTTAAATAATATTTTGAGTAAATTTAAATGAGTTTTTAGTAATTATTAGAATTAAGAGATTACTAGAATTGCCTCACACTTTTATTAAAAGAAGGTCGTTACCGTTTTAATGTAGATTGATTTGTATTCATAGGTTTCTGGATGAAACAATAAAAAAAAAAAATTTAAAAATTCTAAATTGATACATTTTAATGCTATTTACTGAAACTCGCCAATATTGGTTAATTAATTTGCATCTCTCAGATGCTGTAAGAATCGTAATTTTTCAACATTTTGTTGAATAACTTGGTTTGGCTTTATTAACGGTGCATAAGAAGCAACATGAAAGCTATTGGTGATGGACCTTGTAATTTTGAACCTCTCTTAAGTAACAAGGGCAACACCTGGGGGATTGCACTCTCTCTCGTTCTCTAACTACCTTGCAAAGTATATAATAATATAGCTTTAAAATTATTGAGAAATAACTTAAAAACAAGAAGAAAAAAATTTAGAAAAATAATTTAATTTCAAAAAAATAAATTTGAAAATTTTCATTGATGCTGCTGCCATCTGTTGGTGTTGAAAAAAGAGGGTTTTGAAACAAAATTAATCAAAAATAAATTTGAAATTTTTTTTTCAGACATATGTTTACTGCTCCTTCAAAACATCAGCAAAGATCTTGAAACATTTTGAGCAGTGTAATCGGCAGAGTGGATTTGCATAATGGGCAAACATTAAAATTTATGTAGAAGATAAATAAATAAGTTATACATAAGATTGATAGTACCTTTATAACACATCAACATCTAAAGAATTAAAGAGGTCTTCAAATATAATTATACTATAGATGTATGTAAGTATGAAATCATTTTATTATGATAATATAATTAATATTTCAGATCCTTATTGTTTAATTTTGTTGAAAAAATTATTCAAGCTGTGCAAGGAGAGGGGAAATTCAAAACCGAGGATTGTAGGGTAATTTGAACTGTATAACATGATATTAAAACTTCTCCCCACATCATGCAATTATTATTTCATAGAATTAAATTGCTCTGTTGTAATTAATAATTTTTTAATTAGAAATACAAAACATTCTGAAAAAAGAATTTTGGTTAATCTGAACAAAAGGGAAATGAAAATGTTTGTCATATACATAAAAAAAAAATCAAATGTTTTGTAATCCTATCTGAAGTATTTTTTATAAAATGTGAATTTATAACTATTATTTTCCGATCTTTTTTCAGTATGAAATGTTTTATTTTTACAGGGCACTGTTGAAATGTATTTGGTATTGCTGGGTCTTTATTTAATTTTAGTACCCCTCCAAGTTTATGCAGCAATACATCAACACCATCATGTGACTAGATTGTATACAGCGTCTTTGACACTTCAGTTGCAATTTGTATTCTCCAGTGTTGTGCATATGGTGAAATTTGCTATAGATGGAGAAGGAATAGACATTTTATGTATGGTTGGAGATGTTCTGCATCTTTTTGCTCAGGTATTTTCTTTGGTTACTGTTTTATTAACACATATTGACATTTCTTTCATTGTGTGATCTGATGTAGGAAATGCATTTTTAATTTGCCATAACCTAACTGAAATCTTGGGCTAAGAACAAAATGGTCCATTTAACTAAGAAGTTAAAATATAGTGAAAATAAATTCACAGAGAGAAAAAAAAAAGCGAATTGTATGGAAGTTTTACATACACTTATGAATTGTATCAGTATGTCCTCTTATTTAAATAATTACTGGCTGGCATTTTTTTTTCATTCTAATATTACTATATTGCATTTTTAATTTTCCTACTATCTTCTGAAATTTCTTTAACACTGTAGATTATATTCTTGAATAAAACGAAACATTAACTGATTAAAAATTACGATGTCTGACAACAATGTAATAATTTTAATAAATAATGTGAATAATTTTAATAAAATGAACTGGAAGCTGAAGACATTTATACCATGATAACTGCCAAAAATCAGTCATTCTGTCATTTAAATGTCCAATTAATCTCATCATCATTTAAACAATAATGTCTGCATTAAATAATCACTTATTGCAATAAAAATAGAAAACTACCAGGCCTCTGTTTATTGTCATAAAAAATGTGAGTGTGTGTGTGTTTTAATCAAGTTTTTTTTTTTTTTTAATAAAAACAATAAACAATTTTTTAAAAATGTAATGAAGCTGTTTTAATGTATTTAGATTAAGAAGAGGGGTTGCAGATAAGTGTATCTTTTCAGAATAAATCCAATATAAGCTGGCTTATTTTTTTATTACTATCATCTAACATTAACTGTAGGTTGTTCTCCCTGTATAAATCAAATCTTCACAACAATTATAATGCTGCAGTTGTCAGGTGATTAAAATTTCTTTATTCTATAAAATGCTCTCATGTGGAATAATATGGATTGTCTCATGTTAAATTCAACTGGGCCACAAAAACTTCATGTGACAATTGTATGTTAATTAGGAAAGATAAGATATTAGGCTCAGATGTTGTTTTCAGCTCTTGACTGTGATTCAAAATTATTAAGTTTGCTGCCAATAGCTGGTATATTTTTCTAGAGCTTGGATATTTAAACTGTGGCTAATTATTGATTTGTTAGGTGCTTGTCTCATTGTCTGTTAATTTAGATATTACTACTATTTTGATCATACCTATTTCATTGTACAATTATTCTGAAGCTAAAAGTATACATAGCACAGTGATAAATTATCAATTATCATGGTATACATAACTTAATATAAATTTCGATTTTTAAAAATATTTTGCGATATAAATAATGTTCCAGTTTATTTACATTTAACAGTACTTCTGTTTAGTAAGTTTATATAACTAAGTTTAAATTTGTTTATGATATTTTTTTTATCGAATTCAAATTATTAAAGTTCATTATTAGGTTTTTTTTTTACCCTTGTTATTCTTTATTTGATACCTAGAAGTTCATTTTTAAAGAACTAAAATGAAACATTGCAAAATATTTTAAGTTTTAATCTGCTGTTCAATTAGCATTCTTTTTTACTCTTTTGCGTGTGTGTGAATTGTAAATGTCCAATTTACGAGGTGTGGCTATTAAATAATGAGATTTACTCTGCTATAGAAGTATGCTTGTGCCAAACACCAGTGGTCGAGAGCTATTTTGCATAAAGCCTTCACTTGCATTGCCTCTTCTTCTGTAAAGAAATTTGTATAGTCGTAGCTTTTGTACATATTAAAGTTATTTTGTTTCCATTGGAAAAATGATAAGGTTAATAATGGAGTAACAAATTCTTTTGAAATTTGACATGAAACTTGGAAAAACTTGCTACTGAAACTTATAATTTATTGAAAGAAGTGTATGACAATTAATGTTTATCATGTGCACATGTTTTTGAGTGGTTAATGTGTTTTCAAGAAGACTTTGAAGATTATTCTTGCCCATATCATCCTCCAATGTCAAAAACAGATGACAATATCACAAAAATTGCTAATCTGGTTCAATCCGACAATCAATTAAGTATTCGTGCAAACTTTGAGACTGTAAAGATTGACAAAGAATCCATATGGTAAATTTTTCCACCAAGACAATGTGTCGGCTCATTCCACATTGGCTGTTCAAGAGGTTTCTAGCCAAGTACAACATCCCAGTGTTATACCAACCGCTTTATTCACCGGATCTTGAGCCATATGACTTTCTATCTGTTTCCGAAGGTGAAATCTGCTTTAAAAAGGAACAGATCTGAGCCATTGAAGTTGTGAAAGAGAAAGCAGCATGGATCTTGAAGGAGCTAACAGAAGACTTCCAGCACTGTTTTGAACAATGGAAGATTCACATGGAGCATTGTAGGGGTAGAGGAGGGTATATATTGAAGGTGATAATAAGTAAATATGTATGATATAAAAATAAAATGTTTTGCAGCATCAGTATCATTATTTAATAGCCACAACTTGTATATTCAGAAATAAGCATATTATTTATGCAGTTTGGAATGTGTCGTTTTGTATGTGTGTGTTTTAAATTCATATGTAGCATTTTACATTTTTTTTCACTTGTTTCAACCTTTTTATTTATATTCTTTTACTTGTGATTTTGTTTTTCAAGTTAAAAAAATGTTAAGAAAATTTTTATGTGTCATCTGTGATATCCTCTTTTGAAATTGTTCTATATTACTCAAGATCTGTATGTTGAGTCATGGTTTCATGTCCTAATTTCATCATATATAATGTACAAAATGAGAATTTGTAAATCTGCTGTTTGGAGTATAAGTAGAAAATACTAATATAACAAGTAACAAAACACTAATATAACATTCTTGCATAAAACTAAGTTGTCTATCATTTTTGGTTAACTTAGAAAATTAGTGTTTGAAGATATATTACTATGCTGAAATTATTAAAACAGTAAAAAAAAATTAAAAGAAAATATGTGCTACCAATATGATTTATAAAGGACTTTATTACTTTCCCATTCAATATTAAAAAATTATTCTTATGGTATGATGTTCATGATTGGATAGGCAAAACTATCATTGCATTGAACATCTACTTTGTGCTTCAAGAAATGCTGTACATTGCAAAAGAAGTAAAAAGGGAAACATGTCTGATACAAGCCTGATGCTTGGACTTGATAAATGATTGTTCTGTGAAATAAATTGGATTGTTTCTTTGGCTAAAAGATATATTTTAATTGACAAATTATTTGTGTATTAAAAAAGTGCAAAACACTTTTGTATTTGCTATTATATCAGTTGAATTTTTCAAATAGTTATGTTTACACAGTATCTCTTAGATTAATGATATTCGAAAATCTGCAAAGTGTATTGAACTAATAAAATAATGAATTTCTCAGAGAATAGCAGATAATGGTTTGAAATGAGATAAACTATTATTTAAGTTTGAAATTATTGCATTGATCATGAGAAATTTTTTAAAAGTTTCTTTTTAATTATTTGAACTTTTCTGTACTATGTACTTTTGATTTAAAAATTAATTTTTTTTATCATAAATGTAAAATATATGAGATAATTTGATACTTTTGCATGTATTTAACACTAGTATAAACTGATATTAATAATTTTTAGAAAACTTGCTTTTATTAAATTTGAAAGCTCAATCTTATTATTTCAGAGTCTTTTTATGTTATTGTTGCTATTGCTTGCTAAAGGCTGGGCAATAACTAGAACTGAGTTAACTTGGAAACCTGTTCTGTTTTGTGTATGGCTGCTTTATACATGCGTTGGAGTCTTACTTTATGTGTGGAATATGGTATGTGTGTTTGTAAAATTTAATATTATTTAATGCTAATTATGTCAATAAAATTTTACTTTATTTTTATACACTATATAATTAATTTTAAAAAATTTCGTTCAAAATATACATCTAAAATTTTGGATTTTATTATTTAAAACTTTTCTGTAAATCCAACTAAATTACAAAGAACATGAAAATAAAGTAGCTTTAATGTGCAGAAAATTTTTATTATTTATTTAGTTCTAATGCACAAAAAATAGTAGAAAGCTGTTGATACAAGTTTGATTTATATAAAATAACTGTAATCGAATTAATTGAACTGTTTAATGTCTGAATCTTATGAATAATTTGTTTTAACAGACAGAAGTTGATGTCATTGATGATATTGATGAATATCAAACATTCCCTGGATGGATTATTCTCATCTTTCGTCTTGCTATCATGGTTTGGTTCTTGTATGAACTGAGATCAACAATGCTAGATGAAAATGATCGTGCTAAGTTACGCTTTTATGTTCATTTTGGTGCTGGAATCTTGGTCTGGTTTGTGTACCTTCCAGTTGTTGCATTGATTGCACTTCAAATATCTGCATTATGGAGGGCAAAACTGCTTTTAGGTAAATATTTTTACTATATTTTGATTCATTTTCTATTACTACAAATAACTGTTACGTTTAAAAGTGATTGTGTATTTTCCGAATTGTTTCTTTTCAGCATGTAATGTTTCATTTGGGTTTGAATTACTTTTCGATTATATGAATTTGTATATCACTTTATTATTTCCTTTTTTGAGTAAGTTGTTTTTTTTAAGTTGAAATATAAACTGGAAAAAATGAATACTTTTTTGTACTGCAGATTTCACTAGAGACCAACAATTCTAGAAAAAGGAATATTCTATGTATATGTCCATGATGTAGTCTTGTTATCACAAATTGCATAATTTGACATTTTTTTTTTTTTTTTTTTTGTTGTTTAGAAAGTGGAGTGAAAATGTGGTTACAAAATTTTGTCTTGGGTCTTTTATTATTTTTTTAAAAAATATTTTAGAATTTTTATTTAAATAATGGGGTAAATTAGTTAAGAAAGAAAGAGTGGTATATATATTTTGTATTATTTTAATGCCTTATAAATTTTATGTGTTCTGATATATATTTAAATAGAATGTAGAAAAATTGTAATTAATGAAAAATCTAATAAACAGATTCATCATATTTTGCAATATATTTGAAATTTAAATATTAAACAATTACATTTTTGAAGAAATTTTTTTATATTGTATTTCACAAATGATATACTTTGAAATTATTTATGAAATAAATAATGTATGTGAATAAAAACTATTATCATTTTTTAATTTCTATCTAAAGTTATATTAAAATCAAGTGCTGACCTCTCCATTTCTTTGGTATTCTAAAAATTCATGATATTGATAAAAAGATTCTAAATGGAGTATAACTTTTTTCCTTTTTTAAGTTTTTCATATTGCAATATATTTTTAAAAAATAGTTGATTATGTATTTTTTTAAAGGGAAAAAAAAAAAAAAAAAAAAAAAAATAAAAAATACTAGTAGCTAATTGTTTTGTAATTTTTTTTTATCCAAAAATAAATTAAACAGTCTTTTCATGAATCAAGGTTCTGATTGGAAATAATCACAGCCTTGATTAATATTTTCTGAAAAATAAAATTGAAAGATGATTGTCACTTCCTTTAATCTATCACACTCTGCTTTCAACATTTGAAAGTAAAGAATATTTATATATACTTATAATTTTTTTTTAAATGCAGAATTCATTCATTTTACTCATTTAGTTTTCCAGAATAGCAACTTATGTAATATTGATTTTTCTCTACCTTGCTTTGAAATGCAAGATATGTAAAAAATTATGTTTTTCTTGTAATATACCTCTTTTTTTTTTTATCTGTAAGTTAATTTGAGTTTTGAAATAGAAGTATAAATTTATGAAACAATGGAAATTATTGGGGTTGCCAAAGTATTCTTTAATAAGTTACTGAATCTCCAATTATCAAATGGGGCCCTTAATCTGACTTTAGATTTATTTATAAATTAAAACTAATAAAAATAGCTGAAGTAGAAAACGTGCTGTAAAAAATATGAATCTTGGATATACTCTGTAAATTTTTAATATGTTTTCTTTAACTCACATTGCAACTTTGTTCAGATCAAAACTTTAAAAGCTTTTTCTCTCATTTTAAAGCACTCAATTGAGCTGAATTTTCTATATATGATTGTTTTAGATGACAATACGATAATTTAATTATTATTAATAAAAATTAATTCATTAAAACTAATTATTTAAAGAATTAACTTTTACGTCAAGCCCCTAATTCTGCTGTTTAATAATTTATTGTTTGCTTTAATTTTAATTACATGTAGCTTAATTGATTAACATAATGTTTAATTGAGCTAAAAAAATTTACGTATATTTATTTCCGATGATAAATTTAATAAGAGTCAAATAATAAAATAATTTATTAAAACTAATTATTGAATAAATTCAATTTGACTCAACATTCCCTTTATGCTCTTAAAATTTAAGGAATAGAAAAATTATGTTATATAAAGTTTGAATGAAAACCCATGTTCAAAAAGCTCGTTATTTTACATGACAATATGCATGCTTACTATTTTTAAAGGTTTTTTTTTTTTATTTAAATTTTTCAAAAATGTGTAATGTGTTCTATGTTTTTTTGTGTAACAGTGTAACCTAGTATGATAAATTATTTATTCATAATATGCATTTTTTCTTCATTCTTTAATTGCCAATTATTTTTTGCTTATATTTTATTTGTTAATAACATATTGACATCTTTTTAAAATTTAATAATATTTATTTTAAAATATAAATATATCATTTTTTTTTATTTATAATTATTTATATTTCCTATTAAAAGGTATTACCTCTAGTGCAGATTTTCTTGCTTATGCAATCATGGCACATCTTTTGTGGCCAACAAGAAGTGAGCAATATTTTCAGCTTGCCTCTGAATCTGATCCTGGTGAAGAATTGGAGGAGTTTAACGAAGCACCCCATAACGTCCCTAGACCTCAAAAAGTATGATGTTATCAACCATCTTTAATCTATGTGAAGAACTTTGTGTTTGTTACCTTCATTGTGTATGTTATTTATGTAAATACCTTTAAACTTCATTTTCTCCCATTACATATATATTATATAGCTGTTAGTAACTTAAGGTGCTGCCACATGTCACCAGAAATAAGTGCATGATAGAAAATGGAGTAGATGCTAGTTTATATTAATTGCTTGATATTTGTAGAGACATTTAAGTCCTTATAGAATTGTAGTCAGCAAGCATGCTCTATTATGTATTAAGGCGCATAGTTTTACTTATTGAATCGATTCGGGCAAATATATTTAGATTAGTATTTGAATTAACATTAAAAAATTTTTCATCTGATTTTTTTTCCTTTTCTATGTAATATGTATGCAATTAGGGCTGTCATTCTACTTATTGAAAATACTTTGTATGTATTTTATATCAATATTTTATGTGATTGATAATATATCTTGCTCAAGCAATATGTTATAATGATGTTTATATCATTCTTATAATGTTTCCTATTTATTATAAATGTGATTTATCATATTATGGTCACTAGTCAAGAAGTTTGATAACTAGAGGGTTTTAAAAGTAAATGGATGGTTAAGTCAATGTAATTTTATAAAAAGATTGTATGTTATTCTTTGTGTTATTTTGAGCATTTATTATGGATTTGAAAATATATACCAGATTGTAAAATATCTCGTATATTTTTAGATCGGAATTTAAAATTGAAAAATATATCATGAAAACTTATATGAGGAACTCTTTGATAAAATTCTATGGATTTTGAATTTTATTTGGTTGTGAATCTCAAAATTTGTTTAGAGTTCATTTTGCGAAGTTTTATGTAAAAGGAATGTTACTTTTTTTTATTGTTCAATTCTTTTTTGTCTGTTAAATTTGTTTTTTATTTGTTTTGCTTAATGAAAACTGAGCATTTTTTTTTCATGCAAAGTATTATATTAATTGTAATTAATTTACTTTTATGAGAAGTGAATAATTGCAATTGTATTTTGACTAAGTTTTAGTTATTTAAATTTTATTTACTTTGTAAAATCATTGAAGCATATATTATCTCATTACATAATTTGTTTTTATTCTTTAAATTACAATGATATATATTTAATCTCAGTGTGGAAAAGTTTTTTTTCCTTCCACCAAATATGTAAAGAAAGACATTTTGGTTTTTGACTTGTTAACAATTTATTTCTAACAATTAGTGATTTATTTCTTATTAATATGATTAATTTTTGTTCAAGTATACAAGTTATGAAAGCTTTTTCTACTATATTTGTTATTTTGCTGTTATGTATTGTCGAAAGAAGAATTGTTTAATCTTATATTAATAATTGTGTTATATTTATGTGATTAATTCAAATAGTTTCATTTTGTTTATTGTAAAATAATTTTTATTGACATTTTTTTAAAATTGATTTTTAATTAGGACCAATAAGCTTGGTAAATAATTCAGTTTGTAGAAATTTTGGGAGAACAAGTTTGTAATTAATTGAAATTTTGTATGTCATTGATGTTTTCCACTACTAATAGTGTTTGAATTACCTTCTACCTTTTTTTTATTGTAATTTATTTTTTAGAATTTCTTATTTACAAACAAGTTTTTGCTTTCGGACTCATTATTTTGGCATTTTTTATTCATTTTTTCTTCTAGTCATTTTTATTATGTTTCCCCCCTCCTACAAATGCAACTTTTTCCCTGTAGTTTCAATTTTTAGTACATATTATTTATCATATTGACAGCTGATTTAATTTGTAAAATTGTATTTAAATAAAAATCTTGTGTTGCTTTTACATTAGAATTCAATTTTAAGTAATCTGTGTGATTGAGTGAAGTAAAGGAATTGACTGTGCTTTAGTGGCAAACAAAATATTTTGCCAATTCTGTGCTTCATCATTAGTAAGTTAAAAAAAAAAAAAAATTAATGAAAGCTAGCAGATAGTGTAAATAAATCACTTTATTTCAAGGAATTTAAACCTCTAGCTCAATACTATTCTTATAATAAATGATTTTTATGTATATATTGACAAAATAAAACCTAGTTATAATATAATCATCTTTAAAAAACATTCCATGTTGCAATAAATTTTTAAAATCTTGTGGTTTAAGTATTGAGTCTACTATATTATAATTTAGAAGTATCATTTAAAAATGCAATTTTTAGTATATTCATAATTTCTAAATGTTTATAAATCTAAATAATTTACTATCACTTAATTTTATTTCATTGCTTAATTTTATTGCTAATATATATATTTTTTTTAAAGTTTTTTTTTACTATTATAGTGTAAAAGAAAAAATTTTCTTCAATACTTTTTTGCAGAAATTTTTTCAATCTTACCGAAGTATTAATATTAAACAGATTGGAAATTAAGGAAATAACTTTTAACATGTAAACTAAATAAAATTTGTTTTGTTTTGAATTGAATAGGTGGTAAAAGAACTTGTAATTGAAATATGAATTGAATTTAAAATATTTTGGCTTATTAATCCTTACTAAAGAATTTTGTAAATTCTAACAATTTCTGATTTATTAATTATATACCATTTTTTTTAATATTAAGATAATTAGTGTAAGTACTTTTGATACAAATGTATCAATTAATATTTTATTATTTTCCGATGTTTCAGTTATATTCCTTCTGCTCTCAAGTTAAATCTTAATTTTTTATACATATGTAAAATCAATGCTTCTCTCCTCCCCCCTTGTTGCATGTTAAAAATTTTTATTCGTCAGTGCTATTTTCTCATTTGTGATGAAATGTAATTCTAGTAATAAGGCATGGTATTGAATAAAATATTCCTTTGATTATATGGAAACTGTTAAATCTGTTATTTGACTGTTAGTTTTTATACTTATTTTTAAATATTTTTCTTGCCCATTATTATGGTTTTAGTGCTTATGTACAAAGAAAGTCTTGAATTTTTTTTTAGGAGTTAATACAAAGTCAACTGTGTAAAATTGCTGTTTAATTCTTGTTAAATGAATTTGCTTCAAAATTTTCTTTGCTTTGAGGTGAATCATAAAAGTATGCAGCTTTATTACTGCTTTCTGTTGCTATAATATCTTTTTTTTTTTTTTTTTTTTTAAGTTTCTGTGTAACTATGTTTGTTTGTTTGTGCATGTGTGTATTCATATATATATATAACAGTTATCTAAAGTTGCTCTCATTTGTTTTTCATTTACAAACTAATTTTCTGAAACATTTCATTTTTATGTTTTATAGAAGTGGTTATTAGACCACAAATTTCAAAAGATGTGCCATCATTCAAAGATATTTCGTGATAATCATTACATCAATTTCCTGTGTTTTGTTTTATAATGTAGATCGAATGTTATGATAAAATTATATAATTTCTTCGTATAATGAAATTGATTCAGTTAATTTCTTCTTTTAAGTCTTAGAAATTTTAAATGAAATTTAAGTTCTAAGTAGACCACTGATTTTATACTATATTCTTATGTACTGTTCTGATTATGTGTATTTTGTTTAATCAGGGGAAAAAAAGATTTTATTAATGCAATTTATTATTAATATATATAAATATAAAAACATTATCTGTTTTTAAATACAATTAAATTAATGTGGAATTTCCTTTGGTTATGTATTCTTTGTTTTAGAAATATTTATTTTAATTTGATCAAATCTAAATCTTAAGTATAGTGTATTATTAATTTTTGTTGTTTAGTTTTTTATATTCTTTAATAAGTCAATTTTTTTCTTCTAAGTTTGAAGCTGTGATGCACCCGGGGGGAGTGTTGCAAAGGGATATATGCACCCCATAAGAATTTTCTGCAAAATCAAAATATTCCAGCTTAATTCTTTTGCTATACTATTATAGATATTCTAAATTTTAAACATATGATTTTTTTCCTCCTCATGCTTAAATTTTTTTTCCATCACGAAGAGAAAAAAACTAAGCCGATTCCTGAGAAAAGAATAGAAAAATCCTTGCAGTCTCTGAAAAAGTGCCTCTGATTCAGTGGTTGTAGATGAAGAGGGAGTGGGTGTATCCCTAAAAATTTGCACACACCCAAAATGCAAATTTTATTTTCATGGTATCTTAATTATTTTTTTTAAATGATGTTGACTTTTTAAATTTTTATAACT
The DNA here is from genome assembly GCA_019974015.1 of Nephila pilipes. Taxonomy (NCBI): domain Eukaryota; kingdom Metazoa; phylum Arthropoda; class Arachnida; order Araneae; family Nephilidae; genus Nephila; species Nephila pilipes. The sequence goes on along the minus strand of BMAW01120975.1, from coordinate 655,054 downwards.
TGATTAAATTATGCCAATACTTGAACGGTTTTATATAGGTGAGTTAAGAATGACATAGTGCATTATTTACTTCTTATCAGGTGGTAATTCTAAACTAAAAACTTGCTATGATAATATGCACCCCCTCCCCCCCCCCTAAAAAAATTCTGGGTATACCTCTGGTTTGGAGCAAAACTTTTATTCTTAAATATCATTATAAATGTTTTATTCATTTTGTTTTAAAGAATAGTTCCATTCTAATTTGTCAAATTTTATGTTTGAATGTGACTGAATTTATCAATTATGTTATTTTATTTAAATAGTGAAATATCTATTTCTTATTCATATATATACTTTAAGATTTTATATTTAAATTTGTTTAATTATGTATTAAAATCTATCCCATTTTAACTATGCATTGCATCATTTTTATTCTGTGAAGCATGTTATTTTATGTGACTTTTCCACCCTCATACACGTTTCTTTCAATATCTGTTTAAAAAATATTCAGTTTGTCATATCCCATCATTTTGAATTGCTTAATTTTATTCCTTTCACCTTTAATATATATTTTTAAAGCTTAAATAATTATTTTTAATTCCATACTTTGACTGCATAAAATCTCTTTGATATTTTCAGTCTCTTGTATTTGAATAAAAGCTTTTGTTTTTTTTTAAAAAAATTCATTGTTTCTTCAGTTTGTCTGAAGTTTATGTAAATACACACACTTTTTAGAACAAATTTAATTAAATAACATGTATTTCATACCTGTTGTATATTTATATTAGTGTGAATTTTAATTCTGTATCCTATTTTGACAGATAAATGATTCTATGTTTCATATTAAACCATAAAGATTGAATAGATATAGGTTTAAAGTAGAATTTTTGAAATTGTAGATTTTTAATCACACAGGAATAAGAGTTTATGAAAGATAATAAAGTATTCTCAACTGTGAAAGAAATGCACTCAATGCTTTGAATAAGTTTTAACATTAAAGAAAGAACATTTAATCTATTTCTTAATAATTTATTTTAAAAATAGTATATTATTTTGTGCTTCCTTCAAGCCAAATTTACATTTATTTTTCAATTATGGGAAATTAAAAGGGTATTACTGATTTTCATGCTGTTGTTTATATTAATTTGTAATGTGTACAATCAGGATTCAATTTTTGTGCAACTTTTTTACTTTCTTATTGTTTTCAAACAAAATAAGGGGGAATCACTATTACTTTGCTTTATTAAAATTCAGTAACTGTATGAATTAATTTCCTCAGTTTGAATTTATTCTTTCTCTCATATATATTTATTAAAATTTATCATTCATGTGAAATGTATTGAAAAATAATTTTTTTTCTTCTACTGTTTTAAACAATTAAATCTTTTTTTTTTTTTTAAAGTAATGCAAAGTTTTGTCTTTGTTTATTTTTGCTTTTCACTTTTAATATTTTTCACCTATTTATTACATGAAAACATTTTTATTCTCAAAAATAATTTTGTAGTTTATTATATTTTTAGAAATGATCTAAAGATGAGACTTTTTTTTTTATTGGTATTCTTTTTTAGTACTACTCTTGAAAATTGAAGTGACAGTTTTGGAATAATTTTCTTCTATTAATTTCTGTGAATCATGTATACTATTTTACCATTAGTCACAATTTACATATGTTGCTACAATTTCATTTCAGAAAGTAACTGTTAATGCTCGCCAAAATTACATTCCTCGCCAAGTACGTACTATGAAAAATATGCTGGCGCCATCTGTTGCAGATAGTCCGAAGTACGCCAATAATTAATAAAATCCTTGAAACTAAAATTGATTAATAAATGACATTAAACTATATCTACATGCTTATTCTATAGAGAGAAGTGTATACTTAACTCATTCAATTCTGATTGAATCAATAATTTTTCTGAATGTTCGAACATTTCGGCTCTATACCTTAACATAGAAAATTGAATATCCATTTGCCATAAAGGCAAAATATTGCAAGCTCTTCTTAAAAATCAAAATTCAAGAACGCTATTTCAATAAATAATTATATTTGTTATATCCATAGTAATTTATATTAGTTGGAAGCATTTTTCTACCTGGAAATGTGTTCAACTTTGAGCCCTAACATTAATGAGAACAGCC
>BMAW01120975.1:636859-648455 GCA_019974015.1 Nephila pilipes | reverse complement strand
CTCTTGAAAATTGAAGTGACAGTTTTGGAATAATTTTCTTCTATTAAACTGCAATAAAAAATTTCAAAAATTGGAGCCAAAAGGCTCTGATTATTAGAAAATTAATCTACAAAATGTCAAAATATAAATATATTAAAATTCAAATCAAAATAACTCACAATTTTAAAAACAAAATTATACAAATTTTATTTTCAATTGTTGATTTTCGTTCAGTCCCTTAAAAAAAAGCTTCTGGTTTGATATATATAATATATTTGTATAATATGGATGGGTTTTTTTTACGATACAGGCAAAACGTTCTAAAATTATTTTGTAGTCATGAACGAGACAACAGGCCTTTTCAAACTCAAACTTATTCTTTATTGATAAACCATAGCTAGTTGGAAAGGGAAGACACCGAGGGTCATATGATCGGAATAAACACATAACCGAGAATCTGTGTCTCTAGTAACATCTATTTGGCATGAGCGCGGTGATGCGCATGAATACAGTGCTAAATTTTATATTGCAGAAGCCAGGTAGGTGGACTAACGTTTAGTGAGTAAGCTTATTAAATTCTCACACATAATTACACTTGGCATTTGAAAAAAAATGTCCCGTTTTAAACCCGACGCGTGAATCGGAAACTAAAAACCCTCGGCCATGATTGAAAGCCAATTTCGGTATTAAAGAACTCTAATAAAAAAAACCCTTAAAACTTTAATTACTTCACATTTTCATAGTGTATATATATATATATATAAATAAATAAATTGTGCGTTTTTGTTATAGTATTATTACTCTTTTTCTAAAAAAGAAAATCTTTTCAAATAGTACTAGTTTTATATATATATACAAGATGCTAATTTTGAAATGTTTTCATTTTTTGTTTTGTTTTGAGTGCTGTTCTAAAAGTTAAATATATATATATATATAAAAAAAAAGGAAAATGTACTATTAAAATGATGTTCTTAAAAACAGTTTCTTTTATAAAATTGAATATAACTAAAGAAAGTGTTATAAAATACAGTCATTACAAAGATGATTACTCCTATTTACTTTTCAATAATTTTTTTTACTGATTCTTGTTGCCATTATTTCTTTATATTTTTAATGATTAAAATTAAATATTAATATTTCGAATTGCATCATTAATAAAATGCTAATTTAGAGATAATCGAAGAATAAAAATGAGGACAAGTCAAAATAAATAGAATAAGCTGCATTGAAAAAAATTAGTGAATTAAAATTCGTTTGAATAATGCAGTTTTAATTTTTAAGCTAACAATAAAGACATCAATTTGAGTTTTTAAATGAATAAAAGAAATTTTTCATATACTTATTGTAAAATGTAATGTATAAAAATAATATGTTGATTCATTAATATGATTATATGCATATATATTTTATGTAAAATAATTTTGAATTCATAAGCATATATTTGGAATGAGTAATGCTAAGTTACCTGATCAGAGACATTTAAACTATGATATACAGCTGCTCATAATTCAAGATATGTAAAAGGAAATTAACGATGAGAAAAATTATAACACAACAAACATTTGAAATTGAAGTTTTCGGTTTCAAGTGTACGGAAGCAATTTTATGCTTATATTTGTCGTTATTAAATTGTTATATCTGAAATTTTTACGCGTTTACTTATTTTTTAAAAATATATACTCAAGTTTTCCCAAAAACATATTTTTGAGTAACTAGCTTTTTTTATTATAATTACTGAAAAACATGAATTCAAAAATAACGAGATTTGTTTTTAAAATAGGAAATTAAATCAGATATTGATTTACTTTCAATGCTATTAGATGATCATTCAAACCATTTTTGCTGATTTAAGGGTAGAAGGGGTCTCGGATATATATATATATATATAAGATTGAGTTGCATGGAATGAAAGGTCAGAGATTTCGCTTATGATGATAAATATTTTTGTTAGATATAAGTAGTGTTATTGAATATCTGATTAATATGTTTTTTGTTTTAATACTGTCTCTAAACCTAATTGTGGAAATGTAAAAATAAGCTAGGGTTTTGATAATTATTGTGTAGATAGAATGAAATTGAAATAAAAAAAAGCATGAAAAAAAATGCTTTCTTTTGTTTTTGTTTTTTTTGGGGCTTTTATGAATAGATTTTAAAGGCAGTCTACGAGTTGAATAGTTTGCGGTATAGTTAAAGTCCGTATACTTGAATTGAATCGATTTAAAATTGCGTAGAATACTATATTTTTGACAAATTAAAGAATCTTTTGTAATTAATCTTAAAAATTGGATCTTTCTGCAATGAGTTTTAGTAATTGTACTTCCAAATGGGGATACCTAGATGATTATTAGCCCACTATAATTATGTAACTAAAGATCTTATACACATAGCATAGATAAAGCAGAATGCCTTCAGATTAGGAAGGATGTTAAAATGTATCTTAATGCAAAGTTACGCTCATAATTTGGCACATTTCAAATATATCATCAAGCTCTTATTGTACGGAATCCTCCTGAACTGGTATCTCATTCCTTAAAAACCCATCGACCTCAGACTAGCGTTTTTTCCTTGAAGTCGGGTGGTTCGAGTCCTGATTTCATTAAAGCTGCCGTGTAGCAGGTTGATGCACGTTAAATCCGTCAAAGCTTTTAGTCCTCCCGTTGGCATGACGTGGAAGTTCCCAACCTTTGTTAATCCGCGTATCCCCAATTAGCTCGATGCCGCCAACGGAGAATCCTCCAATACCTTCACCCTCCCTCACACTCAAACTGTTTCTCCTATTGTAGATTCTGAACTTTTCCCAAAAAATGGTATTTGAATTAAATCTACATATACACTGAATGCAATCAAAGACAAATTAACAAAATTATGGAGGGAAAAAAAAGGAAATGAGAAATTTGGCACTGCATTGAAAAACTATCCTCAAAATGATTTCAATAGAATCTCAAATTCGGAGCTACGTTCGATTTGCTTCTATGTTTACTTTTTACGTAAGTATACGATGAAAACACCCGTTAAACAATCTCCATGTTAGCAAAAGGCAATCGTTATGGCATTTTTAGAAAGTTTATTATATTCGTCATTGCGATGAGCTTTATTTTTTCCTGGTTCGTCATGCCTCCATTGAAGAGGTTTTTCAAAGTGGTATCTGCTTCAAAAGCTTCAGCAATATCTCCTTTTTTGGAATCGATAATATATGTTATAACTGATAATTCTCAATAAAATCTTCTATTTACTTTTTAAAATTCTTTTCGATATTTTGACCACCAAAGGGGCTATTGTTTTAGCCTCTCTTGTTGACGGGATCACACTGGAGCACCTGAGCGTTATACTTGTTTTAGTCAATCGCAAAGTGTCGCAGCTGACCACATTTCAAAATTTTATCGTAAAAGTTTTTGCGCAAATTTTTTATGTCTGCTTTCATCAGTAATGAATTTAATTTTCAAAAATAACAAATTTTGTCCTACTTTTTTTTATTGGATTGAAATAAAATATATATAAAAAAAATTAAATATTTTATTGACCTACCGATTGATATAGTACTTTAAATTATATGAAATCAGGAATCAAGAAATTACTGAAAATGAATGAAAAAAAATCAGAATCTTAAGACTGCCGCTGATCCTAATGATCCTGGTCTCTGACTCGCTGCTGGCGTTGTTTTCGTTGAGTCATCGGTTCGAGCTCCAATGCCACCAAAGATACACCATATAGTGGGGCTGATGCACGTTAAGTCGAAGTCCCTAGTCCTCATTCGTATGGTGTGGAAATTTTGTGAGGGAAGTGTCAGCTCAGGTGTCGTCCCTGTCACGTTTGATCGAGGTTCAAAATTATGAAGAAAGTCACCAATAGCCCTCGTGTTGCTTCACATTAATGAGCAATGATATCACAGAATTTTAAAACAGTTGGGAGGTAACAATTTTTTTGTTTCAGAATTTCCGAACTACTTTTTAAATTGGCTTCTTTCTTAAAATGTTTTGGGATTAGGTAATTTAAATATTGATTTGTCATTATTAGCCAACAAAGGGACTCTTATCACGTAACATAATAAATTAAATTAAAACAAACTATATTTAATGAGTGGCAAAGAAGTTTCCCTTTGGTGGCAAAATCTGTTATTCGTAACGCATGGCTTAGAACAATTTCTTAGAGACCAAAGGGTCAATTGCTAAAATTGGTTTTGTGAGTACGTATAGATCTTTGCCATCCTTTAATTAATATATCCATTCTATTGTAAGATTATATTGAATATTCTATCTTTGAAATTAAATTTGATGAAATTCAGAAAATTTAGCGTGTTAAAATTATTCGTGCAATTCCAAATTCCCCCCCCCCCCGGTCGCGGTAGCCTGGTGGTCATGCCTTCGGATTCGTGACCGTCGGTTTTCGTTCAGTCGCGAGTTCGATCCTTGGCTACCAAAGACCCGCCGTGTAGCCTAGGCTGATGCACGTTAAATCTGCCGGGGCCCTAAGTCCTCCCGTTGGCGTGATGTGGAAGTTCGGAGAGGGGGGTGACAGATCAGGTGTCGTCCTCGTCACTTGACAGTGGTTCAAAATTACGAGGTCCGTCACCAACAGCCCTCGCATTGCTTCAAGTGCGACGTTAATAAAAACTAAACTAAGCCCATAATACTTATATTTGATTTAATTTTGGATGGTAAGACGTTTTCTGATACTCTTAGGGGAATTTTTTCACCTGGTGGCAGACAGGAGGTCGGTTGACTTTGAGTGATGGCAGCGACTCGAACTGAATCTGAAGAAAATTGGCCCAATCTTGTTTTGCAATGCTTTTAAGAACTAAATGGAAAAGGATTCCCTCTCGGGTTAGGTATTAAGGTATTATTAACTTCTGTTGTCGCTGTTGAAGAGAGCCACCACCAACTAAAAATCTTGTGCAGGCTATGCATGTCAAATTCTCGGCTTAAACATGTAGTATCAAAACAAACGACTTAGTAAAAATTTCGTAGCTATTTTTCTATTATACATTGCGATTATCAAACTACAAAATTTACCGATGATCAAGATACCTAGTTCGTAATTTAATTAATATACAAAAATTATATCGTAAATTCTAATTATTACTTAAAAATAATCAAGATATCGGGTTAAAATTTATTTTATACGTTAATTGATCCTTAAGTTCATAATGTTATAAATAATATCTGTTAATATGTTTAGTTTTATGAAGCCGTAGGTAGAAGTAATCCGCAGCATCTTAAGGTTTTAATTATTTCTTAAATTTTTAATTGTTTTGTTCTTTTATAGCTGTATAACCATCCAACCGTTTCCTTTAACTTACCCCCGAATGGCGTCTCCCGTACCCCATGGGGTATATGTACTACCAGTTGAAAAGCACTGTGTAGATCATAAATACACACTGTTTGGAACAGCACAGTCAGATTTAGCTCTTGCGCCACATAAATTATTTTTCACTCGCTTTCATTCACAACAATAATACGGACGACGTCGGGAAACCTTATTAAAAAGAGGCGAAGAGTTCCCGAAGAGCGCCAAGATACCAAAATAAGAGAACAACATTCAAATGAGGCAGTTGTCCATTTCATCTCCAAATTTTTGGCTTCGTCCCGTACGATAGCGTAAATTCGTCTTATAAATAGTGTTGTACGGTTTTTATTCACCCGTTATTTTAAAAAGTGAAAATATGCAGTTATATCTTTAATATTGATTATAAATATTTTTAAAAATTGCATTCTTTACATCAGTTTCAGGCGATCAGGGCAAGAGGGACTCATTAAGTCGTTTCTGAGTGCTGACCACAAACTAAACAATACCCCTTTTCAACTGGAAAAGTAAGAAAGAAACGATATGAAAAATCGATAGTTGCCCCTTACCTTTAGAAGAAATGTTGAATGTCAAGTTAGAAACAGCGTATTTCTACGCAGAGATCTTCTTGAGCATGGTTACAATAAATTATTTTTTCTCAAGGATACCGCCTTAGTGATGAACTTTTTACAAAAAATAGGATTTAGCAGGGAAAAATCTTCAACATCTGTTTCTACAGTTTTCCTGATGTGTAACAGTACTTCATTGGAAACAGGATAGGAAAATATGCTACGTTCAAGCATCACCAGCAATAAAACTCATTACTAGGGGATTCTTAACTTAACGGGGTTGAGAGAAGATATTTTCGAAACGTGCCAAACTGAGCAATTAACGTTCCAATGGGGCAGTCGCCCTGTAACGAATGATTATTTCTATCCGACTCGTGTGCCGTAGTTCAATTAAATGTAACTGACAGTAAAAGTTAATAATTTTCCAAATACACACGTCTCTGCCAATTTAACTATTTCACAAGTATCTGCCGATTTAACTATCTATTTTTATCAATTACTATAATTTATTATTTAATGAGTCTCTTTGGACTCTATGATTTGCCTACCAATTTAAATATCACTGAAATAATATGTTCTTGCCAAACCATTCCAGTTGCGGTTGCTTTTCTCCGACAAATCCTCAACCTTGGGGACTTTAATTGAGATTGATTGCATAAATTAATTTCTTCACAGCCCAAATGAAACGTGATTATTCTAATTAGAGGCAGGTAGAAATGAAGTGAAGTAAGATACTTAGATTTAACGGTATATAAGAAAAGAGAAATTTAGAGGATAGAGGTCGAGTGGTACTAGCGCTGAGTATATGTCTTGCAAGCGGTAGACGATAACAAGAGTTGCTACGGACAATAGTGATCGTAGTGGAGTCAAGAAACCAAGTCAACCTCAATTGGAGAGATTTTGGTAAGACACTATTAATTTGGTATTGGTTGAATAGGTGAATCTATCTAAGGTGTTATCCATGAGAGAGAAGAGCACAAATGCATAAGATATTATACTGCAAGGCTATTGAATAAATAGTTGTGTGAGATTTGCCTAGTGACTTTTATGGTCTTTTAGTGTTAGTTATATTTGATTGAATTATGGCACAAGAGTCGGGTAGAAGCCAGTCGCCACAATATTATCTGATAAAAAGGTTCCAAATACAATTATATGTTTTGCATTTTTGAAAAATTAATTCTTTACATCACACAGTTTCAAGTTCTGCTACATTAAAAAGTTTTAAATACGATTACATCCTTTGCATTAATTATATTTTCAAAAATACATTCTTTACACCATTTTCGAGTTCGTTTACATTTTAAAAACTTTTACAATACTCTTTGAAGAATATTTTAAATGCTGTTTTGAAATTAAAAATTTAAAGAGGTTTTATGCTCTAGAGAGAAGAGGTATGCATGCATGCTGTAAAAGATATTTGCTACATTCCATTTTATTTAGAAATTACAATTTTACTATTTGAAGCAATTGATAAATATTAAAGATATGAAAATATATTTTATCACAATGGAAAGCCAGAGAGCTTATCAATTTATGATCACGACGTCGAGGTACCGTGGTGTTCTTTTTCTTTCCTATTGGGTTTACTGTTTGTGGTAAACATGGACGACGCTCCCCCGGATTACGCTAGCGATCTTTCGACTCTCCTTTTCAATCATTTTTTTCTTTTTTCCATTTTTAATACATCTAGATCATAGTCACACCTTGTTTGGTGCAGCAAAGCCGTCTATCTGGTTCTCGCACCATAAAACTTCACCATCTCTCACTTATCAATTTGTCAAATAGTATCGAAAAATATAGACTGAACTACTACAATTGAGATTTTATTTTTAATCTCTTTATTTTATGTTTATAATTCTTAAGTAACTGTTGCTTTTATTTCATAATTGTTCAAATTTGAATTTAAAATAGAAGAAGTTGAAATACTGAATTCATTTTTGAAATGTTGATTTCAATGAAAAAAAATCTATAAATTCACCTTAATTAATTTTGGGAAATTTTTGAAGGCTCATTATAGTTCATTTCTTTCTTGCCTTTTATTACTTCATTTATTTCCTCTGAATATAATTACACATGTATAGTAAATTTTTTCAAATAATTTTGCATTTCTCAGCGATATTTTTTATTAAGATGAAATAAATCTTTCATCCGCTTTATATTGTAAATTATGTATTTTTTAAAAATTTAACAAATGTCAAATTTGATTAGGATGTATTTGATCAAGCATTTTGCAAAATGTCATTTAATATTTTCTTAAATATTTTTATTACATTTTCTTTAATGCAGAATTTAAGTTATAATATTTGAAATCAGCGTCACTTGACTGTAAATGTATTCTGTGAATACTGTTTTTTTTACGGATGCCGCTATCTCGAATAAATTCTGAGAATTTTAAAAGCATTTTTCAAAAAATAACATACAAAATTCAGATTCGTATATACGATTTCTCAATAATTATTGTTGTAATCTAGAACACACACATTTTTTAAAACAATTTTATAATTATTTAAGCAAATTTTGAATTTTTACTTTTAGTTTTTTAATTAACAGATTACAAAAAATTTAAGTTTGACTAAAATACTTTGTTGTTTGTTGTAAAAGCTGGTTAAAAATCATATTTGTAATAAATCTTCGAGACTTTAAATTAAAATTTTCGAACTTAAAGTATGATTGATAATTTGATACATAAATTTTAGAAAAAATGGAAAACCATAAATCACATGAGAAAACACAAAAATGTAGTATTCGATTCTTTTTGCCTTAACACACATACCTACTTTCTCCCATAAATCACTACTTCCAGAAAAAAAAAAAACTATGGCGAAAAAAGCTTCTATTGCGTCCTGCTTTGATTGAATTAGTCACAAGAAAGGTAAAAACTAATTTATTTGATTCAGTTGATAAGTTCTGTTCTAATAAAGATAAAATAAATATTTCATTTAATATTAAAATGAACTATTATTTAACTTCGTAATTTCAAGTATAACTTATGTTTCAATCTAGATGGTAAATACTGTTTGAATTAAATTTTACAGAACTCTATTCAATAGCTTGTTTTCCTATATTAATCAAGCATAAATTAGGATTTTTTTGTAAATTATATTTATTGTATAAATACAGCAAATTTCTCTGCGTTCAAATCCTAAATCCTTTCTTATCCGTATTTCCCACAGACTTTAAAAAACTCAAATGTAAGTATTTAAAAAAATTAATTTAATGTGGATTTTTTATAAGGGTCATATCTTAAGTTTTTTAAAAATATCTTCCAAGGTATATTTAAACGCTGTATAGTGAATGTAACAACTTTAATATATTCTAATGTTTATTGTGTTTCTAATAAAGTTATTTCAGACATTTTAGGGAAAGTATAATTCTTTCTAAGAAATAGGAGGGGAAATCTTTTATATATGTGTGTGGAGTCGCGGATGGCCATCAACATAATAAATACGATTATTGAACTAAACTACTATTTAATTAATATAAGATAATATATACAAAATTAATATCAATCATCAAAGTTAATATCATTAATGTTAACAAAAAATAAAGCGTCCACAAATAAAAAAAAGAGTATTTCGCTACTGCTTCAATGGCTTCTTGTCGTGCTCTACTTCCGTCTCCAGTGCTCGTCTGGCAACTGACTGCTTGCTGGTGAAGCTAGTGGGGCTAGTCTTCCAGACGACACTACAAATATACAAAGAGACAAAACAACAAAAAATCGGAACATTACAAAGTTCTGAAAAAAAGAAACGTTAATGTTGTTAAGAGTTCAGGCGTCGTGCTCCATGGTTTCAGGTATTCAGCACATGACGTCGTACAGTTAGGTCTTTCGTGGCCTCTGCCTTTGATAATGTCACAGGTGTTTTCTTCTTTTAGTGTAGTAATCCTGTAGGTTCCTAGATGCTTCGTCTTTAGTTTCAGGTGTGGTCCAAACTAAGTTCTTTTGGTAGCAACAAGATCTCCAACTATATAAGATTTTGGTTCTCGTCTTCTTAAGTTACACGTCTTCCGGTTTTCTTCTTGAATCTTGAAGATCTGCTGCTTCGCATGTTTTTTCAGTTCGTCTTCCTGTGCTTCAAAATTGACTTGGAATTCAGCATCAAGATCATCAGCATGATAAGGGATCTCCATTCATCGTCACTTAATCAGTTTTGCACGATTAGGCAACTTTATAGTGACATTAAACTGTCGCCGAATATTCTGCACATTATTGCCTCTAATACTTAAGACAGAACGATAATGTTCTTGAGGAATAATGCATTTAACTGTCACTATTGCTTCCAAATTCTTTAATATTTCATGCAAACGCTGCTTAGCTGGTTCAAGGAAATATTTAGTCCCTTTCAAAACTATCTTATTACTGTTAGAGCCAATTTTAGTAGTTTTCCTGCTATGTTTTTCAATCGAGCAATAAGGCTATTTAGTTTAATCTTAGCTGCTCCAACTTCCTAAAAATGATAGCTATTGTATTTTTTTATCATTATCATTTTCATTTGGGATAACAATTCTTGCTCCAGTCTTGTCACGAATTTTTTAATACAAGCTCCATTTAATTATAAAAATTTATGTTGTTCTGGATTTGCTTTAATTTCAGTAGTGTGCCCAACAAGTTGATTCTCGTTTGAAATTTCGCTTCTTTGCTTTCATGACATCTTCTTTTGGTCCATGAATTGCAATAACATCAAAATCTGCCCCTTAAGCTGGTAGGTCTGTTTTGGTATTTGTTTCATCTCTAATCTTCTTAATATTTGCTTCTTTTCAGTTAAAAGCGATATGATTCTTATGATAATGTGCCATATTTCGCGTAAGTCTGCATTAGTAGACGTAATGGAGTTGTGACATCTCTTTACACCTGATGCTGGACCTATCACGACATTTTTGCTGGCCAGTGGTCGCATTGTATTTGACAGCACTGATTTGCTAAGAAGATCGAAATTACCATTGAGATGAGTAGTAAGGCACGCTGGTGCATGAGAACTGGGCATCGGATGCTCCGTTAGGCTCCCAGCTTGCTTAAAGAGCTTCGTTAAAAGAATATCCAGAAAGTTTCTGCCAAAATTGAGTGCCTCAGGCAGTGGCTTCAAAGCCTCCTAGGTAGAGATTCCCCGGCTACTGAGGACAAGGGATTTTTTTGTTTCTTTAGTTTCCTTAACTGGCTAGAAACACTGGTAACACAGGCACACACTCCACAGAATCTCGCCCGCTTCCCACGCTTTCCCGTCTATCTATACAGATTGCCTGCAAATCTGTCCTGGGCTGGCTCTCACTGGAGCCAGACTGGACAGAGCAGAGCGGGATCAATGGACTTCTGTTTACGTATCCTGGGCCCTAGGCTCATGCGTTTCAAGCAGTCTTCTCTTTGGTTGTTTAGCAACGCTGAGGAGTAGCTGGCTTGTGATAAATTCTAATAATAATAATATATATTCAGCATATTTTTTCAAATTAATTTAATATTTATCTAAAGCTATTGCACTGTAATATTATTTTACTATTATCTTAATACCTAAATTTTAACTTCTGGGCAAATTATAAAACCAAAATTCAGTCTCATCTCAAATAATAGCCCAATTCGATTAAAGCCGAGGTTATGAAATTTCCCCAGAAGAAAATAGTCGTTTGGTTTATTAACTATCAGAGGACTAAAATCAGTGTTGATTCTTGTTCTAAATATTTGCATCATAAGAATGAAAGAGACTTACTAATTTCAGTGTTGAAGTATCAATTTACAAAACAAAACCACAAATTTATCAGGATGATCATCAGAAGGT
>BMAW01120975.1:603937-632872 GCA_019974015.1 Nephila pilipes | reverse complement strand
ATAAAGTTTTGTTAAGTTTTAAAAGGCGTAACTCATTTCACTATATCTTCGAACCACAATCAAACATTACACTGGCGCAGTCGACAGGATATAGTGAGTTTGTTCGGAATTGAGTGAATTTTGTGAAAATTCTGATTCCGTGGATTTGCGAATCGCAATGGCTTTCCTAGCGAAAGGGAAAAAAGAGGACTTGCAATACGTCGCTCGAGAAATGGGCATCGAGAATGTTTCAGAGATGACAGTATTGACATTGAGGAATGCTATTTTGAAATTGGAAGGGTATGAGGAAGAATTTGTTAGAGAATTGCTCAATACGCAGATAGAACATAGAAAAGAACAAGAGGAAAGAGATGAAAGGAAAAGACAAGAGGAAAAAGATGAAAGGAAAAGACAAGAGGAAAAGAAAAGACAAGATGATGAAAGGAAACGCTCGCAAGAAATGGAATTTGAAATCCAGAAATTACGCTTAGAAAACGAAAGAATTAGAATAAGCGAAACAACTAATTCAGAAGTCGTTTTTAAATCGAAAGTAGAGCTGCAAAACTTTCTCCCAAAATTCGATCCGAAGACCAACGATATTAGCTTATATCTGGTGTTATTTGAGAGACAAGCGAAAAGAGTTGAAATCAAAAAGGAAAATTGGACTTCTCATTTGATCGGATTATTGCCATACGATGTTGCACACATCATCGCACGTGAAAATGAAGAAATCACGAACGATTACGATAAGGTGAAAGAAATTCTCCTGAAAAGATATAAGTTAACACCAGAGAAATTTAGACAAATGTTTGTGAAGCATCCGAAAAAACAAGATATTACTTGGAGTGATTTCGCATACGAACTGACGAACTATTTTCTCGAATGGATTCGAGGCTTACAGGTTAACACTTTTGAATATTTGTGCGACTTGATGATTACTGACCAAATTAAAAGGAGAACTCCGCCAGAAATGTATGATCATTTTATTGACGAATGGACACATTTCAAAAAACCGGATCAAATTGCCTCAAAATTAGACGATTATGAAAATGTCAGAGCGAGTGTCAACAGAAGACCGAGAGAAAATTTCGATAGAGAGTATTCAGCTTTTATTAAACGTCCGCCATGGGAAGAACAAAAAATTTACCAGTACGGAGATATATTCCGCCTCATTCAAGAGAAAATACCAGAACTCCAAAGAAGGAAGAAATAAAAACATCACGAAAGAATGTTATATTTGTGGATTACAACACCTGGCGAAGAACTGTCCAAAAAGATACAAAGCGACGGGAGTGAATGGTTACATCGATAGACACAAGCAAGATAATCAAGCAGTGACCGCAGAAATTCGAACTGAGTTCCTTTTAGAAAGCATAAATAAGAAAGAATCAAGCGAACCAAAATTAGCTATGAGTGATCTCCAATATGTTGAAGTTGCTGTCAACGGAAAGAGTGCAACGGCTTTAATTGATTCTGGATCGATGATAACTGTGTTGAACTCGAATCTCATTTCAGATGAAAAGAATGAGGAAGGGAAAATAATTTTAAAAAGCGCATTCGGAGAAAAAATAGAAGCTTCTCTTTCTAGTGTTCAATTATGGATTAAGAACAAGAAAAACGAAGCATTTTCAAAACCTATTCAAGTATTAGCAGCGATCACAGATAAAATCCAAGGTCAAGCGATTATCCCATTAAATATATATCAAATGTTGAAAGAGAATGCAAACGAAACCACAAGCGATGAATCAACATCGGAGATTTATGGAAATTGCTGTGGGGGACAGAAGTCTGATTTCATTACAACAGGAAGGGCAGAAAGCGGAAAACATATATTAAAAAATGAAGAATGTTTATGTTTGGAAATATTATTTCCCACGCAGGAGGAGAATGAATATCAACATCGCGTGAGTGAAAGAGCATTATTAAGAGATCAGCAGTTAAAATGTGATACGGTGAAAGCTGTATGGAAACAATTTAATATGAAAAAAGGAAACTTTTACTTGAGAGATGATCTACTATTCCACGACGATAAAGTAACTGGAGAAAAGGTGGCTCAACTGGTTTTACCTAAAATTAGAAGACCTCAAGTATTGAAATTGGCTCACGATTCTGTTTTTGGAAGTCATATGGGATTCAAAAAGACCAGCGAAAGAATTTGTTTTAACTTCTGGTGGCCTGATTTGAAGAAGGACATTTTAGAGTATTGCAAATCTTGCAATAACTGTCAATTAAGAAGCCAAGAGAAGGCTACGGATAAAGTACCTATAACCCCTGTTCTTAGACCAGATTTACCTTTCGAGGTCGTGAATGTTGATATAATTGGCGAGATTGACCCACCTTCGGCCAGAAGACACAAATACTGTCTTGTTATGATAGACCAGCATTCCAGATGGCCGGAAGCGATTCCTCTTCGATCGTTGTCTGCTAAAGCTACATGCGACGCGTTAATGGAGATATTTATGAGGACAGGAATTCCAAATGTCATTGCTAGCGACATGGGTACTAATTTCACTTCAAAGTTAACTCAAGAATTCATGAAGCGCTTAGGCTGTACCCCACGATTTTCAGTTCCTGGATACGCAGCGTCGAATGGACTCGTGGAGAGGTACAACAGAGTATTAAAAAATTCATTGCACCACGTGATTAGGACAGATCCAAGTAATTGGGACAAATATATCCCGTACTTGCTTTTCGCATACAGAGAAGTCCCGAACTGCACAACGGGAGTTTCACCTTTCAAGTTGATGTATGGACGAACAGCTAGAGGTCCCCTGAGTGAGTTAAAATCAAGCTGGTGTGGCGACATTGCCATTCCGTTGAACATAGGAAAATCCGTGGTTGACTACTTACAAGAACAAAAGATCAATTTAGAGATGGCTGCTGAGCAGGCGTCATTAATTGCCTCCGGAAGACAAGAAGCTTTTGCAAGATACTTCAATCGCAAAGCTCGTTCCAAAAGTTTTAAGATGGGCGAAAAGGTATACTTATTGATACCAGATTCAACGAACAAGCTCTACGCGCAGTGGACCGGCCCTGGTGAAATAGTTGGTTTGAATCCTCCTCACTCTTATAAAGTGAAATTGAGTGATGGAAAAATTCGGCATTGTCATATGAATAAGATAAGGAGGTATTACCCAAGAGTTAATGCAATCGGTGTGATATTCGAGGACGATGAAGATTTTGGTGAAGTTCTTCCCACTCCAACTTCTCTGAGGCCCGGAATGAAAGAGTTATTGGAGCATATTGATGTAAGCCATCTGGAAGATGAGGAAGAAACCAAATTGCTAGAATTGTTAAGTGAACACCAAAAACTGTTTACTGGCAATGTAAACATTGCTAAGGTTGATGCTCATAAAATCAATTTAAAGCCGAACGTCGAACGGAAAAAACCGTTCATGTACAGGATCCCTGAAGCATTGAAGGGAAAAGTAGATCAACAAATCCAAGAATTATTGGAATTAGGATTAATCGAGGAAAGCAACGCTGAGATTGCATATCCGGTAGTCTGTGTGAATAAGAAAGATGGATCCATGAGATTGTGCATCGATTACAGGGCGTTGAACTGTGCTAAGGTAACGGATGATTTCCCTATGGAAGACGCAACAGAATTGATCCAGTCGATTGGCAGAGCTAACGTAACAACTACTTTGGATCTTTTGAAGGGATATTGGGCAATCCCGATGTCGGAAGAAAGTAAAGATTTTACTTCTTTCAAAACTCATCGCCAAATGTATAGATTTAAAGTCATGAGTTTTGGGCTGAAAAATGCATCTGCTACTTTTCAACGGGTAATGAAAAAAGCACTTGCTCCTTATAGAAAATTCGCCCGTGCGTATATAGATGACATCGCCATATTTTCGAAAAATTTCAGTGAACATTTGCAGCATTTGAACATCATCTTATCGAAGTTGGAAGAATTAAACTTCACTGTGAACCTTAAGAAATGTGATTTCGTGAAACCCCATGTGAAATTTTTAGGACACGTTGTAGGTTCAGGAAGACATCAGCCTGATCCTGAAAAGGTGCGTGCAATAAGAAACTTAGCATCTCCGACAAATAAGAAAGAGTTGCGTAGTGTTCTCGGTTTGTGCAATTACTATCGCGAGTACATTCCCAAATATTCGGAGCTTGTGTATCCCCTCACGGAGTTAACTAAAAAGAGAGTCTCCGACAAAATTCCATGGACTGATAAACATGAAGTGTTCAAAAAATTAAAAGGTACGCTTGCCGATGCTCCTTCCTTGTATACTCCTGTGATGAACCGTCCATACATCATTCATTCAGACGCTTCATCAGTTGGCATTGCTGCATGTTTATCCCAAAAATTGGATGAAAAGATTTACCCAATATCTTATGCGAGTCAGAAACTGACCAAGGCCCAGCAAGCTTGGTCAACCATTGAGCGGGAAGCATTCGCGATTGTGTGGAGTTTGAAAAAGTTTGAATCGTGGGTGTTCGGCACCGAAATTGAGTTCTACACGGATCATAATCCGCTCCCATTTTTAACAAAAAGTGTACCGCAATCGTCTAGACTGCAAAGATGGGCATTCTCCCTGCAAAGATTTAACCTAACTCTGAAACATTGTGCGGGAGCTAAAATGCCTCATGCCGATGCGTTATCACGCTTAGTGTGAACATCATCAATTATTGCTGAACGCAAGGATATATTTTTGATTTTTTTATATGTGTATTTGTGCTAGTTCATGTGTTCTTTCCATTCTTTTACATTTAGAATATCTTATTAATTTGAGTCATTTTGAAATCAAGAACTTTATATTAATTAATGTTTTATAATGTGTGTGATTTGTGATAATTTGTAATGTGTAATATTATTCGCTTTTAAGTATTGCTTCTTTTCTTATAATTATTATAGTGCATCTTGTGTTAATAATTGTGAACTAATTTTGCATTGTGTGAATATTTTGAGTATTAATTTTGAGAGTTTCAGCTGCTGAGTTAAATTTGTACACAAATGTAACGTCAGAGCTTGGTGGGGAGATGTAGTGTTCCCCTCCCCTCCAAGCAATAGTTCAGAGCCTCCGCTACGCGGCGCTGGCAGTACAGCCCTCGAGGAGGGAGAAAAAGTGAGGTTTTTTTGTAGAGTCAGTTGAAGGTCTCAGTAGCAGGGGAGCAGTTGATTAGGCCTCCCTAGGAGTGCTACGAGCCTATTTTAATCTTTAAATAAAGTTTTGTTAAGTTTTAAAAGGCGTAACTCATTTCACTACATCTTCGAACCACAATCAAACATTACAAATGCTTTGTCCAATAATGTATTTATGTTGAATTTTAGGAATTTCAACAGAAATACTTTGACAGTTTCGTTTTCGTTCTTCATAGATATTTCGAATTCTAGCTTTTGCTTAAGCTACAGATTCTTTTTCTCCAGCAATGGTAAGCTCATCCTTCATAAAAGATGCAGGAGGAATATTAATTCTAGCCTTAGTTTCCCCAATTATTTGATTAATGGTTTCATTAAAAGATTTAAAGATGAAGGGATGATAGATTTTAGGGATAAACAGACGTTCAAATGCCACTTTATCCTAATCATCATATATTAATTGCATCTCATGGCAGGCGTTTATCAATACCTTCCGTTAATTGCTGCACATTATCTTTAAAAATGTTTGGAACGTCAGGCTCAATGTTCAGTGCACTGAAATTTATCTTTGACAGTAATTCCATTTTCATTAATTAGCATTTCACCTTGCTTTAGAACATTAAGTCAATTGATCGCATCATAAGACACAATATTATTTCCTACAATACATATACCTGCATTACACTTAAAATCATTAATTTGAATGTTCCCTTTAAAACATCCCAATGGTTTTACTCTGCATTTGCCAAATCCACTTATTGTAGAGTTAAATTGAGACAGTTTTTTAACATTTAATTTATCAAACACTGATTTACGAAGCAATGTAGCTTGACTTCCGATATCAATAAGTGAATTAACACTTAAATCATTTAGTCATTACTTTATTGTTAAGTTTTGGTTTGAACATAACATCTTAGTTAGCTACTTCTGGTTTCGGATTTTCTTTTGAGCATTCCGAAACTTTATGGCCAAAGGCTCCACATACAAAGCATTTAAGTCCCTTATCCTTATATTCGTGATATGTAGTTTGGATCGCTACAGTTAAAACGAATTTTATTCTTACGGCTTTCAAAATCATTATATTTCATTCTTTCAATAACACCACTAAATTTCACTTTATTCACATTTTCGGGTTTTAGAATTAAATCTATCATAATGTTCAAATTTAGGTTTTACTCTATCGAAAGTATTAAATTCATAATTATGATCATATCTTATTTTGATTTTATCGAAAGCACCTTTACTTTTTACAGAATCACTCTTAATTATTTCATATATTTTGAGTTTTTCTTTAGATTCTAATAAATTCTTACTTCCGTACAAAATAATTTTTTTTAGCTTATCATTAATCCCTTTTATTACACAATGCATTAAAGCTGAATCTCTTATTTCCCCACAACTGCATACTTCTTTCATTTTTAGAAAATATTCTGGAGCGGATTCAGAATATCTCGTTTGTCCTCTGCTCAAAAGTTTATGAAATTAGCTGAATTTATCTCAAATGAAAATTCATCAATCAAAGCTTATTTCGGTTTTCGCTAGAAATTAATTTTCGGTTACGTACGAACAAATAATGTGGCAGTTCCTCCTAGCGATCTCTTAGCGAAGATAAATTTTTGTAAATCCGACAGACTAAACAAATCAGAAATATTCTCAAAGTGATCTATCCAATTTATTATATTTTCATGTGATTCTGCATTAAATTTAAAAATGGTACTTTCGATATCAGAATAATTAATACCAATGTTATAAATAGCAGAGCTTTTGTTTGTATTACTTTTATAATGATCTTCACAAATATTATTCATATTATACTGCATAGACAAATCATCTCTACTTTTACATTGCATGTATGAATCGTTTTTGTTTTTCTTTTTTCCTGTATTATGAGGTGGATTTTAATTTCTGTGTCTGAGTTGGCAAGGGCTTCCGCATAGTTTTCTTCCAAAGTCTCAAGGTCGCAAAATAGACATAGAATTCTACTTGCAACTTCCTGTTTCATGCTATCAAATGGAATGTTTAATATATTGCATACAATAATAAGCTCATTGAGCGAAAAAGAATCATTCAGATTTTGTAATTTATTTTTAAGTTCATCACTTTCGGTTTCGGAAAACTAAAGCCGGGAAAATTTCTAATTCTCATTTGATTCAAGCGATCTTCGTCAGAACCAAAAATATATTTATGTAATATTCTTATTTTTCTACTCTACAAATCCTCAATGCGATGTCTATTTCATTAATATCATTTAGGGGGTTCATTTTTAAATATAAAAATAAACAGTACGTATCCCTTTTTTTTCTTTCAAAGCTGTTGTAGAATTTTCGTACAAAGAACTTATCCAATTAAAAAAAAAATCCTTGGGCGTTAACACTCATCGTCGTAGCAAAAACTGTCTCGTTATCGAAGAAGAATAGAATTTAATCGAAACAAAATTAAAGTAATACCGCTAGTTCATGAGCTCGACTATCCCACTTCTGATATGGAATCTCGGATGGCCGTCGACACAATGACCACGATTATTGAACTAAACTACTGTTTAATTAATTTTAGAAGATAATTCTTACAAAATTAATATCTATCATTAATGTTAACAAAAATAAATAAATAAAGTTTCTGAAAATAAAAAGAGTCTTTCGCCACGGCTTCAATGACTTCTTGTGCTCGTGTTCCATCTCCCGTGCCCGTATGGCAACTGACTGCTTGCTTGCTTCCACAGGTGTCTGCCGGTGGCGCTAGTGGGCCCAGAACGTCTATCGGGCACGCACGCACACACGCACGCACGCACGCACGCACGCACACACACACACACACACACACACACACACATAATCTTCAAATCCCTTCTATTATTTAGATACTTTATAGCGCAAAATAGAGACAAATATTTTCTGTTCTTTTAAGATACAACAAAGAACAGTTATCGTTAAAATATCATTTAAATCCTTGAATGCATCAAATATTCCTATAAAACACAAAAGAATTTTCAAACAAATATTTAAATGGTACTGATAATCGTATTTCAATTTATTGTAAAACATGTTATGTTCACTCCAAATAGTCTCTTGTAAATCATTTAGATTATTTTTAATATCACAAGTAATTTATTATTCAAATTATAATGACAAATTTTATGAGTAATTCGTTGCTTTTCCTCCTTCGAATAATTCCTTTTTCTTAGTCTTTTACTTTTTAAGTAATTTTCTAAAGGTTTACCAATATTTTTCTGTCTTCTTCGAATTTTTCATACATAGTACGAGAAAAGACTTTTTCAAAATTTTAATTAATGAAAGATTATTAATATATTCAGAGAAGAATGTTATCGTTCTCATCAAATACAAAAGATTTGATTAAAAATTTTACCTATGTTAAAGCTTGGTAATTGATGTGTAATGCAGTAATAAATAATTAACTTTTTTAGAATTCCTAAAATAATTGCTGAAATTCAGCAGTATATTTCAAAGGGTTTGATTTGTTATTGATTTAACAAACGATTTATTGTAGCATGATTTGTGACAAAAAAAATTCAACCGCTTTTCTGTTATATCTTATCTAGTTTTAAACAGTTTCTTACAGTGATATAGTTATAAACTTATTCAAGAATATTTGCATTAAAATATTAAAAAAATTTATTTCCATCTTTCTTGTTTTTTCATTGTTTTATATTAAATTACATCAAAGTTTGATGTTACGGAAGGATTTTGCTATATCGAATTTTCAGCATGTAACATGTGTATTACCTTAACAAAGTTTCTTTACTCCTATTAATCATTATATTTCGGTAATTACAATTGAGATAAAATTACAATTAATACACACTGTTGAATTGTTAATTGTTATTATAAGAAAGTAATTTGTAAGAGCCCAAACAAAATATGAATAAGTGCCGAATCTTTAGATTTTGAAGTGCTGCTCTTTTCTCTCTCTCTCATTCAGAGAGTTGAATTATCAATGAAACTAAAGATTATTCTATCCTATTATATCCTATAGATATTTGGATCAATATGATTTAAAGTTTATTCTATCCTATATTATCCTATATATATTTTGGATCTTTCAAATCATATGAGTTTGATTCTGATAGACTCAGAAAAGCCATGAACATATATTAAATCTCAGGGTACCCTCTTAAATTATTTAGAATAATTAATTATTATTTCTGTAGAGTATTTACGTATTCAATAAATAGAATCAACTCAAATTGAAATAAATTTACAAACCTTAAATATTTCAAAATGGCTAATAAAACATCTGGACCTATTTTTAATAATTTATATGATAATAATTTAGATTAATGACTTTGTATAGAATACTTCATTTATTAATAAGAACAAAAATATCTATCTGTCAATGCTTTAAACTTATTATGATATAGAATATATATATAAGAGGTTTTTGAATTTTTTTTATAAATCTGAATTATCGATTTCTATATGCAAAGACAATTTATTAAAGATTATGTTATTTTTCTAAAGTTATACGACTGTTTTCGAACTAAAAAATATATAAATTCAAAATTGGTTGGTTCAAATCAAAATCTGTCTAAAAGCTACGCAAGAACTGTAGGTTACGGATGTCGTATTTCTGAGCTACGGTTCAGTAACAAACATGACGCTAGAGTGAATCTCATTTTCTTAATTCAGTATCCTACTGCATTAGGAATTTGAGGTTCAAATCCATTTAATATGAAACATTCTCCACTGTTCGATAAGTAAGATTTTTGATGTAATCAGGATTTGATTACTACTAAAATTTGCTACGATAGCCAAGCGGTCATGATCGCAACCTCCTGACCAGCGTTGTTTTTCTCAAATCATGGATTCCAGTTCAGATTTATCCAAAGCTGTACTGATAAGTGGGGCGAATGCACTATGAATCTGATGAGGCTCCAAGTCCTCGCATTGCCGTGGTGTGGAAGTTAGGCGAGTGGAATTCTAGTTAAAGTGTCGTCCTCATTACTTGATGATATTCATTACCAACAGCCTTCGAATTGCTTCTTAGTATAGTTTTAATAAAACAATTAATCAATCAATACTTCTAAAATTAGATCATTAATAGGCGACAGTAAGTTAATGTTTGTTCTCGAAATATCTTAATACTCGTGAATATCAAAGAAAAATAGTTAGAAAGACATACGCATGCAGGTAAAATTGGTAAGGGAAGAAGTGGTGTTGTACAGAAGCCAGATGAATTCTATTCAGGATTCGAGTGTTCTTTTAACCGTTACTCAGATTTATCAAGTCCATTCTCGAAAGTCCTTATGTAATGGGGCTCCAAAACAAAATAAATTTCTTAAATTTTTCCCCCTTCCATTAATTGTTTTGCAGTTGAATAAATAATCACTGCTGTTAGTTACATTTCATCATTATCTTAAGAAATGTCTTATAAATTTTCATAATGTGTAGAAAGTTAACGATATTCATTTAACAGCTTGGGAAGCAAATTTTCAATTATTACAGTTGCTTTATTTCATTTGAACAATCGGAATTAAAATATTTTCGGTACATATTTTTTATACAAGTAAGTTTCATTTGCTATTTAAAAATAAGCAATAAAAATATTTAACATTGAAATATTTAACTGATTTTAATAAAGCATTGATTCATTAAACAAGAATGTCTTAATAATCAGATCAGTTTTTCTTATATGTTTTTTAATTTTCCAAATCCTACTTGTAAAATACTAAATTAAGTGAATTGTTCTGATCTTTTCTTGTATTTTATTCGAGACAGCCTTTACATAAAATTAATTTTTTTATAGGAATATTGGAGGATAGGAATATTAAAGAACTAAATAGGTGTCCGTATTTGCATTTTATTTGGTAATAAAATTGAAAGTGTTGTAGCTATTCTATGTCAAAAATAATAATCTATCAGAACAAAAACTAAGTTTAGTAAATTTAAAGATGGAGTAAACATTGCATTTTTTATTGTAAAATGTATAGATATATATACAATTTTGTTATATGATAAAGGAAAATTTTTATTAAATATTACCCACTATAAACTTATCGAAATATGTATTTTTTTTTTCAGAGTTAAGAATCTTAATTTTTTTCTATTTTATTTGTGCAGAAAATTCAGCTAAACTGTTCCACAAAATTTAAGGTTACTTGAGTTCTTTGATATTATATTTGAAATAATTGATTGTGTGGAAGATGGCATTTGATATTATATATTATACTGCATAAATTGTAATTAATATGCATTTATAAGAAAATCGTTTAATTTAGTATTTCTGTTTATTTTAAATCCTAAAATTAACCAAATTCATTTAATTATTATTTTTTTTATTGCTTGGGACCTATCGAATCTTATTCTGAAGTTGATTAGAGCATTGATTTTTGAAGTCTTACCAGGAAAAAAGAGTAATTTCTTAAAAATTCTTACTCTTTTTTAAAAATAATTTAAGATTCTAAGTTGCATAATTACCCTGTTCATCTTTTATGCTAGTACAATATTATGTTTCGTCTTTTATTTTAGTGCAATATTTTTTAAAATTATTTCGAATTTTTTTTAAACCTTAAATAAAAAAAAATATGTTTAACTTTTTGTACAAAATTTTATAAATTAAGAAATACATAAATGTGATCTGTCTTCTCTTCAAATGGATATTGTGTTTTAATTCTTACATCAATATTTAGAATACATGAATTTGATTTTAATTGTTTATTATTGTCTCAACTTAATTACAGAACTTCCAATTACTTTTTAATTTAATATAATAGATATTGAGGGCATTCCTTCCTTTTAAGAGAGATGTGCACCGTAAATTAAACTCTTTAGCTTTTAAATTTAGTTATATTTTTATACATTGAAATATAAATTGCGCTGACAGAAAGATAAATTCTTTTTCATTGAACAGAATTCTAAAATTAGCTTTCAAACGCATGGTTTTTTTTTCAGAAAAAAATGCTCATGTAATTTATTCATGCATAGGTGAATAAGTAATTTTCTAAGAAATTTTATTCTGATACAATAAAAAAGGAAGAAACCACATAAAGCTCTTTAAACATTGAGGTAGTTTCTAGTTAGTTTATTGAAAAGATATATCTTTATTAGTTTATTGAAAAAATAAATCTTAAGATTTAGAAAAAAAATTAAAATGTACTTAATTTGTTAAAATTTTTTTAAAATTTTTATACGTTTACATGAGATAAATTTAGAATCTACTAAATTTTTTTTTCATTCGTAAGATAAATTATTCTCTGTGTAATAAAATATTGCTTGATCAATTTCCTTGAGGTAAAACACTTCACAGTCGTCCCTTTTAAAAATCCTATCTGCAAAGAATTTCTGGATTTTTTTATAAGCTTCATTTATTTTCAACATCTTCGCTCGAAGGATTTCATTATCTGCAAAAACAAACAAAATTCCAAAGTTATTCACTAATGAGATTCTTTTGGCAAACATGTTTTTCCTTATTTTAAATTATTTTTTTAAAAGCTATAAATGGTAATAAGGAATGGAAAATAATACTGCTTTAAGACACTGTACCGTAGAGTTATATTTACTTAAAAATTACATATTTAGCTATTAATTTTTATATTTCTTTAAAATAAAACTGTATGAGAGATTCAATGTTATACACTATATCAGTTGTGAGTAAATTCAGTACAATTAAACAAAATTTAGAAAGGAATTTGATTACTTCGAAGTATGCAAGAATGATCTTCAATAAATAAAATAAAATAAAAAAAAACCTAACAAATTACCAAAACTAATCTTCATTTGCTTTTACTACATAACTTCAATTTACTTCTTCAAATTGGTAAGCATTATTTTAAAACATTTTTATTTTTAAGTGGTTCATTTTAATAGTAGTTTCCTTAAAATCTCGAACGAAACACTCATGTAAACAGCCAGAAGATAACTGGAGCGCAATTTAGTCTACAACACTTTTCAAAAAATAAGATCGAAGGAAAACTGGTTAATGCCGAGAAAGAACAGTGTATTACTACGCAGAGAGTTTACACCGAGGATCATCTTGCGCATGGTTGCTACAAGCTGTTTCCTCTCAAGGACAACGTCTTGGCGATCAATCTTTAACTAGAAATTAGAGTTTGGCGGGGGAAAATTTTTAACCCCGTAAAGTAAAGACTCCCCAATTCAAAATTACGAGTTAAGTCACCATGAGCTTTTATGTTGATTCTAAATGTGACATTCAGAATGAATTAATCAACTCACAGTCCTAAACAAAATTATTTTCAATTAATTTAACTTTATCGAGAAACGCTTAGCAAATATGTTTTCTTTCAAAATATCAGGACTATTTTTTTATTTGTGAATAATCGAAATCGAAGTTTGTGATGACACACAACGATTCGCTGTGCTTATTGGATAGATCTTTCATAATATTTGTCGTTACTGGCTTCTGATTGGTTAAAATGTGCCTATTTTTCTATCATTTTCGGCTGAAACGTGTGTTTTCAGAGAAATGTACACAAAATTGCAATTCTTAATATTATTGTGTGTAAGATTTAAGTATTTTTCGAAAACTTGATTTTAATTGATTCCGAATAAATTTTATTAACAATTTTTATGTAGTAGTTTCGTTTTCTAACGAAATACATTTTCTTTAAAAAAATTAAAATGGATAAAGAATTATTAAACAATTTGTCAACCGCTGTTTCTAATGGCCGGACTGATATCGTACGTGGTCTGTTGAGTATGTGTGAGAATGGTAAGCTTAATCATTTGATATGAGAACTATTTGAAATCTGATCAAAATCTTCAATTATACATATTTCAATTTGAAAGTAAACTGTTTTTCTAATTGGTATCGTAATTGTCATGAAGTTCTTATCTCTTTTTATGTTTGTCTAACATATTTAATTGAATTTACATTTTTGAAAAATACTTTCTTTCGCAATGAGTCCATGTAAAACAGAATAATCAAATGTAATGCTTTCTTTCAAGACATAAAACAAATTATGGATTGAAAACATAAATATACCGTTTGGTGTTATTCACATAGTAACACAAGGGCAGGAAAAATATTGGAGGTTTTAAAATGTGAAATAATTTGAGCATTTAAGGTAAGAAAGGCTTTTGTTCCAGTTGCATTTTTTTTCATGCAGTATAGTTGTTTGTTAAAATACTTATGTAATTAATTCATGAGAAATTTTTTGAATTATCTCTTTATCATGCTGATAAATTTCTAATATATTTTATTTAATGAGGCTGTGAAAAACATTTGTGCATACTTAGTGTGTAGTCTTAATGTTTCAACTGAATTGTTTATAAGTTACAGAACAATATTAATACTCTGTGTACACACATGGAACTCTGCAAAATGTTTGTATGTATCATGTACTATTAGGCTTTAATATGTATTGCATTGTAATGCTTTTTAATATGAATGGTAATTTTTGTAATGAGAACAACACTTTTTAAAGTTATTCAATTTTATTATATCTCTTTTTATAAAATTTGTTAACTTTTGTGAGGTCTTGAGTTGAATTTCAAAATTTCAATTCTAGATTTGGAAGAAAAAAATGTATTATTTGTTTAGAAGCGTATTTTATATAGAGTGTACAGCATAAGTGATGAAGGAATAAAAGTATATTTTTCTACATTTCTTTTATCAAAAAGGCTGAATTGGAAGTATTAATGAATGTATTATAATTAAAGTGAATTTTTTTTTTGAAAAAAAATTTTTTTTGGAGAATAAATTATTTTTGGACAAAAATTGAAAGTTAATACTGGCATTAAAATATTATAATATGTTATTTTGAAATTTACGATAACATAATCTATTATCATACATTAATCTTTTATTATAAATATTACACAAGTCACTGTCAGCTAAAAAGGCTTGCAAATATTATAGGTGAGAACAATGATATGTCATGCAAGATTGTCTAGAAACAGAGAAAACTCCTATTTACATGTTATGTGAAAAAGAGAATTTTTCTGCCCTAATTTAAAACTTTTTTCTTGATTATCACCTTACTAGCTGAAGTAATTGACATTGCCTGGGCTTCATGTGAAGGGAATATGCTTTAGTTACGGAAATTGAGGTAGTTGTTTCGAAATGTGATATAGATTATGATTTTTCTATTTCCTTTCAAGGTGAATTGTGCAAAATTTTACCAAGTTCAATTAAGACTGCAAATTTTATTTGATAGAAAACAAATATATTATTTTTATTTACTTTTTATCCCTAAGTTTGATGGTACACAATCTATTGCCC
The DNA here is from genome assembly GCA_019974015.1 of Nephila pilipes. Lineage (NCBI taxonomy): Eukaryota > Metazoa > Arthropoda > Arachnida > Araneae > Nephilidae > Nephila > Nephila pilipes. The sequence continues at coordinate 617,601 of BMAW01120975.1, read as the reverse complement.
TAAACTTAGAAGTTCTCACATCATCCTGCTTACATACAAAGCTCTTGTTCAGGTGTTTCCGACACCTTAAAACTTTAGATTTATTTGGTTTATACGCAAAAAAATGAATACTCATCTTTATAAGTTTATGCTCAATAATTATAAATTATTAGATACAAATAGATATCTAGCCTACACAAATATATTTCATGATTTTGTGGGATGTTTTTTTTTTAATCTTATGTAGACATTGAACTTTCTCTTATTTTGAAGGTTAGATATGTCCAATATTTCATGAAGATTGGAATAAAATTAGATTTGCATGAATTATAAACTGATGATCAAATTTATTCTTGTAAGGTATCTGCTGAAATTTTTTTTTTTTTAAGCAAGGGATGGAGGAAATACTATAGATTAATGATCATTCTGCTAAGTTAATTTGGAACCCTTTATTTATATGTAAATATCTTATGATATTAGTGATCGTATTTAAATATAGCATGACCTTATTCAACTATGAAATAATGACTTCAAATGTTTCATTTCAGGTTGATTATTTTAACAATGAAATATGTGATCCCTCTAAGAAGCTTAAAAAATATTTTTTCTTTTTGCTAACTTGATAATTTCAAGCATGATTTTTTTGACTATTATTCTGTATTGTAGGAAAAAAAATGAGTAGAATATAATGTTGCAGATTAAATTGTAAAAAAAAAAAAAAACCCACCACACACCCTATCTGGAATGAATCTTATAATTAGAAATTAGCTTTGCACTTGTTTCTGCCTGGAGATTACATTCTGTGTACATGATCACTTAAATCTTACCTTTCATAAATGGACACAACTACAATGAAGGAAATTGTATGTTCTTACTGTTGGAATAAAATCTTTTTATCTTTTTGTAACCTCTTTGGCATAAAGTATTTGGATCATTTCCAAAATTTTTTCTTATATGCTTACAAAATTTCAACTTAAATTATTAGTTTTATGTATCAGTACCATATTCATATTTTAAAGTAAATAATTTAATAAGTTGCAAGATATGATTAGTTATGTTATTTTTTCATCTTTCCTTTTTAATTACGCGAGCAAAAAATAGTTTTGAGATTGCTGATCTTAAGTTATGTATTAAAAATTAAGGCAATATGAAAGCATGCTTTGATTTTATAACTGTTAAACAATTTATTTTTGCTATTTAAGTTAGAGAATTGCTATTTTTATGATATTGTCTCTTACAAACTTAAGCAGAGAAAAAAAATTCTGTGATGAGTAGTTAAGTATGTTTATATATATATATAATCCATTAAAAATTATAAGGCCATTTTAATTTTGAAAATTATGGTTCCAAATATAATTTAAACAAAATGGATATTGCAACATATATTTATTGGAATATGCAGTAAATGATTAAGTTAACAAAAAACAATTAATGAAAAATTATTGTTATTGACCTCTTGTCCAAAAACAAGCATAAAAAAAAAAGAGAGAATGAAAATCAATATATTGGTATTTCTTTTTTTCCTGATAACCTCTCAAACACTCCATTTTTCATTGAAATAGCCTGGAGGTTTAGTTTAATTTCAGAAATATTGTACCATTCTTTTATTATGGCTACATCCAGTTCATGGGTTGAAGCAAACTGTTTTTTATTTTCATAATATAACCCAAACATTTACCACAGGGTTCAAGTCTGGATTTCAACTTGGTTATAAAAAGCATAGTCCTATTTTTTTGTTTGTTAACAGTGTACTGAAAAGTAACGCAATGGTTATTGGCAATGGACTTTGTAATTTTAAACCTCATTGAAATGATGAAGACTACACCTTAATTGTCACCTCTCTTTCTAAATCTCTACTTCACATCAAGGAAAAAACTTGGGACTTGGACCAGATTTAATGTACATTAGCTCCGCTACATGGTGGGTCTTTAGTGGCATCAGGACTTGGTGGCCATAAGTCCTTCCATGACCACTAGGCTACTGTGACCTCAGTTAGCACCACCTAATAAAGGTGCAAACAGTATCAAATATATAGCATAGCTTAATATTGTGCATTGTCCATACAGTGGTGGCTAAAATTGTGGACACTTTTCAAAATCTTTGTTTTTTTAATTTTGTATACTTAAAAAAAAATGTTGTTTCACAAAATGCTAAGTCTTATACATCATTTTAAGGAGAATTTTATGCTCAATTCATTACAAAAAACATCATTCAAATATTTTCAATTTAAAAAAGTTATATGTACTTTAATCTAAGAAACAAACACAGTTTGAAGTGGTTTGTAATGTCTAACTTTTCTGACCAATCTCTGTTCTTGTTCTGGGAACTAATCAAATAACTTGTGCTGGCTTCATGTTTACAGTTGGAACAAGTAATTATTGTGCTTTGTTATGTAGAAGGGGAAGACTATTTCTTATGTAATCAAATTACAAGTAGGACTTGTTATAAAAAATTTTGATATTTAGTCAAGAAGCAATGACATCAAATAAGAGTAGATTGGACACCTAGAAAGAGATGCAAGATTATCGTGTTGTGAGAAAGTGGTCTTTTCTATGCTGAAATTGCAAGACACTCTTACACCTGGAGCCTGAAAGTTTTATTTACTACATCAGGAGACAAATTCCTTAAAAAAATAAAGCAGAATAAGGTCACCTCATCTATTGTTGACAGAAGAATAAAAAGAGACTATGTCTCCAGGATAGAACTTCATCAATGACCATCAGAAGTTATCTGAATGATGCTGGTGTTTCTGTAGGTTCAAGAGCAATCAGGAGAAGATTAACAGATGTTGGACTAAGAGATAGAATTCCACGAAAAAAGCCTTATCCTAATTTGCAGCAGCGTAGAAAAAGACTACAGTGAGCAAAAAAACCCACATTAATTGGATCAGTGGTCACAGTTTATATGGAGCGATGAAACTAAAATATCGTTATTCGACAGTGATGGGCGAAAATATGTAAGACGTAGAATAGGAGGAGAAATACATTCTGAGTGCAGTCAGGCAACTGTGAAAAACCCACTTAGTGTTATGATTTGGTCATGTATGTCAGCAGATGGTATAGATTGCCTTAATGTCATCAATGGGACACAAATATCAGAAAGTACATTGACACTATTCTGGAACCAAAACTTCTACCTTCCATCAGGGATCTCTTACCAACAGTGCTTCATTTATTTTTCAGCAGGATTCTGCTCTCTGCCACACAGATATTTTATCGAAAGAGTGGTTTCGTACAAAAGTGCACTGAATTGTTGTCCTGACCAGAAAACAGTCCTCACCTAAATTCTATCCATAACTTGTGGCATCGATTGAATACTCTATTCTGAATGAGGTATCTATCAAATAAAAGGGAACTAATTGAGGCTATAATTGTTTCCTGGCATCATGAAATAATGAACGAAGAGCTTAAAACTATTGTCAGCTCAATGAAACATCCATGTGAAGCTGTAATAAGAAATAAAGGCTGCCCTACTGAGTACTGATAACTCACTGCAAACATCAATATCTAATGTATATCAATAATTATTGCAGATTAACTTTTTTTCCTATTGCAAATATTTGAATTGAATTCAGTATTAAATACTCTTTAAAATGATATATATGACTGCATTTTGTGAAACGCAAATTTTCTATGAACATACAAAGTTAAAGAACGTAAAAATTTCCAAATGTGTCCTCAATTTTGGCCACCACTGTACATTGCAAAATGCACCCTAAATAATACATGACTAAAGTCTGATGACTAAAGACATCCCAAACCATTACTGACCTTTCATTTGCTGATTGAAACTGAAAGGAAGGAACTGAATTCTTTCGGTTCCTTCCATAAGTCATGCCAATAGTGTTTGTATCCATCAGGACTATCAAGGTGAAATTCCTTTTAATCAGAAAATATAATTTGTTTCCTCTCTCTATTCCATTACATGATATTTTTAGCCCATTTCAGTCTTGTTCTCAATGTTTCAATAATTTTGATGTTTCTTTCAATTTCATAAATTTTGTGTTAGTATCTTATTTAAGACTCTTTCAAACTGAAGTTTCAAGAGAAGTTTTTTAGACGAAACATTCCAAAATTTTTCTGGTCAAAAGACCTTTTTCTGTTGAAAAAGTTTTGATTATCCTGTGCAGTCAAAATTCTTTTTCTTCCAAATCATTTTATTTTGTTTGAATCATCTTTTCCAATTATAGCATTGTTAATAGCAGTTTTTGAATGTTTTATTAACATAGCTATTTCTCATTCAAGTTTACCAGTATCCTTATAAAATAAAATTTTTCTTTGTCTTCATGTAATTCTTAACCCTGCAGCATTTTCAAATAAATCATGGATAACACAATCAAAACTTGCATCTTTGCTTCTCATGTCACTAAACAGTTGTAGTAGTCATGAAATATTAATGCATGTATTTTATGATGATTCTGATGTGATATATGTGTTAATTTTCTCAAGTGGTTTTATAATTTTTTACAAACCATATTTATTTTTTTAAAAAAATGAGGGGATCTTAATAAATTTAGATTAATTTTTTTAAGTTGCATTTAGTACAGAAAGATTTCCCATTGTATTTAAAATGCCGTATGCTTAAAATTTACATATGTCTTTTTCAGAAATGCACAACTTTGTACATGGTTTTCTAGTTACTTAAACTTTCTTGAATTTTAATTATGTTGATTTTATGTCTTGTAATAATTATATTTCTTTAGGAGTTATATTATGTAAAATAATATATATATATATATATATATATATATATATATATATATATATATATACTTTTAAATATTTTTTTTTTATAGTTTAGTATATTGTATATTTAAGTGTTAAGTAAATATAATTTTTTAAAAATTTTACAATAATCATGAGTTCTAATGAGATTACTTTTCTGCATAATCTAAAGGTTCTGCCATTTCCAATGGAACAAATATTTCTGCTAATAAAGTGTTAAATGAAATATGTAATCCAGTTGGTACTCTTTTACATTTGGCTACAAAGGTAAGGGAAATATTTTTCTTTGTCTCACTCATAATTTCATTTATAATTATTAAAGTTTAAATAAATTGTGAGTATATATATAATTCATTCTACCTTTTAATGAGATAAAAAGAATATTTTAAAATGTAGTGTACATATCTAGAATTTATTTCAGACAAGTTCTGAATTTCTTTTGTTTACTCTGAATTAATTTGAAATTTTACATTATATCCTGTGTGCTATTTTGTTTAATTTTACATTGGTTAATCATAGAATACTACCTTACTACTACTTTTTTAGGTAAGTATGTACATATTATGACTCCCCTCCCCCAAGGTATTCAAGTGATCTTTTTCTTTCCCATAAGGATTATTGGATTATTGTCTGTGGTAAACATTGAGAAGCAGCTCCTTGATATCATAACAATTGTTTTATATTTTCAACTCTTCTTGTCAATCAATTTTTACCTTTATTACCATTTTTTTGTAATATCTGAATTACTGATGCAAATTATTTGGCACAGTCAGATTTGATTCTTGCACAATAAATCCTAATTGTCACTTTTTCATCTGACATTTTATATTAATTTTTTAACTACTTTTTCTTTTTTTTTCTTTTAAAATTTTTCTTTGTCGAATTTTAAAACAAATGTTTGATGCAGTGTAAACAGATTTGGCTCTTATTCTAGCAAATTAAACTGTTACTCACTGCAACTTAGCAGAAATTATTGATAATTGTTATTATAACTTATAATTTTTAATTTTTCCTAATTAATATGTTTAAGTTTACATGATTGTAAATGTTACAGGAGTTAAAAAATACATTACCTTCGTTTATTTTAGATATTTTTTTGAAGAGTAATTTAAATTATTGATTTGTTTTTTGCATGAGTAATTTATATAGAACCATTACTGATTGAATAGTTTCTGATGTATTTTTTTATCCCTGAAACGTTTCACATGTGGGATTGATTCTGTGGTGACTGTTCCACTTAACAATTATTATTTTTTGTTTTGTTTATAAAATTCAATTATTTGCAAATATCATTAAATAAACGTCTTGAACCCCTTCTAAAAATATATCTTGCTTCTGTGTATTATTGACCGTAAATATTATGAAGGATTGGTTTATTATAGTCATATAACAAAGGATACTGTTTATCCAAATTGATTTTAAATAATTCTGAATAATTGTTAAATTTAAGTATTATGAATTCTGATGCAAAAACTAATGTAAATAAGTTTTGTTCAGACATTTTCTCACAAGTGAAAATATTTTTCTTAAATATTCAATATTGTAATGTATTTTACATTATTAAAAATATATAATTAAGTTGGATTTATTGTTTATATTAAAAACTTATTGCATGTGTATTCTAGTTGATTAGGGATTGTTGATATGCCTGTGTGAAATTTTAAAATGTTATATTAAGTATTGCAATTTTTAATCATTGTATGAATTTTTTAAATATTTTTTGTTCTCTTATAAGTGATGTTGAATAATGTTTTTACAGTTGGACCATGTAGATATAGTAAGAACAATACTGTCCTCAGGTGCACAAATTGATATAGAAAATTCATTGGGTGAAAGTCCATTTGACTTAGTGCAATCCCAAAGAATGACAACAGTATATGTTGAAGAGCTTTTGAAATGTTCAGCCAAATCAGAGTAAGTAAAACATGCTATCCAGTTTTAATATATAAAGTTATTTTGGTTACTATTCCTTTGAAATTTCTTCTAAATATTTGTAAAATTCCTCTATATTTATTCTGTGTGTTTAATTTAAATTTGATTCTTGAATTTGAATTATAGGAATTGCATTCTTAGCATTGTAATGTGATTGATCTTTGAGGTGAATAAATTTTAGGCATTTATATATTATCATAAATTTTGTGAGTGAAACTTGCTACTTTTTTTTCTGAGCTAAATTTATGATAAAATAAATTTATTACAAACGCATTCACATTTATGTACAGTAGCAAAGTAAGTTTTAACTACCTTTTTTTTTAAAAAATTTAAAATTTTTATACAAAGGCTATTGGAATAGTTTTAAGAATAGAATCAAATCAATTGTTACTCCTAATTTTTTTTTTAGATAATACCATATAAATTAAGCTAGAATTGATTCAAGAAGATTTTGGGCCATTCTTCCATGTTTGTAATATTTTGTTGACTCCTGTATTCTTTTTTAATGTGTTTCTTGTGAACGTCAATGTCCAGATTTAGGAAATATGTGTAATTAACAATCCCTTGGTTGAAGCCAGATTCTTAAAACAACTTTTTTAATAGAAAATCAGAAGTATTTAGAATAGGTTATGCACCTTTGCTTTCTGGGTTTATTTCAAATTTTACATTTTTGTTTTTAGAAATTCAGACTATACTGATAAAATGCAGAAGAAAGAAAAAATGTTTCAAAATGCCACATAACAAATGTGTATCAAAATGGTAAAACTTTTTGCTTAACCTTTAGAACTCGGCCGATTCTAAGTCAAAATATCCTTTCCAGTCGGCGCTTTTAAGATTGAGGAAAATTTTTCTTTCCCCCACTGTTAAGTTTGAGTTCACGACATGTGGTAAGGTTAGTTTTCTAGTTACAAAGGGGAGATAGTAAGGGTTACTGATTTTTAGTCAGTAATCATTGACGAGAAAGAAAGATCCTAATATTTGGCGCCGTATCATATCATAATGATTTTTTCTGAATTCCTGGTTCCCATTATTAATTGAGTGACTTACAAACTTTCCAATGCATATTTATCATAACTTAGAGTCGTGTATTGCGTAAATTAACATTTTCAAACAAAACAAATAACAAAGAAAGCGACAGCTACACCATACTACTAAGATATTTTCTAGAATAATTTATTCGGTTCTTTCTTATATATATATACAATATATACATATAGGTGTGTAATCACATCGCTTAGTGTGCAGACTTTATCTGTGGTCATATTGCAACTTACCTACTTAATTGTAATATTGAACCCATGTAATTAAAGTAATGCCTCATGTTTTCAAAATTATTCGACGGAATATAAAAAAGAAGGAAAAAGTTGAGAACAATACTTTGAACATTATTATTAAACATTTTATTTTTTAAATTAACATCCTTTTAATTCACAATTATTCAATATACTCCAAATATTTTGATTTGACATTTTAATAACATCTCATTTTGAAACAATAGGAATTTTTCTGGTGACGAACTTCATAAATTTTAACGATGGTCAAGCAATGAGGGCAGCATCCACTCACCAAACTTCCACACCACACCAACATCAGGATTTAGAAACTAGACAGGCTTAACAGCCGGTTTCGATTGAACAAGATTCGAACTCACAACTCAATCCCGGCTACGAATTTGCGACCTCACTCGTCAGCTACCGTGGCCCTTTTGTGATTAAATATTATCAAAAGTGAGATTTAAAAAATAATTTTTAACTTAATTGAACACGTTTCAAAGCTGCTGAGTAAATCTTAAGTACGTCAAATTAAGGCAAAAACTTCAGTTAATTCATACATTCTATTGAAAATATTATGAAACACTTTTTTATATCAAATATTTCTATGAATCTTTAATCTTAAAGAAGAAAAAAAAGTATTAATTTTTTTTTAAATGAAACTTATATCTTAAATTTAAAAGTTCTTGTAACAATGCTTTTGAAATGTCTGTTTTAAAAATGTAAAGTGAATTCTAATTTTTAAAATTTTTGGCTCTTAAAAGAGCCTTTTTTGTTTATTTTTTTTATTTTCTTTTTATTAAAAATGTATCTGTTTTAATCTTTTTTATTCTAGTCTTTTGTTTTTCATTGGTTTATTTGATAAGAGATTTTTAATTAAATTGTATGTTATTCTTCGAAACAGTTTGGTAAATACAAAGAGCCACATTGCATGCCTTACAGATAATAGTAGTTCTTTTTTTTTTTGTATATTCTTTTCCGCACAGTATGTGAAATTTCTTCTTTTCTTTTCGTCCATTGGCCTAAGAGAAAATTTATTATCATTTGTCTTCATTTTTTTATTACTGAAGGCTCTGCAATTTTATGATTTAATTTTCATATCAGAGATGTTATTAAATTCATTCTAAAATCTTTTAAACTGAGTTTTTAACTTAGTTTGGCACGACTTGAATATCAGAAACACAACAATATCGATGAGGCTAAAGAATAATTTTTTTGTCAATTTCCTAGTTTGCTTACCAAAAGTATAGGTGGATGCCCTGCGGTCTCCTAAATCAACATATTCCACGTGTTTGTGGTAATCTGCCACAATTTTTTGCATCGAAGTGGTTAATTTTTCTTTTTCTCATTCAGCAAAGTCACCATAAGATTTTTTTGGGTTTTTATCAACAAAATTTTCTTCATCTATATCTTTCCTCAAATTCTCAATTTCTATTTCTGAGAGCAATTTCAGATTCATTTTAAAAATTCGAAGAATAAACAAGAGAAAAGAAAATTCTATCTATCATAAACTGCATAAAGTCATCTAATTGAGTATTTTTTTCGAATTTGGTTGTTTCTAAAGGTCGCCAATGATAAGGAATTCGCACACAACTGATAACGTTGGTGAAAAATATTCCCACCCAATTACGGACAATAGAAGCAAAGTCGTAAAAAGGGCAAGGGAAAGTTGTAAAAGGATCTGCTGGAAAAAAAGGGGGAAAGAACTGTCTATAGATAGCTTGGTACAGACGTTGTACCAGAGCCGAAGCGAGAGGCAAAAAATTTTTTGGTACGACATATGTACCGCCGATGTTTAAAGGTTAAGAAAGATCAGGAACAAATTGCAACGTTGCTGTGATACACTGGTGTTGGGTTATCAGATTTTTGGGCTCTCTGTAAATTTGACAACTTCTATTAACATGGTTGTAATAGTACATGAGTATCAAACTTTGTTTATAAAATCTTTTAAATATTATTTAATATCTGTCACTAACTTCTAAAATAACTGAATTTCTGACTTTTAGGGATGGCAAGCAAAGGTCACAATAATTTTAACTGTGCAACATTAGAATTTTATAGCCAGATTTATTGAAAAAGTGATTTTTGGTTTCTCAGGAAATGAATGAGTAATAACACTAAATATGAATAACTATTATATATTTTCTATAGTTCAAAAATGAAAAAAAGTTGGGAGAAAAAGTTAAAAGGAAAGAAAAAAAAATGAAAAAATAAAGATGTTGATGTGATGAAACATAAATATGAGCAAAAATTTTTTCCTCAATTTTAAATTATCCATATGATATTTTAGTTTCTTTGAATTTTATATCACTAATTACTAATTATTAAGTCAAATTGAAAAAAAAAAAATCTGTATTTTTCCTCACATGAAACTTTAAACTGAAAAGCAGTTTAAAAGAATTGGAAAATGAACAGCTGGATGCAGAATTTTCACCTGAATTTTCATTTCATTTGACGCATGTTAAGCTTGATCTCTACAAATCAAGAGGAGTTTCTGTTTTTATACATAATATTTTTTAATGTATGAATAGAAGGGGAACCACCATTTACTTCAAATGTTGAAAATATTTTAGAAAAATAAAAGAAAAATTCAAAAACTTTAAAAAAGGAACTACCTGACAATAAAATCTAAATTTAAATTGTAACCAGTTCACTAAAGATTGATAGATTTCTTAGCTTCTGACAAAGATTGCCAGATATGTATAAATGACAACTTTCTGTGTCAGAAATGATCACCAATGGGGAACAATGTCTCATCTATGATATATATTAATAATCCTGAATTAGTTTTTAATAGTTATTATAGAAAATATGTATAAAATCATGCTCATGATTGAATTATCGATCCATCTTCATATACGAATCTAAGCAACAACATACTTTTGTGTCATTAAAATGTCTCAAAACAACAATTTTAGAATAGATATTGTATATAATTGAGTATTTAAAAATGGAAATATATTACACGCTATTAGCAAAAGTTATTAGTTAGCTGAACTAAAATTTTGTCTTACTGAATTCTAGTTCTAAATTAAAATGAAGCAATGTGTTTTTAGGATCTTGATATATTATAATTTTTGAGAGAATGTTTTTTATTTTTTTTTATAATAAATTTGTAAGAAGCTCTTGTTGTACTTTTTTTTCAAGTCTTGAAATTTCTTAGTTGAATTATTTAAGAAATTTGTGACAAATTTTCTTGGAATTTATTCATTTTTGTGAAAAATGCTATACTAAAATTATATTTCTGCAGATTTTTTTTCCTTCTATTTTTCTGTGTTTCTAGATTATTATGTTTGATACAAAAATGATTGCAATATGAGGAATTAGATAATTTGATGTTGTAGGAAATGGGAGAGTTTTGTTTGAAATGTTTTACTAGAATAATGCGCTACTTATATAAAAAAAAAAGTTAATATTTATGATTTTCAATTGCAGACTAGATCGTATTAGACAACTAATAACTGCTGGTGTTGATGTAAATAGTTCGGACTCTCCTGAAAGCAAGAATACCGCATTACATTGGGCTGTTTGTTTTGGAAAACCCGAAGCAGTTCAATGCTTACTTGGTAATTTGATGTCCATGATTTTCAAGTATCTCAAATAAAATAATATTGGAATTTTTTTAAAAAAATATTTTTATCGTTGCTGGAGCAGTTTGAATTTTCCTATAAAATGTAGAATATTTTTTGCCTAAATTATTTTTATTTATCATGTTTTTAATTTTATGATTTTTATCTCATTTTAAAATTCTAATTAAAAACCATTCTGCTATTTTTATATATATGAAATATAATGTAATGTAATTATCCAAATAATTTTTTTTTTATTTTGTTTCATTAATTTTGTTTTTTTTGAGTTGTAGAAGTTTTTATACATTTTTTGCAATGATGTATTTGAATGCACATGCTCTTTTTTATGAATATTGAATGTAACAAAAATTTTAAGGTAGTAAGATAATTATTTAAAATTAAATTTGCTTTGTCCCCTAATATTTTTTTTTAATGTTTTCATCTTTAACCAGTGAAGCATAATTTTTAAATTTTAAATTACAATTTTCATTGGTGTATTCATAGTTAATTATCTTGTCTTTCTTGATTTCTTCACTACCAATATTTTAAAGTGACTTTAAATGAATGGTAAATGAGTCTTGTATGAAATCTCATTTTCAATTATCTTATAAAACCTCAACAGTTAGTGCTTTAAAAAAAAAAATCAGTCGGTTTAGCAAATGGGGAAATATGTGAAGCAAATGAATTTTAAGGAATATATTGTATACATCACTTCATGGGATGAATAAATAGGAGAAAAAGTTCAGAAATTCAAACTATATTAGCATTTTTATTATTTTAAAAAAAATTAAGTAATATTGCAGATTACATCCTTAAAAATGCATTTAAAAGAAGGTAATCCATTTGCAAGCATACATGTTCAACATAACGAGAAAAATGTTTTCTCTGATTTAACTTATGAACAAGCATCTTAAATAGATTGCAGTATCCATCATTCATATTACTTATTTTTGTACAGAAGCTATCTCATGTTAAATTTTTTTTTCTTTGTTTAAATGATCCACCATTACTGTTGTAAATTTTTGTTTTATAAAATTTGTTTTGCATACAAAATTTTGTGTTCTAAAAGGGATTTCAGGTACATGTGATTTTAAGATAAAATATGTGTGTATTAGTATTACAATACACATTTTTCCTTAACTCTTAATTTTATGAATAAAAAAATAGCAATAATTTCTTAATTTTAGGAATTCCATCATTTTTAATGTAGAGCTAATTATTTTTATTGCAAATATGTATTTTTAAATGTTAAGAATATTTTCTATAATTGTCACTTTAAGTTAGTATCTTTGATGTTTGCTGTGATCAATGTTATTCTTTGCTTCAATTCTAAAACCTCTATTGCTGATATTGAATTAAAAATAATATTGTTGAAAAGGTAGATATTTTTATATGTGAATTGTCAACAAGTTACCTAAAAGACCTACACTTGTCTTAGGAAAATTTCAGTCCATTTAAATTGTTTGATGGAGATTTCTTTTTTAAAATTCTTGAACAATTTTTAAAATAAATAACACGATTTAATATATCACTTTTATTTTCTGACTCCTTTAAAACTTTAGCAATGACAGAAATATGAAGACTTCTAAAACAAAAGTTTTGGCTTATAAAAAATTATTATAAACTTTATTTTGGGAATTTATATTTCCCGTTTCATTTTGTCCTATTAATGTTTTCCAATTATTCTTTAGCCATCCCCAATGTTATACTGTGTTTTTTCTATTAGTTATTTTTTTCATCATGCCAGATAATAAATTAAGGGTAGAATTTTTAGATTTTTTTTTCACTAAATAAAATATAGCACTTTTGTCCTAATGTTTTTTTTTTTTTATTATTGAATGGTTTTCTGGTTGCCTGATTCAAAGGTCTTGAAGCAGCTAATATGCCTTATAATTTTGCACTATGGTTAGATTAGGAGTTAATATCTTAATTGACAACCTACTCTCTACAGCCATGCCACTCCAATGTGTGGACTTTGAGCCTTAACATATTTAATGTGCATCAGCCCTCTTGATGATAACTCCTTGATGTAATTAGGAATCCAGCACATGACTTGATTGAAGCATTGCTATTCTTAAGCTCATGACTATAGGCCACCACAGTTGTGGGATTGATACTTCATTTTTTCAGCATTGTTGAAAACTAAGTTTATAAGCTTTATAAAATATCAAAGCAACTCCCATTTTGAT
>BMAW01120975.1:554509-603787 GCA_019974015.1 Nephila pilipes | reverse complement strand
AATAGTATTTTTTGATCAAATATTTTACAAAGAAATTTCTGTTAATTTTTTTTGTATTAAAATGGGAGATAAATGGAAATTTCAATTACATAAAATAAATTTCTTCGAAAAGTTCAAAATAATTGCAGAAGTTTCAAATAATGTTTTCTAAACACTGATCACTAATTGGTTAGCACATGCACAAATACATTACAACAGGTGTCTTATTCCACTTCTTATCTGAGCGATTGAGTATTAAATGAATTCTTCATTTCAGAACTAGGAGCATCTCCAAATGTTATGAATGGCCAAGGTATGACTCCACTGCATGATGCTGTGAAAAGAAAAAATATTGAAATTGTAAAATTACTTCTTGCTGCTGGTGCTGATCCTTTATTCAAACCTTCTAAAGGGTACTAAGTAATTCTATTTTTCTTACTTTGATGAACTTTTTTACCTTTCTTTTATATTTATTGAAAAATATCTAAATGAGCAAATATATGTTATAAATATTTCACAATGTATTTAAAGTAAAATTGTGTATAATATTAAAAGCATTTGTGTATCATTATTAATTATATATATATTTTTGTAGTATTAAAAACTCGCTTTCTAAAAGCCAATCTTAATGATTTTGTGATTATTATTTGAATAAATTATATAAGATTTTAACCTTAAATATTACATGTTAAGATTAAAAAAATTATGTTTGCTTCATCTTGTGTAGCTTTCTGTAGTTAAGAGATAAATTTCACTGGTTTTGAAAGAAAACAATTTGGAAATTCTTAAAAATATTTATGAAGACCATTTTATTACAAAATTGTAATATATTGTTAATGACAACCAATGTTTTTATTTGTATTCTTTATCAAATTTTAATTATCTTTTTTTTTAACTCGATGGAAGAAGATAAAAAACAGGAAAATTTGACCATTGTAAAAATTATCTTAATTTTTTGACCATATATAAAACCATCTGTTTATTACAGATGTACAATTGATTGTTTTATTTCATTAGCATAGTTTCTGAAATTTGTATGTTATAACTTTATTTTTTGACTCTGTCTTATAAATGAATATTAAATTTAAATTAATACTTGTACAAACCTTAAACTTAAGGGTTTTTATAAATGGATACAAGTGAAAAAATTTTTTTCTTCCAAGAAAATAATACTTTGCTTTGATATATTTTATAAAGCCATAAAAAGTATTTATTTTTTTTAATAGTGGTGAATTAATGTATTGAAATATTTGACATTATTTCCATTACTCTCTTAATTTATTTTATATTAAATCAATAATTGCCATAATTTTGGGTTAATAAGTCATCCTAGAGAATATGTTGCACACATGATTATTGACTTTAAAAAAATGAAAGTTCATCGAATAAGCCATGTCGCTGTATACACCATGGCAAAGAATCACGAAACATGGCACTTAATAATTATTTATTCAGTAAGTCCATTCCAGACTGATATAATAATCATTGATAACATTTACAACATAACTATAAACAATAATATATAAATAAATGAAAAAAATTAAAAAGCTTGCCTTGAACTTGTTTCCACATGAAATTTGCCAATTTCTAATAGATGTTATTTTTCTGAGTTTGGTAAACTTTATTTACCATCATAAATTAACCATATTATGAAAAAGATATACAATTTTTTAATAAAACATTATTTTATTATTGAAATAAACTACATCTATTTCTACAAAATGTTCAAAAATTGACTTATCAATTTCACAATTAAATAAACTTAAACAAATATGACCATTAATGCAATTTTCATCACTCTGTTCTAAATCATTCTTTCAACATGGCTATTTTCATTTTCTTTTTCGATTATTTCAGATTTAATGAAAGATGATAGATTGTATCAGCTCTGATTAATTGCTATATTTCATCAACCTTAAAGGCAGCCTCCTCATATTAAGCTTTTTCTTCCATCTGAAATGTGTGAAGGAATGGAATCCACTTCATACTCATTCCTCGCATTGCTTTTGTAGTTCTTGGTTGAAAATTCTATTGATGGCTGCAAAATTTTTGTAAACCCACATGGTACCTCTGAGAGATCAGTAATATGTTTTTTTGCTTAGGATTTTACTGTTTCCTCTAAATGAGATTGTATTGAATCTAGAATGATAACTCCTCAAGGTTGGGAAAAAAGCTCCTTTCTTTTTTGGATACCTTTGCTCACTTAAAGTAACTTCACTTCTATGTTCATCTATCTTTTTTTGTTTGCACAAATAAAGACCTCTTGAGGGAATTTACCTTTGGAACTGTTTTTCTTTTGAAAATTATCTAGGAGATTAATTTTTCTCCAATGATGGTACAACACAAATAGAGGAAGTCTTTTGATTCTTGGTTGTTAACACCAAAATATTTTTTCATTACCTGAATAAACATCTCTGCTTTGGTGTGCAGTCAAAAGTAATAGCACTGGGAACTTCATATTTATTATTGTTCTTCCAATTTTTTTAGATGTTTACTCCAAAAAAGCTACCTTTTTTTTCCAAACCATTCACCGGAAGCTTTTGTCTAATTGTTGATTTGGTCCTCACAGATAATTTTTGTTTCATGTACCTGAAACACACCAATTAAGTCCTCCAACAAACTTTTTAATGCCAATTTGTTGAGCAAGTGCTTCTACTTGAAGGTGAATTTAAACTGTTCACATTGATAATCCCTTTTCTCTCTATTCTAATGTCACCAAACAGGTCAGGCTATCATGCCAATCAGATGAGATCTTTTACTCTTAGACATTTTCTCTTAATTCTTCTTTTTCCAACTTCTACTGCCGGATGCTTCTCTCGTTAATTTGAAATTCTCTAGCCGTGGTCTGTTTTTAAATTTTTTCTCTCTTTCTTCACTGCCTAAAGCTTAAAAGCAGCTGTAAATTTTTTCAAGTAAGAGCCATAATAACAATAATAATAATTCAAAAAGCATGGATTATAAAGTAAACACTGCAATGAATAAACAATAAGCGAGCCATAAATCAGTGTTACTTTTATAAGAATTAACACAGAATATGATGAAATAAAAGTTCCTATGGCTGTTAAAAAGATGACCATTGAAAAACTGAGACAAAAGTGTAAGCATCACAGTGTCTTTACACTGAGTACACCCTACCATAGTTAGTGAGTTTCATGCAAGTTTGAACTTGATACGCTCCTTAGTGCATTCTCAGTGCTCGTATATGGCTAAAATGTTGTGGTAGTTTTACATTTATTGTGTCTCTTGCACATAAATTACACTTTAAACTAGTGAAGTTTTTAAAGACTGAGGAAAAATAAAATTCCTTCCCATACATTACAAACATTTAATTTCAACTTTTATACATGTGCCAATTGCTGCTTATCAATCCAAAATCACAATGTATTGACTTATTTGACATGAAATCAATTACTATATTGATATGGAATCAATATTTTTTTCATTCATTATTTACTAGTTTAATAAAACTTTTAAGAGTGGAACAAAGGATATTGCCAATTTATTACTTGTTTTGAGATTATGGAAAAGTACCCAAATTTTTAAAATGTTTTTTGTTTAGTTTTGAAATTTTTTTTGTTTCACTAATTCATATAGTAGATTTTAATATTTTGTGTTAACATTTTTTAGTAAGTACATGGACAAGTCACCTATGGATATTGCTGAAGGAAATGAGGAAATAAGTCTACTCTTCCTAGAATACATACCTAAAGATACTGAATCTGAAAAAAGTAATTAATTTTTTCCTTCTGCACATAAAGTATAACACTGTGTGATAACCATCCTTCATTATTTAATCTTTCCTTCTATTTCTTTAGTCAATTATTATTAGACTCTAATTGAGGACATGTAAGAGCAAGATAAAATATACTTTATATCACTGAAGAATAGATAAGGGTGCTCTCTCTTGAATCCCACTTAACTCGTCAATTCTAAAGTATGATCAACTAATAAAGTTTTAACTTAGCCATTTACTTGTTCTGATTCAACCACTTATTGCTAACTTCTGATTCTTAATATATTATTAAGATTCGCTTCAATCCAAACGATTAACTGCAGCGTCTTAATACTGCTTACAATATTTATCAGCCTGACATTATCTTCTATCTCCTTTCATTTTCCTTCTATTTATTGATATAACACTATTTAATTCAATATAGTACATTTCTTATCTTCATCTAATTTACTTAATAATGTTTCATTTGGGTTGGGATGAAACTGTAATTTATGCAATTCAAATTACTGCAAAGCTCCCCTGGCTAGTGAAGAGAACATTGTGCATAGCTTAACATCACTACTGCACAGTCAAGATAAAGTTTCCTAATATTTTAGGTTCTGAAACATTTATTACAGGATTTATTGTTAAGATTATATATAAATTTACTATTTCTTAATACCTCTTTTAAAAATTAATAGAGAGTTTATATTTTTCTGTTTTTTTTTTTTTAAATTTGAAATGTTCATTTGCAGTAAACTTATAGATAGGGCCTTTTATATCTATGTGGCTGATAATACATTCTTTTAACACCTTTAAAGATTATATTTATTGGAATTATTAGTTGAATAGCAATATATGTTTTTAAGTATGATTTACAATGATTATTTATTTAATCCATTGCTATCTGTTTGCTTTTCTACATCAAGTAATTTAAAAGATTGTAGAAAAGTTTCTTGACACTGTCATTCAGTAGCTGTACTAAATGATTTTTTTCTACACTTTATGTTTGATTGCAAATATTTATTGTCACGCTATTTTTTTTTTATCAATGTCAGTACAGTATATTTTTAATAATTTTGACTATTTGTGTAAATTTTCTAGGGACAGCTGTCTTTTTTTTATAATTAAAATTTATGATACTGCTAGTATTTTATCTGAAAATTTATAATGTTATTCATGATAATTGGAAAGCTTGCAGCTACTTGGTTTGTGGAGCATTGACTTTACAACCAATGTATTCCAATTTAATGCTTGATTCTGCTAAAAATTAAGTGGAATAAAAGAAACTGGCTTATTACAATTGACTGAGGAATGAAGGTAAATAAAAAGAGGGGAATAAGTAAAAGTACCATTTCAGGTATGAGATTTATTCTCAAGTCTACTATATTGCTATTGTAGGCCTCTGTGTTGTTAATTCAAAGACAAACAAGATTACCAAATATTCATGGTTCATAATGTTGTGTCTTAGTTACATTAAGAATCACTGTACTATGATTTTTTATTAAAAGATTTAATGTTCTCATTAATGTAACTTTTCTGCAAATGTAAATGCAGGAACTTATTTTCAGATTCAATTATTTTAGTTACAAACTTTGCAATTTTTCTGGTTTTGAAGTATTTTATAGTGTAAAATAAAATAATAATAATAAAAAAAAAAAAACATTACATTAAATCCTTATCTAAATATTAAAGATTTCTTTGCCTAATGCCAGAAAGTAAAATCTAGACTCCTTCTGTTAGAAATATGTTTTCAGATAGAAAAATATCCAAGTTTGTGTAGTTATGGTACACATATTTGTGCATCAATCAATATTTTTAATTTTTAAAAACATTCTAAAAATATATATTTAATATTACTTGAAAAATTGATTAATTGGAATGGAAATTTATATGTTTAATATATATTCTGTTCTATACAAAATAGTGTTGTCAAAACACATTAATATTGCAACATTTTTCTACCTAAAAAAGTAATCTAAGTTTGAATTATATTCTTTTTCTTTATTACTTTATTATCTTTTTTAAGAGAAAGTAGCCTTTTAACTTATATATTAAAAATATACATCTAAATACATTTATGAAAACTATTTGTTAAAAAATTAGTGAAGATGTTATAAGGTTTTTTTTTAAATTTCATTCAAATGTTAACATAAAATATATTTGATTTCCTTTTATGTGCTAATAAATTTTATAATTGAATGACATGTTTTTTTTTTATACATATTGTAGGTACTGATGAAAATGATACCCAATCAGAACATTTATCCAAAAGTAATTTGGACAATTTAAGTGCTTCACTACAGTCATTATCTACAGTATCTGAACCATCTTTGAAAAATATGTCTTCATATACTCCTCAGTCTGTAAGTATAGATTTTTACATTATCTTGTGATTATATTCTTTTGTGAACACATACACACACACCAGTTTAAAAGTATCTTATTTAAAAAGAGTTTTGTGTGTGTATATAAATTCTTACTTACATTACAGTAAATATTTTCTTCAAAAAATAGGCAATTTTATATTTTCACAAAAGTTCATATTCTAATTATGATAATATATTTTAAAAAATTCTCATTATTTCAGGATCAATTTTTTAAAAGCTATGTACAGTGTGAATTCCAACCCCCTTATGATTATGATATGCAAAATGCTTTTATTTGTGCTTTTAATAGATATAAAAGCTTATTTTGCATATTTATTGAGTGATTTTATATTTCTGACTTATGCTTTATTCAATCTTGATTACCTGTTTAAATCCATTTGTTAAATTTTCTTATTAATCCAATTTAATAGTTAGGTATCTATTATTAATTATCAAAGAAAATTAAGAAAATAGGAATAATCTAAGGTATTTAAAGAATTGTTATATTATTTTTAATTTTTGAAAAAATGGTCATAAATACTGATATTCTTATTAATTTATTTAAGGAGAAAAAAATATTTTCAGTAAAATATTTCTCTTAGAAATATTTCATTGTAAAGAATTTTGAAAATGTCATGATTTGAACAAATTATGTTTTTTAGTTTTATTTAAAAAGAATGGGTCTCATGTAAAAATCTTTTCAATCATTTTTGCCAAACCTAAAAATGTTGCCAAAAGATGTGATATTCTGCCAATATTGGAAATTTCAAACAATTTTTTTTATATATTTTGCTCCTCTACTTGTCACCGTAATGACTTGATGTCAAACATGTGGTTTTATGTAATTTTGTTTACATTATATTGAGCGTTGGCATGGTGTGGAAGTTGGGAGAGAGGGGTGCCAGCTCAGGTGTCATCCTCCTCACTTGACTGAGGCTCAAAATTATGAGGTTCATCGCCAATAGCCCTTGTGTTGTTTCTAGTGTGATGTTAATAATAGAAGTAAAAAAAAAAAAAAACGGGTTCATAGATAGATAAATTGATGTGGCATCGAATTCACACTGAAGGAGACTCATTCATTCATCGTCTTGAATGGAATTAAGAAATTTTGTTTGTTGAACTGATTGGTGTAAGTTTTTCTAGAATTGTATGTACTTTCATGTCAATAGGATTTTACTTTATTCATTACATTTGTAAAAATATTGAATTTGTCTTCTACTATTGATTAAGGTTTTCCATTTCTTTAAAGTATCCAATGTCATTTTTATTGTTACTTTTGGGTGTATTTCTGAACTATACACACACACACACATATTGGTTACAGTTCATATTAAAATACTAAATTTTATGTCAGAAATTTTGTGAGGAATAAGTATGAATGATTAAGATGAATGATTCATGGGGGAAAAAACTGAAAAGTGATAGAAAAAATTTATGTTGCTTACATTTAAGCATATTTTGAATGCATCTGAAAATTCAATATATATGAGCAATAAGTTTTATAAGTAATTGATTTTCATCTTATTTTTTTTATGAAAAGTCAGTGCATGTGCCACCATTCCTTTTGACACCATTGCCTTTAATAACAGACAGCAAGTTACATTTACTTTGGCCTCAACCTCAAAAAATTGTTCAAATTGAAGAGGAGTTTTTTAGATTACAACCGAAATATTCTGTTCAAATTATTCATAGTTCTAATGAGAGTAAGTATATGTTTTTATTACCTTTGCATTAAAGTAATGCTCATAAATATTTCTTTATACCTCTAATTTTACTTACTGAATATATGAAAAAAAAAGATTTAATTTTATATTTACTGTTTTATTGAGTTCTTGTTAATCAAATAATTTCATCTTATATAATTCTGATATATATATATATATATATATATATATATATATATATATATATATATATATATATATATATTTGATAAAAAGATGAAACTTGGACATATTTTTTTTCCTTACGTGAATGCTTATTGAAACAAAATAATTATGAAGAGAACCAGGAAAGAGATGCCTTTTTAAAATTCATAAGTTTTGCCAAAAATAGCATCATGTGTTTTAATTCTACTATTATATCATTGATCTTCTTTTTAGTCGATCCTTCCATAAATATAAAACAAATTTTATCAGTCCCAAATTAAGAAACACTTTATTAAAGCTTTTTTAGCTTTTCTGTCATAGAATAATAATAAATAACTTTATTTTTTTTCTAAAATCTGGTGTAGTGGTTTCACAAATTACAATACTAAAATAGAAGTTACATTTTAAAAATTAAATTTTTTGCTACATCATATAAATATAAAAGCTGTTAAGTTAAATTTTAAATATATAGTTTTTACTTCATACCTTGATTGCATATGATACAGATTTATGTACACAAAAATCTGTGTATGTAGTAAAAGTGTGATTTTATGTAATAAAGTTTAGAAATATAAGTCTTTTATACCATTGCACATTTCAATAGCTTTGTTTGTTGTTTATAGAATTAAATTAAAATATATAAATTTTTTAATTGTTGTTTAACATATTTGAAATTTTTAGTTTTATAAGTTATAATTTATATTTGCTAAGAAATACGTATTAAGCTTTCATAATGGATACTTCTATTTTTATTGATAAATTTTTAATTACAAATCAATGCCCTTAAACATGTGCTAGATTTCGAACATGTTAAATGTTAAAAGTATATTAACACCTTTACAACTAGATTTGTCTCTGGTGGTTACATGTCATATTATTTGCAGTTGTCATAAACTATTGGTGGTACTCTACTGTTTGTTGATTTTATGTGCTATAACAAAAAAGTTTAAGTTACAAATTAAGTAAGCTTGTCTAAATAAAGTATAGTATCACCAATGCATTAAAATGGCACTAGTGTAGCAACCATTGTTAAACAAATCAGATTGATTAAAAAATTGTTTTTTATATGATACCCAATAAAAATTTAATGAGCAGTTATAATGGTCTGTACCTCCTAGTGATATCACTGCCTGCATGTATGGAATTTTTTTTTCAAGGAATTAAATATATACCAGTTCTTTATGAATCATGGATTCAAGGTCAAGTAATAGATGTTTTTATTTTTTTCTGAATTATTTTACTTTTCTACCTAATTAATGAAGTTAATTGTATGATTTGTAGAAGCAGTGTCTTTTGTACAATTGTAAATTTTTTATTATTTTTTGTCTTTTCTCTCTTATTTTTAATAAGTACATAAATTACAAAGCATATGTAATTAATATGTCATTTTTATAATCAAGGTAAATGTATCAAAAAACTGTTTTCTTTACTTCTAAAGATATTGTAATATTTATCAAGGTTGCTGTATATCATATATTTAATTTAATCTTTTATTTTCATAATTTCAAAATGTACAGTACTTTCTTAGTAATCTGGCAGATATCGGATCATATTACTGCTAGATTATTGAATTTGCCTGATTACTGGGAAATCATTAATAATACATTTAAACAGATAAGGATATGTATTATTGTGTAAAATGTAATACAATAAGCACAATTAACATGTCAAACACATGGGATAACTAAAGCTACATAAAAAAAAATGTCCAAATTTGTTTTGATATCCAATATTGTCCAGATTTATTTTGATATCCTATATAATAATGATTAAATATAATTATATACCAGTATTATTATTATATACCAGATTATTATTACATACAGTATTATTATTATATACCAGATTAAATATATACCAGTATTGAAGACAAAATTATTTCATATGACCTTGTCAGCTGGTGTAAAAATGCTGTATTATTGTCAGGACCAGAAAGCTGAAGCGTACAATTATTGAGAGAATATTGTAATTGTATGAAATAGTTTTGATGATTTATTTTTATTTCTTTTTCAGTTTCTGCCCTTTCTGTTGCTGATGTATGGAACATTCACAATGATAAATTTACATCATTAGGTTATGAATGCTGTATTGAAAACATTATGATATCAAATTTTGAATGTTCTGGGGATATCATTTGCCATTTGAGTCCTCAAACATTTTCCAGATTGGAAAGTTATAAATTGGTTATTTCAAAAGATCAGGTATTTTCTTCTTTATATTTTACATTAATAAGATTGAGCATTATTTTTTATTATTATTATTATTTTTTGTGATTTATGAAACTTTTTAATGTCATTTATTTCTTACAAATTGCATGTTATAAAATAGAAATAGAGAGTTTTCTCATTTGAAGAAGTCCTTATAATCAAAAAACTGTTTTCATTACTTCTTTAGTATATAAAGTTTTCTTCCAAGGAGTATGAATTATTAATTTTTTTTGTAGCAGTTTAATTTGCATATTAAAATGAATTTTTTTTTATATAAAGTTATATTTATGCTCTGTGATATTTTGAAATAAATAGAAATCTGTGATTGTATATTAATGAGAATTAGATTAAAATAATCACACACATGCATAATTAGTTGAATAAAATATTTTATTTTGTATTATAAGATTCCCTGCAATGAAAGATCTGTTTGTTGGGTCTTTATAATAATTTTATTTAATTTTAAGATATTCGAATTATTCTATATTGGTAATTTTAAATTTTAACAGTCTTTAAATTTTTTTTTTTGCAGATGCGTATTTTAGCTTCTGATCTTGTTGGTTTACATAATGCTTTATGCACTCTTGAACAACTTTTTAGTTTATATGATGAAGATGGATCTTTGCCATCCCTTTTTGTGAGTATTTAATATTTATACGAGATTTCAGTAGGATGTAGATAATAGTAATAATTCATATTTACACCTTTCCCTCCACCAGATCCATGATTGGCCTCAGTTGCAACATAGAGCCGTTCTTTTAGATTTTGCATATGGTTCTAGAAAACCAACTTTGGTAAGCATTCTCCTCATTTCTTCAAACTATTTGTTTATTTCTTCAATTTTTTAAAAAAATTAATTTACCTTTTTACCCATGATTTTTTCCCCCTTTCAAATTCTAAATTATACACATTCTTAGATTATTGTCCATTTTGGCAATAATGAAATATTTGATATACCTGTAACAAATAAAAACAGTTTATTATAATTTGGAATTGATATTCAGTACAGCATAGAGATTTAATATATATTATTTACATTTTTATGTATTGCATTTTAATGATTTTTTTTAGTGTATAACTTAAACATTCTGGCTGAAAAATATTAAAAACTAATGGAAGAAATTTACTTTATATTTGTGTGATATTTTCTCTTAATGAGTACTGTATGAAAATGTTTTGCTTTAGAAATGAATATATTTGATTAAAAAAATCTTATATATTTAGCTATTGTATTATGTAATTACATTTTAATATTTTGATAGTATTTAATTGTATTTTAGTTTTTATGAAATTTCATAATTTCTGGCAAGTTTTTTGTTATTGTGATATCTACATATCAATTGAACATTCTAGTGGTAGTAGATTTACTAACTAAAATTTATATTAAACATATATCCATCTAGGTTCATTGTTACAGATTATTCTAGCCCAATCCAAATTTTATTTTGAACTTTAAAAAACAATTAGGAGTTTGTATGGTCTGTAATGTTATATTAATTTTTATTCAAAGTTATTATTTTTATCATGCCAAACTTTTAAAATAATTTCAGTTCATAACTATTTTTAAGTCTCCTAAGGAAAGAGATTTGAGTGTATTTTAAATTATTTTAAAGTATATGAAATAGTAAATAATAGTGTATTGTGTTTCCTTCTAGGCACTGTTATCAACTACATGATAACAATTATATAAGTTTATGCATATTACAAATGAAATACACCCTAACTCATTGTTTTTTAGTCATGCAACAATGTAATTTTCAGATTCAATTGATTAAAACATAGGTAATTAATTCTTGATTTTTTTTAAATATTATAAACCATCTTTTTTTCAGGCAAAACCTGCATTCAGTTAATAATAAATTTCTAAAAATGCGGCAAATAATTTTTGGGTTGTTTGAAAAGTATGACAAATGTGTATTAACATTAATTAATCAGAGAATAAAGGAACTCCAAACTATTTAATGTGTGAACTTTTACTTTAAATTTCAAATTGAAATGACTTGTATCATTTGAAATATTACTGTTGAAACATGTTACTGATTATTTTAAATTTTGCATTTTTCATTCATGATTATTCTAAATCTAATTATTGGCTGTAACATGTGATGTTTTTATTATAATATTTTTTCTAAGAAGCTTAGTTTTAGACAGCCATTATATTTCAATATTTGTATCTTATTTTCTTTAAAGAAAGAAGTTAATAAAAATATATACTATTTTTATTTGTGAATCTCTTAAATTAGTCATTAAATAGCCTTCATTGAGTGTTTTGTGGGTGTATAAATTTCTTGTATAGTAATATTTGGCTTGTTTTTGTTGTAGGAAACATTAAAAGAATACATTAAAACAATGTCGTCTTTAAAGCTTAATCAGGTAATTTCAATTTTAATATTGCATAAAGATTTTCCAAGTTGCATTCTCTATAGCAGTGCTTCTCAACCTTTTTGGCCCTCAGACTGGTAAAATTTGTGAAAAAATAGCCTTCTCAGATTAGTGATTTAAGAAAAACATTCAAACAAATTCAACTAGATATGAAAGAAATACAGCAAGAGTCAATTGTATAATTTATTGTCTATTTGCAATATTATTTAAATATGGAGATTAAAAATCATTGTAATTATTATATATAAATTAAAAAATCTTTGACAAAAATCACGGAAATTGATAAAATAATCATAAAATCATTGCATATGGAGGGAGGGGAAATCAGTTCTTAATTACTATATTTTTTTTATATCTCACATGTAATGTTAATGAAAAGATTGGGGCTGCTGCTCTTAAATTATTTATTATGGCCCTTTTAGAAATTAAATTTTCAATGGGGGTTTCTAAATTAACGTATTATTTAATTCAGTATTTTTGATAAAAATTAATAATTTTTAAAGATTCTGCCAAAACTTCATTTAATTCTGTAGAGAGACTTTTGCTGCTAAATGCAGACTGGGGATTATATAGTGAGTAATTAGTAAATCAGAATTAGCTATTTACTGAGTTCTTTTTGTAATGCCTCAATGTCTGATCTAACCCTATTAGTTCCTCGGCACGTACACTTACATAGTTTTTCATTCTAAAGAGTGTTTAATAACATGAGAATTGAATGCTTTAAAAATTTCATCACTTGTGTTGGTATGAAAAAAATTCTATGCACTGCAATACTTCTTTTATCTCTTCTAAAATGAAATTAGTGTATTAGACATAGCAGATTATTATTACCCTTTTAGAAATATTGAATGATTCATTAATTTGTGTTGTAAATTTTTTTTCCTTTAGCTTGATTCCTAAAAAAAAAAAAAAAAATCAAAAAATTTTTTTTTTGATTCCTTTAGCTTGTGTATTAAGTGGTATTCTGCATTTTCTGATATTTTTTCAATTTTACTTACTGTATCATTGGATAAGAGAATCAATCTAATTATATTAAAAGTAGAAAATGTAAATATTTCAGAACAAATATCTATTGAAACTGGTTTTAGTAAATTTTTTCAAGTGGTAAATGATTTTTTGGTTTTAGTAATCCAAAGTGCAACTAGATGTGATCATTTTAGTAATGATTTGTTTTGGATAAAGATTGTTTAAATGCTTTGTTTGTAATCATAATTCTTGTTTTTTATGCTCAAAATATGCTCATGGTTTATTTTTCAGCTCAGAATGTGTGGATTTTAAATGTCACAACATTTTTGGTCTCATAGCATCATTTACTAAAACTTCATGGCAAATAATACACATGGGACGTACATCTTTGTACTTAGATTTGGACCAAAGAATAAACCCACATTTTAAATATTCATGTTTGTATTGCCTGATGAAAGGTTTTTCCTTTTTTTTTGATGGACATTTCATTTCTTTTTCACTGTAATTTTTTTTTCGAGAAGTTGAACTAGTGTTAAAAAAATTCAGCAGTATATCATATTTACTAATCATGTTATTAAGTGCTAAAAATAATTTTTCTTAGCACCTTTATAAGTATTAAAAATTATCAATAAACTTACTACCATATTTTCCCAAATGGTTAAATCAGTACTTGTCGATTATAGTGGCGCCCAATGAGTAATCGCCTTGCAACTAAGAAATATCGCCAAGTAAGTTGTATCAAAAGATAGACTTTGCGAGTTTGGCGATGACAAGACATAATTGTAAATAGATGGGCACCGTTATAATAGACAAGTACCCATAAATCATTGTAATGAATGTCTAGAAATAAATGACATCATACTATTGTAAGATATAACAAGTGAAAAATATGAGCACATTCCAGTGTTGCTAACCTTCTAAGGCAAATTATATATTCTAGGTCCTAAAATTATGTAATTAATGTAAAAAACATCAAACAAAATTATATTTTATGAATGGGAAATTTTTTTTTAACACTAATTGGTAAAAATCTGTGAGGACTGGTCAAATTTTTCAGTGGGTTGAATGTCGGTTCTCTGAATCATTGGTTGAGAATCCCTGCTGTATTGGGCATAAAATACTTTCATTATTTTGTAAATGAGTATATATCTGACTTGGATATTTGCATTTCAGCTGCACTGTTATTTCAGGTATGAACAAAGTACTGGGAACAGCATTCCATTTTCTAACAAGTAAGTTTTGCATTTGCGTATTCCTGTATTTAATTTTTAAATGCGTATTCATACATTTTTTGAGATACTTAATTTACATATTTATATTGGTACATAGGGGTATATATTGATGAAAGGAAACATATGCTTTGGATGCATTTTAACTCAAAATTAACTAATTTAACAAATATATATATATATATATATATATATATATATATATATATATATAAAATAAATAAGAAAGTGGGAAAAAATTTAAAAAAGAAAATATCAAAGAATTGTGGAATTTAAATAGTTTAAAATATCAATTTTGTGCTGGTTTATAATTTTATTTTTTATTCTAGAGAATTTATTGAATTGTCACGGTTCTGCTCTCAGCACTTTGTGAACTTAGTTCCTGCTATTGATGTTGGTGCCAATGAAAAATACATTAATGTAAAAGATAGCATTACCGAACCAGCTCATCAATTGATGTCACTATTTTCTTCAAAGTAAGATCAAATACATTTTTTTCTTTTATTTATAACTCGCATGCATGTAATTTATAAGATATAAACAAAAGTTCTTTATTATATAATTTATCATCTCTATCCTATAAGATTATTATTTCTTATTTAATCTTTTTTTTTTTATCATTAATAATAAAACTTTTATATTCCTGTTAATAATTTTTTTTACCAAATTATTAGTTGAATTGATGTAAAAAAAAGGTGAAATTGTGAGTAATGTTTTTATCTTTATGAAGGATTTTTTATGAGTGAACTTTTGTATCTTTAGAAGCATACAAATGGGACCTAATTTATCCAAGATTATATTGCAACAAATGCTTTCATCAAAAAATTCAAGGATTATCTGGGATATGCTACTACTTCCAACTTCTACAGTTGTGTATCTTTGTTATAACAGTGTTATCCAGCAAAGCTGTGATTTGTTAAAGCTACTACCTTTAAATTGTATCTTGATTGACTATGGAAATCAGGTATATATAATTTAATAAAAATGATCTCTTAAGATTATTTGTTGTAATAAAATTGTAACTTGTTGAATTTCATGAAAAAAATTTGTTATATTTAAATACATACTCATACTAATTAAATTTGTAAGGTTTTGTTTATTTATATACAAATTATATGTTAATTCTTTTAAACAATCTATTTTTTAGTTCTAATTCGATATGCTCTGAGATTTTTATGAAATTATTAATTTCTGATATGAGATATGCTTACTTTCTTCTAATTCTATTTTTATTTGAATGTTTATTGTTATTATAGTAATTTTTAAATTTTCCATCAGCACCAGAGTTAAAGTATTAAATTGGCTTAAGTTTACTTAGAAATCATTTTTGAAAAGATTTCATTTTTTTCCCAGTTCAAAGTAAAAATTTGATTTAGCTAGTAGAAAATAGAATTGGTAATGTGACTGTAAAAGATATTTCTCTCCAAGAAATACTGATAGAAGATGAATGTGATGAAATAAATTTGGTAGAAATGATGCGTGGAGCATGTCAAGATATTTTAGGTCGATAGAATGTGTAAAAATAAAAAAATATCTATATACATACATGTACATACGCACGCTCTCTCTCTCTCTCTCTCACACACACACATATATATATATATATGTATAGACACATGCACACACACATGTAATATACTTCTATTATAATTTATTTTTTTGTTTTTGTACCTGTAACATTTTATTCACGTGGTTCAGCATTTAGAGTTGTATTTCCTAAATGAAGATTTTCTATTGAAATAAGCTTGAAGTTCAAGATAGACCCTCTCAAGTACTCAGAATAAGATGCTATACACAAAAATAATATACAATATGAAGGCATTTATGGAGATTTCTCTAATAAAAACAAGTTATATCAAATAATGAATTTTTTGTGAAATGTTGAGCATAGAACTTGAGATGTGGAAGGAAGTTCTGAAAATATAAGGATTATATTTATTTTGTCAAAAAGAAAACTTCTGTTAATGGTGCTTATATATATATATATATATATATATATATATATATATATATATTAAAATTCATTGTACTTGGAATCATATTTTTCTGTTATATTAATTGCTTAATTTTATTGCTATGAAATATGACATTTGACTGTTAAAAGTAAGTACGAAAAAAAAAAAAAATTCTATATTGATTTTTACTGGTTTCATAATTTTGGCATATCTATTAAGTGTATTCATTTACAAACCAATATTATGTTACATTACATTTTCAATGAAAGCATGGGGAATATTTATGAAGTATAATTTCTCTCTTCAAAAAGAAATTCAGTTTATTTTGTGCTGTTGTTCCAATCCAGATTTGTTTAAAAATGCTGAAAATTGAGAATGTTGTATTGTTTTTTATTATGGTCTCTTTTCTCATTCATGAAATTTTACATTAAAGTATAGTTTTTTTTTATATTTTTGAATCATATAATTATTTGTATATAATATAATTGATTTTTAAAAATTCTCTTATCAGTTCTTATTCTCAGTTAGAAGTAAATTTCTATATTTATTAGTTATTTATTAAATTAAAATATTTTTTAGAACTTTTATTATTTATTTTATTTTATTATTAAATATTTATATCATTAAAATATTAAAATTAACTTCTAATATTGTAATGCAAATTCTTTGGTAAATTATAAGCACACTAGGATATTTTAATAATTTGCTTCATCAGCAAATTTGTTTCTTATTGTGTGCTTTTTTTTTTTTTTTTTTGCCTTTATTACATTCAAAATATGATTTTCTTATTCTATTTCAAGTAAAATATTTTGGAATTTTGTAAAAATAGTATTTTCAAGATTTTTTGTGTGAATAATATAAAAATTTTAGTATTGCATTTTATAAGTTTTTTAATCAAAATCTGTAAAAAAACAGATTGATTTCTTTTTATTTTGTATTTTAATAAAAGCATTGAGTGAGCATATTATCTTCAAATAAAATGAACAATTCTTTAAAGTTTTGACTTTTTAAAATTAAAATGATTTTTTTTATTTTACTATTTCTAAATTTTTAAATAAAAATATAGTCTGATAGATAAAAGATATAAAAGTTTTTTAAAAATATTGAAAAACTTGAATCATCCAATTTGATATCTTTGTGTTTATTGCTTATGGCAAAGAAAAATTCTCTCTGGATAAGTATACAATACTGGGAATTTCCACTTCAAATATTTTTTAAAATCTGTTTTCACTTTAAATGTCAATTGGAGGTAAATATTTTAATTCCAATGTATAACCTATTATTCTTGGACTTCATTTTAATTTTGATGTTGGAGTTTCACAGGAGTTTGTAATTTTTTCATATAAATAAAAAAAAACATGCTCTTAACATGATATATAAAGGAGTTGGTGGTGTTAGGTGTTATTACTGCTTATTTTTTCAATATTTTATTTCTTTAGTAACTATTATTTGATCCTAAAAAATTTGCATATATTTAATTCTTTGTAATTTTCTAATTCCAGATAAATGTTAGTATTAAATAAATGAATCAGTACTGATGGTACAGTTAGTCATTCATGTATATTTTAATAATGTTTATGGCATTATTGATTGTTCATAATATATTTGTAAAAATTAGTCCTGGTTTTGCAAAATTCTGTGTTGAATTCAATTCCTTACACTATTTGTATGGCTAGAATAAGTTAATGCAAACAGGTTAATCATGAACACAAAACAGCATTAGTAAAATCAATTAAGCTCATAGAAAAAGTGTGTTAAGATTTACTCAAAAAGTTTTGTGACTTTAGAGGATTTTATGAAAATTATGTAATTGTAATGCATGTTTAACTGTTTAAAATAAGTATCCTAAATTTGATTGTTATTCTTAATTTTGAAATATAAGCTATGTGTGCATTTTTAATATTTTTTTAAAAATAATTAAATAAAAAAATTTATTGCTTTCTAAAAATATTAACATAGCTTCTTTACATTAATTTATTCATATTCATTACTTTTATGTCAATTTTAAAGGAAACTTATTGAAGTTTATATAAGAAGCATCTTATGGTTGTTGCATGTTTTGTTTGTTTTTAAAACAACATAGTGTTCTTTACGCTATCGTAATAATTGTTTTTATCTTTGAATAAAAATATAAAGAAAAAAATATTAAATTTAAAAAATTGCCGGGTTAAAAAATATATGTAATCCTGAAAAAAAAATCACAAAATTATTATTTTGTATTTACTTATAAATTTGTGGCGGAAAATATTGTACAAATATATTTTGAATAGTTAATCATTAAATGTGCCCGTGTATGTCAATATTATGCAGCAATAGCTTTTCTGTATAGATGTGTACTCGGGCAAGAAAAAAAGAGGTGCTGAGGAACATTACTTGTAGTATTAGGAATGTGTGCGATGAGCCTCTTACACAGCATACCTTCTCAGACTATTCTGTTTTTATTATTTTACAAAATACCATTTTTTAATTATGACTTGTTTTTTTTTTAAAACTTTTAGGTTGAGCATGATTATGATCTGAATGCTAAAATGATAACTCATTCTGGGTAAGCTCATTCATAATTTCATCTTGATATTTTAATTTAAAATTTATTTTTTAAATTCCTTCTATTAGCTCACACTTTCTCTCTCAGATATCTTGTTCAAATTTTCAATTGTTAATAAAATACTTTTTATTCATCCTCTCAAGTTCAAATACATTTTTTTTAAACTTGTAGTGGATGACACTTGATATTAATATAGTTTTTTCAAATATTAATTTATTTAATTAAATCTAAGGGGCCGCGGTAGCCTAGTGGTCAAGGTCGTGGACTAGCGGCCGACGGTTTCCGTTCAGTCGCGGGTTCGATCCTTGTCCGCCAAAGACCCGCAGTGTAGCCGGGGCTGATGCACGTTAAATCTGTTCGGGGCCCAAAGTCCTTCCGCTGGTGTGGTGTGGATGTTAGGAGAGGGGGTGCCAGCTCAGGTGTCGTCCTCGTCACTTGACCGTGGTTCAAAATTACGAGGTCCGTCGCCAATAGCCCTCGTGTTGCTTCTAGTGCGACGTTAATAAAAACTAAACTAAAACTAAATTAATTAAATCTAATTGATGAAAATGCAGTTTAGCCCAACCACTTGGCACAATTTCAAAAAGTACCAAATTTGGCGATTTTTTTTTTGGCTGAATGTTAAGTCTTTGAAGTGGACCAGGGTACCCACATTTGGCAAAATACCGCCAAATTATTCCTGTCACTAAGAGTGGTTGGACTAAACTGCATTCCAACCATTTAATTTACCGGATGAATTAAGAAACAAGCCAATGCTTCTACTGTGTCATTTGTCTTGTAATGGCAAAGTTGGTAGAGTGTCGGCATTGAATCTTTATGCCTTCAGATCGAATCTCGTTGAAGCTTAAAATTTTTTTTTATTTGATTTACTAATAATTAATTTTAGTTTTATATGGGAGAAAAAATTTCTCTTATATAAGGTATTTAGCAGGATATAAATTTAAGAATAAATACTGTAAGTGACAAAGTGCTTACTTAAAATTTCTTTTGCCACTTAATATTGCCATTCTGTCTTATGTATATACATATTTATATTAATTGTAATTATTTAATAAAAAGTAACTAAATTTTTTTCTTTGTTGACCTAAGTAGCAATTGACTTAGTTTTTTTTTTTGATATTACTTGTTGAAAGATTTAGTTGGTGAGAACCTTTTTACCACATTAACATATCATAAAAGCATATGAAAATTAGTCTGTGTCTTTTAGAATTTTTTTTCTTGTTAAAATGTATAGGTGAGATATGTTTTATGGAAATCTTTGAAATTATGAAATGTTTTATGGAAATCTTTGAAATTATGAAATGTTTTATGGAAATCTGAAATTATGAAATAAACAAAGAAATTAAATTATATAAATGCTTGTTCTTAAGTTCATACAAAACCAGAATATTTTGATGATTGCATTACGAGAATGGTATTGTTGTGAAAGAAAATTTGTTTATTAAGTTTTGAAGTAAGTTATTTATCATGATTAGAAGTCTGATTTGAAATTCTTCATTTTGCTTTAGTGACAAAAACATGTACAATTTTTTCTTGGCTTATACAATTTTACATTTATCTTGTAGATATCTAAATGATATGTGAAAACAGATAAAAAGTTTAAAGTTATCTAATTGAAGAATTATTGTATGAATTATAAAGTTAAATGCATTTTCATATTATTTTGAAAATATATATTCATATAGTTTTTCATAAATGTTTAGAAAAATTGCATCAATTTACATAGCATATATATTTAAAATGTGATTTGTATTTCTTTGATTTTATTTATATGAATTTTTTAATGTATATTTATATATATATATAAATATTAATTCTACTTTTGATCTTAATTTAAGGCTGAATGTCTGTATTGGAACTGGAACTGCAGCATGGGGCAGGTAATAATTAATCATATTGTTTAAATTAAAAATGTTCTGTCAACCAAATGATAAATATATTAATTTTTGAAAATATGTTGCTCATTCATAATTGTTTCATATCTGTAGATATAAAATTGGAAATCACATATTGTTGAATTTGATTATCATTGAAATTGTAATATTTGTTGTTGAATTGTAACTTGTGAATGAATTATATTTTCAAAATCAGCACTACTTATATTTATAATTGATAATTCTTACAAATAATAAGAATTTAACTAATTTAAGTAAAATAATTTGTAGTCTATTGTAGATATGCTTTCTTAATAAAACTAAACTTTTGTTGATAAAGCTCATTAAAAAATCATCTTATTTATTGTAGCAATTGAATATATTGTTTCCAAGTTTCTTGCATCACCTCATGAATTCATTAATACGCTATCAGTTCATTATTAGTTCTATTCTTATGTAAAATCCTTTTTTTTCCAAAAAATGGTGTATTTTTATGATGAAATGTGACATATTTTCATGGCAGTGGATTGAGTTTTATTTATTTAAGAAATTAATAACTAAATTTTGTTTTCTAAATTATTCTTGTGAGTAGTTTTTGAGTTTTCAGGTTTTATTAAATTTATTACTTTTGAGAAAAAAATAAAATGATTTAAGTTGCTGTTTAAATTTTCTTTAGTAAAATCCATATGCAGTATTCAATGTATTAATTTTGAAAATTTTTCACGAACAGTTTTCAATTGTTAAATGTGTGTATAACTAGTTTTAGAATTTTGTTTTAATGTGATGTTAATTTGTTATTTAAGTTTTAAAATTTTTTGTATAGCATTGCAGGTTCTCCAGAAACAGCAATATCCTGTATTCATAAGGCCTCATTAGCTGCAACATTGCATGGATCCTTTGGTATGATTATAGCTGATTGGCAAACACTACCACATCATCCAGCTTTCTGCTTCAGTTGGCCTGGATTGCTATTAGGTCTTGGTATGGCATGGAATACTTCTGTTCATGAAGTAAGTATATGTGAATTCCCAAGCACTTGACAGTTTGATTTCTATTAGCTGATATATAAAGTTTTATGTACCAAAAGTAATGTTGAATTTTTTTTTTTTTTGCCTTTGTTAATCTTATTTAGATACTGTTACACTTAATTGGTTGGGGGTTGTTGTGTCACAATCTAATCATATTAATACTGTGTAAATTCTTTAATGAAAACATTATAATATAATAATTTAGTTTTTTGGTATTTTAAAAATGTTATGGAATTTTTATACATACTATGTTTAAATATTAAGGAATTATTATTTGTTTGATTTTTAATACATCAAAGCTATTTTTCATTAGTGTGAAATTTCATGAATTATAAATTTGAAAGAGATCTTGTTCTATAAATGTTAGCATTTTCTTAAATATCATTATTATTTTTCATATCTGAAGTTATATATTTTTTTTGTCAGTTTATAATTTTTTACCTGTAAGGGCTTGCTAAAATCAACCTGAATGTAATACATGATGATATAAAACACCTGTGATTTATGCTTTATATTTAAGAACATTTATTTGAAACAGGATTATCTCCATTCAAGACTGCCAGAATTGCTTAACTTTTATGTGTACCAAGATACTGCTCAGATTACTGGGTATTTGAATATTGAATTAGGTCGTTTAGAAGCATTTATGCATCAATCAATCTTTCAAAGTTATAAAGACCCAGCACTCAGTGCCTCTTGTAAAAGTTCTATTCTTCATCAACTGTTAGTGGATGCTGATGCTGTTTTATTAGACAATTTTACTTTCGATCTTTTGCAGGTAAGTTGGAAATACATTTGGATATTAACTGCTTTTTTTTTTTTTTTTTTTTATTTTTTTTTATTTTTTTATTTCTCCCTTGCTTTGTAAGTTAATTATATCATGAACCAATGATTCTCTAAACTTACACTTTATTTTTTCCTTGATGATTTCTTTAAATATGATGTAATGCTTAATTATAATGTATAGTTTGATATTTTCCATGTTTGTAATTAAAAACATGAAGTATTTTAGAGTGTATTGTCTAAATGGCTTTGAATTATGAATTTGTCTGCAGGAGTTTGATGTGAACGTGTTATAAAACATGCTTAAAATGTACCACATTTTTAAATAATATGGAGCTATGTTCACTTTACTCTGCTTATATGGAATCATTTAAATATATTTCATGAGACTCTGAGTATCTTAGATGTATATTCTTTTTCTCAGCTGAAAGTTAATTACTTAACTTAAAATTTAAAAATAAATTATCTAGATACAAAATAAATTTTGTTAAAATTTTTTTTCAAAAAAGCTTGAAAAGTGTTCATTGCTTATACATTTTTTTAGGACTTGTAAACATTCATTTATGCATAAAAAATTAGTTGATATTAACTCCTTGATAATGTTACTAATGAACTCCTTGAGAATGAAATGAATGATATCTTGTTATAAGCTTCTCTGATAGTATTTTATACAAGATTACAATAGGATAAGTCAGTGCAAATGTTGGCTGAATGTTATTGTTAATGGCTGAAGTATTGATGAACTAACACATGTATGTAAAATTAACAATTCAGTATTAAAGAAAGTTACTATACTACATTACTGCATTAGTTTATGATTAAGTTTATGTTAAATATATGTATCATGTTTCTGTTATTATTCAGTAATCAATAATTATCTTCAATTATCAAACAAATTCAAGGTGCATGCAAGTTTCAAATTTAGTTTGTGTATGTGTGGGGACTGAAAAATAATTTTTGAAGAAGATAAATTGGTAATGAAGGTATTAAAATTTAAAAAAAAAAAAAATAGTGATTAATTTTATACATATTGTTGGTAAAATTTCAAAATTTTAATCTGTGTATTGGTATAAAGAAAATTTTTTAGTTGGATAAATTTTATAATCTTAAAATTATTATAAAAAGGACATTTTTTACTGTTATGTTAAATATATATGATTCATATTTTTAGTTAAATTCCTTTATAAATGTAACATGATTATGTATTCTCTCATCAGAATAATCAATTCTAATATGTTGACTTTTTAAATTCTTTTCCAGCAAGTAATTAGACATGTTAGAAAATTTGACTTAGAATTACAAAAAGCTAAACCATCTTGCTTCCATCATGGTGAAATTATTTTAGAATTAAGACTAGCAATGGATCTTCTTTTATTTGCTTGCAGGTATGTATCTCTTCAAAACTAATTTTTAGAATTTATTTATTCCTTGCCAAACCATGTATTTTATTCTAAATATATCTTAAGAAATTTTAGTTGTTTTCTGATTGAATTTTTAAAAAAAGTAAATTGATATTTAAATACCTTATTATAAATGCAAAAAAATTTTTATGTTTCAGTTTTAAGTTACAATATATTAATAGTACCAAATGTGCATCTGACAATAGAGTATTTGATATTTGTTTATTGACTAAGTATTTAATGCCAGAATTCTGTATATAATTTTATAATGATTTAATATTGCAAAGAATTTTATTACATTGTAAAATAACTTGAAGAAATGTAATTTATTGCTGTATAAGTTTATATTTTAAATGCGTTGAATGTGCTAGTACTGAAATGATAGATAATAAATGATCCTTTATTACATGTGTTATAAGTGTTACTTATTCAGAGCAATATGATGCATTTCAATGATATTCATTCACTTATTTTGATTTAAAACAACATATAATATACATTTTATGGTGATAATGTCTCTTTAAGAATAAATAAATGTTTATCATCATCAAAAGTTGTTGCTCAATTATTTAAAATAATTCATATTAGTGTGTTTAACAAACCTAACATTTTGACTTCAATTTTACTTAAAAAAATAATTCAAACTTTCTTATGTTTGCTGTTTCTTTCTCTTTGGAAAGCATGCACTATAAACTTAAATTTCATGGAAAAGATATTTGAATAAAATATAGAAAATAATATTTAAAAAATTTAATTTTTTGATAAAGATTATGTTTTTCAATGATTAGGTTAAGCAAGGTTATGGTTACTACTGGTCTAAATCCTACTTCGAACTCTTGTGGTCTAGCTGTGATAAATGTTGGAATAAGCAATTTGCCCCCTATTGCAAGGACAGATCTGGCTAATAGGTATTTTTTTATTTCAATTTTATAGTTTTGTATATTTTATTAAACATCAGTGGCAATTATAAAGTGTGTATGTGATAAGTTTTGTGTGTACCTTAAATCTTTAAAAAAAAAAAAAAAAAATCACAGTTTTTTCTATAAATGTGGAAATAATAATAAAAAATGTCGCATGAAAGGACATTAAGCTGTAGATTTTTTAAATTTTTTTTTTCTCAATATATGATAAACATATCAATTACATGTAGTTGATAAGGTTCTGTAGTTAATAAGTTTGTAATTTAAAGAAATAAAGCATTAATTTTATTTTTGAAAACTAATATGTTTCAAATCAAGAAGTAAAATTGTGGTTATTTGCCGTCTGTTATCATTTAAAAAAATTTCTGCATTATAAATTTTTTTTATGTGTGGCATTATTTTGTAGTGTTAAAATAGGTTCTTAAGCATATATTGATTGAAAAATGAACAGCTTTAAAAATTTGATTCATTATAAACAATATTTAAAATGTTGAAATGTTTTATACTTTCAAAAAAAGCTGGAAAATATGTATATTGAAACTTATAATTAAATTTAAGTTTATTATCTTTGTTGATTTTAAAAAAGCAAAATTCTCATATTTATTAAAATATCTGATTTCTTTATTTTAAAATTTTGTCAATATTTAAATTATTTATTCTATATTAATTCAGTGGCAAGTTGCAAATGTTCTGACACATATATATTTCTTTTTTTGTGTTATAAATGTTTAACTTAATTTCTGTTTATGAATGTGTAGGAAATAATTTTTATAATAATATTCCTGAAAATATCATAGCAACATGATTAGAATCATAAATACTATTTTCATTGTTTGAATTTTATTTTACCAATGCTTGTATTGAGTTAAAAAAAATCTTAATACTTTTTCTAGGTTATTGGCTCTCATAGAACAATTTAGAGCTGTGTGGTTGAGTAGAAATTTACCTTGTGGTCTACACATTTCTTTATCTATGTTTAATTCTCTTTTGACAAAGTTAATTCCAGAAAATGATGCATCATTAAATTCTGTAGACAGAAATTCTCAGTTATTACAAGATTTATATTCCTCTACTGAAATTGTTCGGAAATCCAGTTTTACTGCTTAAGAACAAACATCACTGCTGTTTTATTCGGGATCAAAAATATTGTTGTGTAGAATAAAAATATTTATTTTTCTTTATATTGTTATTTTTGTATATGAATCTTCACAAGTAATGTTTTTAACATGAAGCATTTTATGAATGTTATAGAATTATAGAGTTTCATTGTTTAAATTATTAAGAAATTACTTATTAATGTAAGAAATAAAAAAAAAGTATTAAAAAGATTGTGCTTAATTGGATGTTTTTTTTTATTCTAAATATTTATAAACTCAATACTTAGTGTATCCTTTTTTGTTAGAATTAAATATGATTCTATAGGTGAAAAAATTAATTTCTTCTAAATGTGGAAATAATAAATCAAAATTGCGTATTTTATTAATATTGTAATAAAGTGCACTTGTTCTTTCTCTGAATCTTAGCAATTATAGGTGGTGCTATGCATTTTTTGTCTTAAATGTCAATATTGACATGTCTTTTATGTGGATTAGTTATTATGTAAGAATACTATCTAATTGTATTGGTATAAAGTAGTTAGGGTTTTATGTTTTGCATTACTTCATGGTACAATTATATTTAAACTAAGAGTTCTGAATTTGGCTGAAACAGGATAGATTTGATTGTATTCACATGTATGTCTAGCTTCTTATCACATTTAAATATTTTATCTTGTTATTACAAAATATATATTTGGTATTTTATGGAATACCGTTGATTAATTTATATTAATTTGTTTCATATGGTTCAAAGCAAGTTTTGATTAGTTTCATGGGGGAAAAATGGCAAACCTGGAGTGAGCATTTTTATGCAAATACGTATCATCACAACATTTTTTTTTTAAAACATGTATTTGAGCATTAATTATTATGAGTAAGGGCATTAATTGATTTTTCTTTTAAAATTGTATTCTAATTTTTGAAACATGTTTTACATGCAATTATGGCTTTCTGAAAGATAAATTATTCATACTGAAATTATGATTTCAAATAGAGATTTGTCAAACTTAAGATAAAAACCAATTTTTTAAATTAAAAGTATATTAGAAAATTATTTTTTGAAGTTTTGCATGAGAAAAATATAATTTATTAATCAAAACAAGTGTAATTTTGAGAACAGTAATGAAAAATACAGATAAACAAAGTTTACTTTTCTGTATTGCAAAAATAAATTTGAATCAAATTTCTTATGCATTATGAACAAATTTTTCAAAAAAAGTTACTGCATCAGTACATGTAACAGATAAAACTCTTTATTCATACATATTGTAAGTATTGAATAACTCGTACATTAAAAGACTTTTAAAAGCAAGAACAAACATATTTTTTTTTGTCATAATATGTATAGAGAACAGTGAATGAAACCACTTTTGTAACAGAAGTTAGTAGATATTCTCTGGCATATATACACATTACACTTATATATGACAGTGTGCAAATACTACAGTAACTAACATTGTGACTAAAGTAAAAACTATGCATATTTATTTATTCAGTATTTATGCAATACATACTTCTTCAGGAATGTGCGAACACCGAAATAATTCACACTTCAACATTTCACATTTATTTAATTGCTTTGACTGTATTATATTTTAAAATTATATTGTAGGCATATGACTTTTTGTTTGAACATCTTACAAAAACTGTTTTTTGTTGAAATGTACTTTGAAGATGCATTTATATGTTAATTATATATATATATATATTTATTTATTGTGATAAATTGAATAAAATTTGAATTTTTAAAAAAGAAATGAGTACTTATTTAACAAAATTAAGAGATTTTGCTTATCTTTGCAAAGTATCAGTAGTGAAAATTTTTGTACTTCTCGGAATTAGTGATGTAAATTTTTATTTTAAACATGTTGATGAATGTAAATTGTTAATCATTTTTTAATATATTGAAAATAATAGTAAAAATTACACATGCTTTTCTTATCCCTTATTTCAGTTTTTAGTTTCACCTCATTCTTATAAACACACTAAGTTCATTTTCATATCCTGAAATGAAAATTTCAATTTTTTCTTAAAAAGGTGAATTAATTTTTGTAATTAAACTTTAATTAAAGAGTTGAGAATTATCTTCAAAACTTAATTAAAAGTTAAATTTTATATTAATAAGTCAATTAAATTTTTTACTTCAATTTCAATTAAGAAACCACATGTAGATGTAGACCCACACACAATTTCATGTAGATGAAAAATTAAGAATTGGCTATTTTCATCTCTGTAGTATGAACTAAAAAATAATAAATTAGAATTGAAAAGCTTGCTTTCATTTTATTGTAGAAATTGTATGCCAACTGTTTTAAAAAGTTTTTTTTAATGGATTGGAAGAGTATCCATAAAAAAATCTGTATCAATCTGAAAATTATTGTAGAGCTCATGTTTTTGAAGAAAAATATTTGCTTAAAATTTTGGGAACTAAAGGAACTTTAAATGTAGATTAATATATTATAACACAAGTATATATATTTTAAGATGGAGGGATTTTAGCTAATGAAATATGTTCTAAATATGTCATATTTTGAGATTTGAATACTTTTGAAAACACATTTTCCTTTGAATCTTAAATTTGTACTTTTTAATGTTCACATATGAATATAGAAATTTTCATATAATTTAATAAAATTATGTAATTTTAATTGTTACAGAGAGCAATTCTAAATTTTTTCAAAATTGCTTTTTGTGACTCGTTTTTAATCGTATGTAATTTAATGTTTTCAGATAGAATGAATGGAAACTAGCTTTCTGATTATTTGTACATGACAGTATCCAATATTTATGTCATAAAATAGAAACTACAAGTTGTGAACAAGACAGAAATGTAAGAGGGAATGTACTACTCTAAATTTTGGATGGACTTAAAGGGATATTTTATACAGATGTATATATATTTGTACACATTGAATATAAGAATTTTTCAATTGTTTTCTATGAAGTTAACAAAGATATTGCTCAGCTACTTTCAAAAGGAATTATAGGACACGCTTGGGTTTCCTAATTATATACATTCAATAATATGTAATTTTAATTAATGTAATACTACCATAAGGTTGGCATGGCATTTTTAAAATTTTGTATTGAACTTTTTAAAAATATCTAACACTTTTCTAGTGATAAAATAGCTGTTTTTATTATTATTTTATCTGTATTAGTATTCTTTGTGAATTGTGGTTTCTTTTTTACCGAATAAGAAACCGCAAGTTTGAAATGTTTGGAACTAAGTAGTTGTAATTTCTTAACGTTTCAAACATTGCATTACGTATTCAATAGTAAAATATATTTTTCAAAAAATTTTAGCCTTATTCATGATTTTAATGTTTCATTTGCTTTGATTATGACTTTTTGCATGCATGTAATTAGTTAACCCCATGTTCCATAACAAAACTTCATGCACCATTCTAACTATCAACTTTCACGTATAGATACATATAAGCATATTTTATACATTTAGCTCTTTACCACAAATATAACTGTATACACACAGATCCAGTAAATAGTGATTTTATTCAGAATTTTTAGGAAACTGATAAAATCAATATTTACTTTAGTGTTTCATTGGTTTGTGCGTAAGCCAGTTGTAGAAAAGTTTATAAAATGTGGCAATTAGCTTTATCTTATCAGGGCTATCAAGTAAAAATTTAATTTTAACGTATAACATGTATAGAATAATTTCATGAGAATATAGCTTCTAAAGGGAAAAAAAATGCTTTAATATATTTTTTGAAATCTCAATCGAATATTTTTGGAGTTTATAATTCCAAGATTTTCTTGTAAAAAATATTAAATTTTTCATAAAATTTATAAAAATATTTTCAAACAAAAATATTGAAACATTTAATTTAATTTGGAATTCTATTATATTTAAAATTAGGAATATTACTTGCATGGAAAGTTATTAGGATTTTTATAAAATTTCTTTCAATAAATTTATCAAATAAGGATTGATCATATATCCAATATGAGTTTTAAATGAGAAAAAATTTTAATTTAAATTTCTTAACTTTTTTTATTTCCTTCATGAGTATTTTAGAATATCAAGTTCATAAAAATTTACTTGGATTTGGTTTGCGAGTTGAATAAATTTTGAAGTATTAACATGCTCTTAAAAGATTAGTAATTTCACATAAAATACTAAATTTGTTTTATTTAATTTCATTTGTTAAAACGACCTTGAAATGAAATAATAATTAAAAAAGGTAGCCCTGGTAAGGGTTTGCTGTATTACCTGAATATATTTATGTGATATGTAGGATTCCTGTGCTTGCTCAAGCGGGAAGAAAAAAATTACTTTTCAAAAATATATTCGGATATAATTATTTTTTCAAAACGATATGTTGTCCGTACAAACTCTATTCTTTCGGGTATTCGCACATACCTTTGAGTATTAGATCAATTCTGAGAATATTATAACTACCAGTTATGTTTCTATTGTATTTGTGGGAAAACCATTTCTGTTTCATGCTTACATTGATGTATATTGGAAAAAAAGGGATATGTTTTTATTATAGGGTGAGACTTTTTAGGGATGCAAATTTTACATGTGTATATGTATTGGTATGTGGCAAATACATAAATACACATCATTATTATGATTTTGTGTTATGTAGCATTTGATGAAATTAAAACATCTTTTGATTATTAGAAGCTGGAACAATGCTAACTGCATAGATGTAAATCACATGATTATAGATATAAATAATTTTTTTGATGAGAAAAATTATACTATAAGATAGTAAGCTTAAAAGTTTATTTGTTTGTGTTAATT
Organism: Nephila pilipes; assembly: GCA_019974015.1. Lineage (NCBI taxonomy): Eukaryota > Metazoa > Arthropoda > Arachnida > Araneae > Nephilidae > Nephila > Nephila pilipes. Next base: position 572,699 of record BMAW01120975.1, on the reverse strand, counting down.
GTAGATGTATTAAATTATAACTGTGAATAGTGATGCTATTAATATTAATATTTTTGTTTTTCCTTATATTCATCGCCATGATTTTTTTTATTAAAAAAAATTGGCATTTTTCTGTAATTAGGGCAAACACATTTTGAAGTCTGCTTTGAAAATTCCAGCTTCTTAAATTATTAAAAAGTCACATTTACTAACTTTCCCCCCATACATTTAACATTGCAGAGAAACAAAATTTGTTTCCTACTTATAGATTTATTTTTTAAACTTAATTTTGTACTCGGGGTTAATGTATGCAGTTGCTTATTTACAGATTTGATTCTTTATTACATTCTTACATTTTTTTTTTTTTTGTGTAATACAGTTAAATCATGAATGCTACATAACAACCAACTATAATAAAGATAATCGTACAGAAACAAAAAAAAGAAGTGGATATCTCATTCAATTTCGATGCAACAGTACCGTCTTTTATTGAAACTTATTTTTCTTTGTTTCCGCATTGGCTTGAAGGACTTAGTCCATAAAACCAGTGCTCACCAGCTTGTCGAGGAAGAATTTCACGTCGGCCAATTCGGAATCGCGTATTCCGAGGGATTTGAGAAGACTCATGTCTCCCGTCTCGACAGCCATGAAGACGTTTCTCAGATGTTCCAAGTCAGACCGCATCAGATGAAGTGCTTTTCCAAAGTCGTCCAAAGTTTCACTCTCTGTAGATAGTAAAATTAAAAAAGAATACATCAAACCCCCTATTTCGGAAAAATAACTATAAAAATATATATATAAAAAAATATAAATGACGAAAAACAATTCTTGGGAACTGATGCAGTATACGCTTGTATTGGCACCATTTGGTTTTTGACAGTGAGACTTTTCATGCTAAATTTCAGGCACGTTTCGCATTACCCGAATATCATACATGTTAAATTGACGAAAAAAAAGACCGATCTTTGGTTTGGGGGATGTACTGCATCTTGGCAAATTCTTACTCTGAATATATGTGACAGAAAAATTATTTCAAATAATTGAATAGTTATTTCAGAATTCCAAATATGAACTGAAATGTTCTAAATGATCTATTAGGCTGTTCTTTTTTTAAAAAAAATAAACTCAAGATAGCTCTGAAGGTTGATACACAGTTGAAAAAGGAAGAAAAAAGCATCAAAACACAGTGAAAATTTGAATTTTCATTCTAATGAAATGGGGGAAAAAAAAAAAAAAAAAAAAAATCGAATAACAAATTTTTATAAGATTGCATTCACAATATAGATTTGATAAGTAAAAATAAAATATTTAAAGTGAATACAATTTTTTTTAAATAAAAATAACAAAATTAGTACTGCAAAAAAAGTATTAGAACAGAAAAAAAGAGTATGTAAATTACAGGGAATGGTGACATCATTAACTTTTCAAGGTTACGCTCAAATGAGCTACAGTTACAGAAGCTTATTTATTTGTCATCAATTCATTTAAATCAGATTATGAGCAAATTTTTTGTCATGGCACGTAAAACAAAGATTTCACTTGCAAAGAGGGAACAAGTCGTTTATCTGCGCCTCAGCGGCATAACGTTACGTAAAATTTCAAAAGAGTTAAAATATTTTACTGTGCTCAGTTCATAAATTATAAAAAGGAAAAATGGACTGGTGTGGTGGATAGTAAGTCGACACCGGGGAAACCACGAAAATGGACTGAGAGAAAGACGGCAACAGAGAGGTAAAAAATGCTCTCTCTGAAAATTCCACCGAGAAGTGCTCAGATGTTTGCCGCAGACTTTGAATCAGCATCAGGAAAAAGACAAAGATTTCAGACAGTTAAAACACGACCTGCTTCATTGACTAGATTTGTCACCAATAGCTAATAGTATAGTTCTAATGTGACATTCCTGAATAAAATCAATTCTATTATATCAATTCTACTAACTTATTCTAAAAGGGAAAAGTTTTTCGATTATATTTGAATATTTCGATATTTAATTGTCCCCGCGGTGGCTCAATGCTCATGATCACAGGCTCTTTGCTGACGTAGTTTTGATCAAGTCGTGGGTTCGAGTCCTGATGCCTCTAAAGATCCTCCGTGTAGATGCGCATTAAATCTGTCGAAGCTCCAAGTCTTTCCGTTGCCATGATGGGGAAATCTCGAGTGAAAAGTGCAAGCTCAGGTGTGATCCTCATTACTTGACCAAGCTCAAAATTACAAAGTCAGCCAACTACAGCTTTCATATTGCTTCTAAGGGCGAAGTTGAAAACAGGCAATACAAAAAAAAAAAAAAAAAAAAAAAAAATCGATACTAAATACTTTTGCTTTGATTTCTCTTCGAAGATATATTTGTTCCATTTCCTGTTAAAAGTTTTGGTTAGTATTCGTCAGAAATGAACATTACAATCTATGAGGTATTTGATACAAGGAATATATATGGGAACCAGGTTTCTGTGTTATGGTAGGTCGAAAAAGTAACGTTTGCACTTGTACGTATCGGAGAGTCTTTTACAGCTTAAGGTGGCCTCAAAATAAAGACGGAAACACACACACACCGCCACCACCAGTCATTATTATTTTTTTCAAAGGTTAGTTTATTTAAAAAATACATAAAATATTTTCATTTTATTTTGTAGTTATAGTTGTAATTTTGCTAAACTTGAGCTTTGTATCCTTTATTATATTTTTCAAATTTTTTATGTTTGAAACTTAATTCTGTGTGCGAGATTACATTTTCCAAATAAATGAAATTTAATAATTGACGGTATTTATATCTAAAATTTCATTGCCCGAGCGATACATTAAATTCTTAAAGTTATCTTTAATAAATGCTCCATTCTCTCTGCAGAGCAAACACTCTTTTAAGCATTTCCAAAATATTTCTTTCCCGAAACATCAAAGCCTCTATTACTATTCTAAATAGCGAAAGTTCCAGAATACATCCTGATTGAATTTGCTAAGCCACAAATTCAATTGGTTTCGCCTGAGAAGTTTTCTTTCTTTCAGGGCGTGAAAATTCTTTGGACTTGATCAAATTTCCTACACCCATTTTATTTTCTTTATCATGAGAAGAATTCTTTAAAACAATAGCTTTTAATTCTGTTAGACTGATTCTGTTTAGAAGTTAAAAGTGTTTAACAACGAACCCACTCTATCGTCTGCTTAAGAAAAAGATCGTCTGCGAAAATCGTTATATGAAATTTACTTACGAAAGTGGATTTGACTTGCGGCTTACACTTTGAGGGAATAAAACAGTTGTTCATTTTGTTAGAAACAAATATTTATCTACTTATTAAAAGTGTGAAAATAGCAAACTGAGAAAAAGAGGTTTGCTTACATTGCGTTACATAGAACAAGCCACTTTAGACATTTACATTTTTTGTTACACAGGGCGTAATAATTGTCGGATTTTGACGCGGTTTGTTTTAAAATGCTCCTAACATTCAGTACTATTTTTTAAAATCAAATTTGAAAAATTGAACTTTTGAAGGTGCAAAGGTACTAAGTCCCCTTAATATAATGCAATTGAAAGGTATGGAAATGGTAAGGATTATGGAAAAGTTTCTTTAAATAAATAAAAAAAAAATATCAAAAAATTTCCATAGTTTGAAATGATCCAGAATAAAATATCTGTGGACAAACAACTATAAGGCTACAGCTTTGTGTATACGAAATTCCTATTAAATTAATTGAGCTTCTCATCAGAATTAAGATATAACATTTCAATAATAACTAATAGTTTTTCCATAGTTAAAGCTAAGGGAGAAAGAGAGAGAGAATATCAATCGGAATTACAGGGATCATAATTTATATAAGTTGCTGAGCACCGAAAAAAATCCATAGATATAAACAAGGAGTTAAAACTAAGCACTTTTGTGATAACAAGTTTTAAAGGACATTCCAGGTACATAAGTAGTTAATCTTAAATGAGTTCTCATTTGCATACTTGTCGAAATAAATTGTATATTTAGCAGAATTTTTTTAGACATTTTTTTAAAAAAAATATTCTTTTAGAAACAAGAATTTTTTTGTAACAAAAAGAACTTTTTTTCTATTTTTATCATATCCATTTCCAAAGTTCGCATATTTGCGTACAACATGTAATTTAGTAGATTGATGCAATAAAAAATGTGAAAAATATCAAGAAAATGTAATTATCAAAAATATATTAAACCAAAATAGCAGATTAGCATAGAAATTACCTAAAACATGGTGGCGGAAGCTTAGGGAACAAAACGGCATATTAATCAATAGAGCAATAAGCATCTAGTCTTTGATGCATGTGAAAAAGATATTTCATGCGAATGCTGTTGGAATAAGAGACTACTTACCAGACAGAGCCACGGCAACTTTATTTACTCCTCCCAAAGGAGCCAGGGCGTCGCGAGCCTTGTTTCCAAATAGCTTTTCCAGGTAATTAGGGCCGTGGTTGGCCAACAAAGCCTGCAAGAAGTTTGCTGTCTCTTCCACCGGTGGTCTTTTCGCTGGAAATAAATTACAAATAGTATATTAGACACGATTAACCCGAAGGCCTGCTATCAGAAATGGTATACGATACTGTATATTGGAAAGTGAAGCTTTAGTAATTTAAAGGATGCAAAATGTGTTTTATTTATTAATATGAGCTAAGATGTTGCTATTTCGAGTAAATCATGTCAACAAAAATGCGTGGACATAAAATAAAGGATACATGGTGTTCGGTTCAAAAGAGTGACATTGTAATAAATTATGATTGTAATAATTACAATTTTAGTTTGCTTCAGGTATATTTACATTGCTAAGACATATTTAATTTCTAATAACTTTAATTTCTATTAACTAAATACTTTATCGTCTGCTTTTATTTTAATATCCGAATAGAATATTGTTGTCTGGATTAATAATTTATTGTTTGCTTTTACTTTCATATTTAATTTAATGATTGATTTTTATGGCAGATTGTCTGTTTTTATTCTTTTTTGTCGTTAACGTTGGCAACGTTTTCGTACTTCAGAATGTTTTGCTTGTGAAAGTAAAAATGCATTATTAATTTGCAAAAGGTATTTAATTTTCTTGTTAGTAATTGCTTTTGTGGAGCTTGAGGCTCCAAAATACGCTTACTATACTCTAATAAATGTTAATTTTGAATAATTCTATTTATTTGAGAGCTTAAAAAAAGGGGGGAGGGAAGGGGAGAGTTAGCGTATGTTAAAAAGAAATTTGCAAGGCCAATTTGAATTTTTTTTTTTTGCATTCATTTCACAGTGCATGTTGCTTGGAACGAAGTATGCAAATGGGAATAAAACATAATGAGAAAATACACGAGTAACATTTATGTGATTACTCCAATACCTTAAGAAAATACTTACTATAACTTTCTGGCTTTTTATTTTAAGTTTTCTATAGTTACCATATTTTTCGGACCAAAAGACTCATCCCAAATTTACAGGACGATATTTTTTGAAAAGAATATTTTATTAAGTCTCGTGAATGTACTACCACTAAGTTTTGTATGTAATCTAAACTGAGAAATGAGGTTTAAGAATAAAAAATTACACTAATGCTTCTAAACTTTCCTACGACAGGCATTTTAAACATCTGTATTACAATAAATTATATTACAATTATATTACAATAAATTATGATCAAACGAGAATTTTTTATTTCAATAATTAAATATCTTCATTTCTAATGAATCATGCGTAAAAATATTGTAACAATCAGTTAGTAATAACACTAAAAAGGCTACTGCTATCGTTAACAACTTTTGGTTTTTGAAAAAAAAAAAAAAAATCACCCGATTACAAAAAAAAAAAAAAAAAAAAAAAAACAGGAAAAAGAACAGAAATTTTATAGATTTTTTAAAAACAGAATTTCTCTTTAATTTCTAAGAAAATCATAATCGAAAAAATGAACTTTTTCTTTAAAATAAATTACAGTAAAATACTTTGAGAACATAATGAGACTTCAATTTATTAATATTTTCATTTGATGAAAGTTTATTTACAAGGTAGTTTTCAAAGTTTGAGGTTTTTGTTTTTTTAAAATGTGTTTTCTTTAGAACAATGTTATCTTTATCCAAACGCATCAATCAAAGGCAAAGCTGCCTCGGATTATTAAGTCGAAAGTGCTTTGTTAATCTAAAGGATTATTCATTAGTTATCAATATATTGTGCTTATCAAATATCTTGATAAATGACCAAGATATTTTTTGCAACTATGAATAATGAATCACTCATAATGTCATATCACGGAGCAATACATCGTTATTTTCAACCCATCAATTTTATACCATCAGTGATTTCATTACCACGTTTTAAATTATTAAAAAGCTTGATTGAGTCTGTACATTTATACTTTTCATAAGATTATTATATTTTCGTAATAACTTGCTGACCAATTTACTCGTGTAATTAAACGCTCGTTATAAATAATTTACGATTTCAAGTACTAAAAACAGTAACAGTGTCCGATATTCAAAGAAACTTTCAATTTGGTTTTATTTTTGGAGAATTCGATGTAATTCGACCTGATATTGCTCTAAATTTAGTTCTGTTTTATTTTAAAACAAGGAGATTTATTTATAATTTGTAAGTTTTATTTTCAATTTAAGTTCAGTTTATTATAATTTACGATTTTTTACTTCCCAAATAAAAAATGTATTTATGTAATCTCATAATATGTATTTATGAGATTACATTTTAAGAAACCGTTTTCCAAATTGTTTCTTAAAATGAAATTAAATATTTCTTTTTTTTTTTAAAAAAAAAAAAAAAAAAAAAAACGTAAATTAACCAAAATAAGATATAATCGGAGCTTTTTTCGTCATTTCTCTGTAAACAAACCAACTGATTTCTTAAAAATTTAATTCAATATTTTAAGCTGGAAATGGCTCCAAACTTGAACTTTTTTTTTTTTTTTTTACAAACTCTGATTTTTTAAAATGTAATTTAATATTTTAAGCTTCAAATATGACCACGATTTAGAGCCTTTTTTTATAGCATTATTCAGAAAATATTCCCTTTTATAGATGTATTCATAATACTTGATGGAGATAAGTCTGTAACCGAAGCAACTGGGTACTATTCTGAAAATCTATAATTTGAACATTTTTTTAGTTCTCAGCACGAACGCACGCGCGCGCGCGCACACACACACACACACAATAATCTAATAGAACAAATTTAAGACAAATTAATACTCGGAATGTTTCTTTAACGATATACTGACGAAATTTCCCACAATGTGCCATTTTTTGAAAATGAGTTCCTTTTTTAAGTTCAATTTGAGTTTAATTTTCAAAAATACATCTTCATCCATATTTTGTTCATTTTATAATTATTTTGATTTATTACGTCATTAAGTTCCAGCACAAATTGTACAGTACTCTTTTTTTTTTTTTTAAAAAAAAAAAAAAAAAAAAACTAGTACAATTAATTTCCCAAAAATCGGCTTCAAGTCTTTTCCTAAAAAAATTTTTTGTTGCTGGAGGGAGGGGGCACAATTTTGATATTTTATAAAAATAAATTTTACTTTAACCCCAAAAGTACACATCGGAGTGTCGAAAGACTTCCTTTAACCAAGATTTCCTTTTCTATTTAGTTTTCTGGAAATATAATCTCGATTATACGCCTCCTAATAAATTTAAGAAGTTTCTATTAGTGGAAAAGGGGAGGGAGGTATTATTCAGATTTATAGTATAAACCCCATTTGTAGCTTTAAATAGTTTTAAAATATGAATAAATAGTTTTAAAAATATGAATTCCACTGAATCTGAATTAGCAACAAAAATAGATAAATTCATTTATTCCTCAATATATAATGCCAAAGAGGAAATAAAAATTTCATAATGGTGATACAAAAATGAGATGTGAATTTTTAAAGAAAAGTAAGTATTAACTGGAAACGTATATGCAGAAAACGTATATGAAAGGAAATATCAAAATATTTTACGAAGCATACGGTATTTTTTGTTCATTGTATTAACTTTAAAATGTTCCATATTTTTCTATTAAAAGTACACATTTATTAAAAAATTAAGAACTACTGAAATAAGGAATATTAAAATTTAATATCCTTTACTTATATGGAGAAAATGTATTCTGAAATACAAGTACAAGATGACTAAAAATTCTAAGGTTTTAAAATTCCTTTATGATTAAGATAATAAAATTCTCTTTCTAAACAATTCTATTATATTTAAATAGCAACTATCTTGTCATCTCTCAAGATCTTAAATTGTCTTTCTCTCTAGTGTTATTTTAAAGCAACAATTACTCTTTATCACTAGAAAATTTAAAAAAAAAAAATGCTTTCTAGAAAATTCCAATTCAAGACTTGGGCGTTCTGTTAAAAGACGTTGCCATTCACTTGAAGGGAAATATTCTTCCATCCACCGTAATCGTTTCGATGGCATTATGCAAATGGCGGAAATCCTGAACGTGGAGAAGTTTTAACGAGTTGAGAGGGATTTTCCCAACTTGAATGGTTAATCATATGCTATTCAAGCCTGACTCTAAGCGTAACTTCACAAACGGATATCATGAGAATGAATGAAAGTTAAACCCTTTGCCATGCTGTCACGAAAGCACTCGATTTGGTGGAGATTTAGGCAGTAATTATCAACATTTAACTGAGAAGTTTACTTCTCCCGCTTAAATTAGGGATTGGTAAAGATGAATGACGAGAGAGAATAATTTTAAGGAATATATTAAACTAAGCGTTGTTCAGCTCTTTTTTTTTCTATTTTAGAATGATTAATCACATGCTTGAGTTAGGTTAAGGTAACTATTTGTTTTTTAGAAAGAATTATTGTGTTTCTTTTGAAGTAATGGCCTGTGGAGTTTTTTGAATCAGATAGCTTTGTTTGTTTAATACTTTCTAGTTGCCTGTTTCTCCGGCTCGAAGATTCATTTAATACAACTAATAAGCCTCATAATTTTTAAGTGATCCCTAAACGTACTTATCAGGGTTGGGAATCTATGAGGTTAGTGAGAAATGTCTTTTGGTTTTTCATATATTATTAAGAGTTCCACCATAGTTGCCCAGTCCTTCTTGATTTAATTTAACTAATATACTTAGATATTCTACATAAGTCTTAAGGGTTATGTAAAAAATACATGTACGAGAGAGAAAATACAAGATAATTGTTCATAATTTTTAAAGTTAAATATAGAAATGTATTAAAAAGTATAACATTCAGCGAGCCCCTCTGGTGAAAATTTTAAAATTTTGTATTCTCTCGGATTTATTACATTCGAAATAAAGATATCAAGACATAAAAGCATAGTCTAAAATATGCTTAGCAAAATATTAGTTACTTAGGAAGTTTAATTAGATACAATAAAAAAGTTCTAATATAATAAAAACTTATTTAAATTTTTAATTCGTCCATTCTTAACGATAAACTGCTTTTGCTCACCTTTATACTATACTATCATAAGAAATATTTAGAACTCTAAGCCTCCATATATTTAACAAGCCCATGACAGTCTTTATTCGGAATTATGAAATTGAAGCCCTTTAGAACGAGACTTTACTCTATCAATCAAATTAACGAAGTCAACAATAATTAGCTATACGAGGTTTGGCTAATAACGAGACTGGCGCTTCTACAGAAGAAGTACGCATGCGCCAAAAGCAAGAGACCGACAGCTGCTTAGTATGAAGCTTCTTTTTCGAATACAGTGCCTCTCGCTTCTGTAAGCAAAGCCGAATAGCCATAGCCTTCATTTGTATTAAAGTTATTATTTTTTCGCCGGAAAAATGATAAATGAGTAACGAATTATTGTGAAATTTCATATGAAATTTGGAAAAACCCTACTGAAACTCATAATTCATTAAAAGAAGTGTATGACAATGAAAGTTATTCGCGTGAGCTTATTTTTAAATGGTTTAAGTGTTTTCAAGGAGTAGACTTTGAAGATGATTCACTCCAGAGTCACTCTCCCACGTCAAAAAAGGATGACAATATTGATCTGACCATCGGTTATGTATTCGTGCAAATGCTGAGACTGTAGGAATTGACAAAGAATCCGTAGTGCGAATTTTTCCATCAAGACAATGCGACGTCTCATTCCGTATTATATGTCAAGATGTTTCTAGGTTATGTACAGCATTCCAGTGTTAGACCATCCTCCTTATTCAGGGGATCTTGAACCAAGCGATTTATATCTATTTCCTAAGGTGAAATCTGAATTAAAAGGAACAAGATTTGAGTCATTGGAGCTGTGAAACAGAAAGAGTCCTGAAGGAGCTGACAGAAGACTTCCAGCACTGTTTTGAACACTGGAAGATTCACATAAAGCTTTGTAGGGATAGAGGAGGGTGTGTATTGAATGTGATAACAAGTAAATATATATGACATCAAAATAAAATGTTTTACATCCTCATTCTTGTTATTTAATAGCCACATCTGGTACAAAGGTCGTTTAAGAACTTTTATCCTCAAAGCGTGGCATTTGAAAATAAACTATCGAATTCTCTTTTTTTTTTTTTAAATCTTATGTTTATTTTTACCCGTTTTAAATGAAAATTTATAATTCCCTTTCATTATTAAAATGAAAATTACCTTCGAATTTTAGCCCAGTAAACACCCAATTGTTAAGTATTTTTATTTGGCGAGTTTTGACTAGGTTTTATATACTTTTAACTAATTTGGCAATAAGAAAAAAAACAAGTAATATAAAATTTTTTAAGTCAATTCCTACTTAGATCAACAAAGAAATTTTTTATTTTAGTTACTTTTTATTAAATAATTACAATTAATATAAATATATAAATATACATATGACAGAATCACAATATTAAGTGGCAAATGGCAGTATTTTGTCAAATGTGGCTACCCTGGTTCACTTCGCAGACCTAACGTTCAGCCAAAAAAAAAAAAAAAAAAGCCAAATTTGGCAATTTTTGAAATCGCGCCAAGTGGTTGGGCTAAACTACATTTACATCAATTAAATTTAATTAAATGAATTAATATTTAAAAAACTGTACTAACATCAAGTGTCATCCTCTACAAGTTTAAAAAAATGTATTTGAACTTTAGTGGATGAATAAAAAGTATTTTATTAACGATTGAAAATTTGAACAAGATATATATAGGGAAAGTGCGAACTAATAGTAGGAATTTAATAAGAAACTCGTGATTGGACTCTTGGAGATCTCTTTCGGTTGCTAATTCAAAAAAATCGTCATTGGTGACAATGTTACATTTTATCTCGAATCTCAGATATGTTGATATTAAACTTTAAATGCTTTATTTGAAGAATTTATCCGGAAGAAAATTGGTTTCTAAATTCCGAAATTTTTGGAATCAGAAAAGCAAACTGTTTTGAAAACTAAACTTGACGGAAAGGCCTAACATGAAAGTATTCAACTCTTTCATAAATTCAATACAGTATAGAGATTTCATAATAGATTGAAAAGTTAATTAGAACTGAATTGACTGAAAAAAAAAAAAAAAATGCAAATTCACGGAAATATAAAAATTGCTTTGCACATTTTTTGATCTGAGTCTGCTAAAAAGGAAGTCACATTTAAAAGAACGATTTGATGGCCACAGTACAGAAATTATGATTTTTTTTTGTTAAAATATTTTCAAGGAAATGTTCTGAAGTCAATATGAATAGGTCAATTTTTTTCAAGAAAACTTTGTAGGTTTTTAGTTTTAAAACAAATTGAGAATAAACATCGAAATGGATAACCTTTTAAGAATTATTTTCTGGGGAATACTTCTTCATTAATCTGAAGCATTTTTAAATTCTGATTAAATCAATTATATATGTATTTAGACAGAGATTGAAAAGAAAATTGAAATAAAAGTTTCAAAGCAAAAATAATTTATTTTTAAAATTAAAAAAGAATATTATCTTATATCTGTATACAACATTGTATACACATATATATAAGCTGAATTTTAATTATTTAAAATTTGTTTATGTTCCAACAAAGAATGTTTATAGAATTCTACATCTAGAATATGTTTTATGAAATTTTATCTGATATTGCCTGCAATAATTTTAAGCGATTCTTTTCATAAATAAATATTAATTACAATATTTTAATTAATTAATAATATTTTTTTCAAAAACAAGTGATAGCGAAAATTACTTTTATATAATTTGAATAAACCAAGCGTTTAATAAAAGCAGTTCAAGGCACTATCAGTTCTAACCTAAATAATAAACTTCAGCTCATGTATTTTTCTTGACATTTGCTGAGTTAGTTAGTTATTAAATACCTAAATTTGTTTTCGTTTGTTTCTAAACATACATTTTTAAAACAAGTATTTGACCTATTTTCTAAAAAAAAATAACTCCAAAACTAAATATTCATCAATTTGTCTTACATTTTTTAAATATCATCAATCAAATACATAATTTATATTTGTCATCAAACATACAGACTTTATCATTAATTATTTGATTAATCTTTCAGATTAAAAATATGTCTCACAAGCTAAAGTTTAAAGAATGAATTCGAAAAAATTCGATTTAAATCTATAAGATATTTTACATTTTTTTTTTTTCAATTCTATAACCTTTATAAAAAAAAGTCTGATCTTTAAAACACATATATATTGTCAGAGTCCTTTGTTCTTTTTGTGAAATATTTTGCAGCAGTAATTTAACCTACTTTTTTTGATCGTAAAAACTACCGTAAAATATAGTAGAAAAAAAGGAAGAGGTACTGATAATCGCGATCTTCTATGCATAATGCAGAAATGTGCTTTCTCTTCTTTTTTATATTTAATCTTCTTAGAGAAGAGGTTACTATAAGAAACGCATCAAAAAGAGATAAAAAAAAAATTCAATCCTACTTCCCGTGAGTAGGTAATATATAAATATATATATATTTCATCTGAGTAAAAATTTAAATTATCTTTCAGAAAGATCTAGGAAAGTTAGGAAACTTTGCCGGAAACAAAAATGAATAATTCATCGAGTAACTTAAGCCAAAAGAATATATCTTTATATCTTGCTGTCACGGAACTTTTACGAAATTTCTGTTATTGGGATACTTGTACTCTTTTTATTAAAAAAAATATGATAAATACACATTGTTTGTACATAAAAGTCTAATTCCTATTTGTCCAGTTTTGATATGATGTAAGATGCGTATTTCTTTGAATAATGTTTTATGTATAGCTAGTTAGTATATCCGTTTCTTTGCACTTCGTTTTATAAGTCAATTATTATTTGTAACTAATTTTTACGTGTATATATATATATATATATATATATATATATATATATATATATATATATATATATATAGGATTCATAAAACTGGTTTAAACCCAAATATTTCATTCCGAAGTATGGAAGAGTATTTATATTACATTGTCCCCATTTTCATCTTTCATTATTTCTTTTCTTTTGTTTTGAGGTTGCTATGTTTTAAGCAGTTTTGTATTTAACTAAGTTGTAACGATTTACAAATGTATTTATTAAAATTATTAAGCATAATTTACATTTCAGTAATCTTTAGCTTTTTTCATAATAATAATTTATGCATTTTTAATATTGTATGATTATTTCGATAATTTAATGTATTTTTCATTTCATACCGTGATATTCGTAGGTTATCAGTTTTAATAAGTTTTTCATATTTGCTCTTAGAATTTATAATCTGTATTTTTATATGATTTTGCATAATTGGAATTTTTTATTAAAACATTAATAATTATTTACATTCTTATTTATTATATATTATATATATATATATTGTAAATTGTGAGTCTACAAAACTTTAGTCTCTGTAATTACAGGAAATCGTTAGTTTTCTTTCATAATCAGGGAAGCCATGTTAGTTAAGTAATCTTTATATAATAGGTTTGTGTTCTGAATTCATTAATAACAATTGCGCTGCACAATAGGAGGTTTTACCCTTTAAATTTACAGAAATTAAGTTTCAAAATCTATATGAAAGAGTTTTTCATTCAACGTATTAAAAGACCATAGTAGTTCAACGATTATATCTCACATTTTGCGCATGAGTCCAATAATAGGTTCATGTCGAGTTTATACGAACACTTATCGCATGGCATAACAGGAGGTGTTGCCTGTGAAATTGAAATGTGCTTTCAAGTCTTTTTGTGGAGCAATATGAAAGCTAATGCGAGTAGAGTGTGATACCAGTGAAGGTCATCATCTCTCATAATGACTCAACTTCACAAGGACCGTCGCCAATAGCCCGTTACTCAGACGAGTAGTTAACTCAAACAAAGATAGTAATATAAAATTTAATTTCAATAGAGATAAATTTTACACACAATATATGCTTAACACAAATTTCAATAAAAATCATATTCTATTTAAAAATTCTAAGAAAAAGTGTTATTAAAAGCATTTGATTAAGTTGGTATTTTCACTAAGCATCCAATTTCTAACTTTCCTCTCTTTGTAAACTTGAATTATGTGTGTGGATAAACAGCAACAGACGTGATCCATTGTAAATTACGTTGGAGAGAAATCGAAGAAATCTTGTTTGAGACTACTTCACTATTGCTATTTCCAGACTTTATTTACCTTTTCTAACAAATTGGTTTCTTTTTTAAAGGAGTTCTACTTTTCTTTAAAAGTCGATTCTACTACTTGGATTAGTTTCTTTTCGACAAAACCAGCTACATAGAAGGTGAAAACTGCTTTGAAGAAATTTTGATCATTTACTTCCTTTGCTCAGAAAGAATCAATATATGTGTAGGCTTAAATAAGTGCTTGAACTTTAATAAAAAAATTATTTTGTCATAGTCAAAATTCTTTACATACATTCTTTAATAATGAAGCAATTATTGTAAATTACTGTTATTGATTAATACGATTTTCAATCCTTGTAATATTCAAAATACAACCCTTCCGCAATACTGCTGGAAGAGGTGGGAGAAGTCGCAGTTTCTTTTTTTAAATAGATTATCAGACATTGTTCGATAAGATTTTTTCGATGTAGCTAAAATAATTTTCGTGATTTCTGAAAAATTTCTCTTCTTGCTTGAAATTTTAATCCCTAAAAATTTGTTTTTCATTTCGGAGAAGAATAAATTCTGTTACAGGTTACTAGGTGCTCCAAATTCTGTTTAAAAGAATGTACATTTTCATCCTAACTAAATAAGAAAAAAAAATTTACAATCGTATTTATAATTAACTAACTTATTAACTAAAAGGAATATTAAAATTTAAAATTATGAGAGTTAACGTGAAAAAAAAAAACATTATAGCTTCATAAAGGAGCTCAGAAAATAGAGCGAGGGACTAAAAGAACTTGCTTTGAATATAAATTTCTTATAATTGTTCTGCCAAGAGAGAAAGTCGACCAAGGGGAAATTGTTAACCCATCGGAATGAAGTGAATGAAAAAAAAAAGAGGTAGAACTGGAAAAAATTCTGATTTCAAAGACTGAAAATAATTATTCATTAATGGAAAGAATCAAAGAGCTTAAAATTTATTTGGAACCATTAACTATTGTCAATTAAATTTTAAGTGGAAGTAAAATTAAAATTATAGGATACTCTGAGAAGTGGCCATGTGGATAAATGAAACTATTTGTTCAGAGAAGAAAACTACGTGAGATGAAACCTGAGTAATTTATCTATAGGAAAAAAAGTTGGTAAAACATCAGTTATTCACATCAATAATCAGGTTTTCCTCCGGAAAATTAACGAGGCTTTTGATGCGTAAAATTTACTTATTTCTTAGATTTTACTGCGGACTCCATCTGTGGGAGAAAAAAGTAACTATTTAAAATTGAGAAAAGAAAATGATTGTGGGGGTAGCTCGGTAGATTATTGCGTGGTTGTTCAGTGCCCTGTCCACTGAGCTGCTCGGGTTCGGTAGGATATAATCAGATATTGGTAGTGGTCAAAATCTTCGATGTAAGCATCAAAACCAGAGTGATGCGGAAAAGTTACAATGATATATTTATTTCGAATAAAAACGTGACAAATGTTTCAATTCATTGAGCAAAACATGATTTCGAGAACATTTCAGCTGAGTGATTGACATATGAGCTTAAATTAAATTGGTTTGATTAAAATAGTTTCGAAACAGTTTGTTTGAAAAATGGAAACCATTTGCTTAAAAATTACAATGTTACTAATTGCGATTAATACCATTTAGTACTTAGTAATGAGCTTGAGGATAATAGACTTTGTTTGCTCTGTATCCCATCAAATAAATAAATAAAGTAATAAGCCTAACTTTTAAAATTATACTTTCACAATGAAATGTTTTAAAAAAATTTCCATCGAAGTAAAAACTGCAATACGTGGAATGACTGAACGCTTTCCATTTTATACATTCATGTTTTGGTGAGGAAGAATAGGCAACAAATTAAACCTGCAAGTGTAAAATCCCACCAACCATTATCGCCAAAGCAAAAAAGAAAGAAAAAAAAAGTAGCAAAATGATGCGACTTTCCGTCTTCGTGGTAAAAGTGTTGAAAAATAAACGATATTATTCTTGGAAAACACATTAAGTAGTTTACACAGCATCTGTTAACAACTAAAACTAAACATTTGCAAATATATAATATTTTTTTGTATAAAATTTAATTCAAAATTTGGCAGCAATCGAACCAACTTTCATGGTCTGCAGAATTTTACACATATTTTGTCAGTTTTATAAAAAAAAGTTTAACTTCTGTAATTTAATAACAGAACATAATCTTACTAAAAATATTCAACTCTTGCACAAAGCCGGGTACTTCAGCTTCAATATAAACATCGTATGTTGCTCTATTTCAGCGGTTTTACCTGAATATAATGATGTCTTTTGTGGAATTCATTCCAAAAGAATAAAATATATGCTTATTTTAGTTCTTGGCTCACAATACTCTTAAAATAAAATTATGTTTCTTTCGGCAGCATTTCTTGTATTTTTCTTGAGGTACTAGAATAATAAATATCAAAGCCTCTTTTCAGACAGAGGTTTCTGAATAAGAAAACCACTTTTATTTAGATGGGATATACCTTTCAAGAATGTTGTAGAGTTTATTAGTTTACAAATTAATTTAGGATTGAAAAATTTACAAGTAAAAATTTAAATATTATACATTGATATTTTATCTTAAAAATGTAACCCGCTTGAAGGATGATACATTATGATTTTTTTCCGTATAATTATCTATTACCTTTACAATTCATTTTTTGTTTGTTTTTCTTTAAATATAAATAGGAAACATTTTCCACACTATATTAGTTTCATGCGAAAAGGAAAACATCTTCCAGGATTTCATTGCAAAGCACATTTATTTGTAAAGTAATTTTGGATTTTCATTTGAAAATGGAGGGCAATTAATTAATGCGATCTATTTCAGCTACAATTGAAATCCCTCATTAGTATAATTAACAACTTTAGATTTAATATCACAAAGAGGAAATGGATTTATATTATTTCTATGTAGATAAGAAAACGCTTTAATGTTTATACTCATTACTGATACGTATTAGTTTACTCAATAAACATGATTAAAAATAGCAAGGACTTTGTGAGGTTTGCTATTGTTTTTATTACTTCATTTGTATTCTGCTCTATAGATTCTATTTCTTTTACAGAGTCCACTTTCCTTTTTCTAAAATTATACCAATATATAAGACCTAAAATGAATTGCATCTTCTACTTATCATTTATGCTAGTTCTCTAAATTAATCAAGAGGTGTAACGTTGACCTCTATTCGCGAACTTTCTTCTCTCTTCTAACATCTAGGTTTACTCTCTGATTTTATATTTAAATTTCTAGTTTTTCCCCCAACCAAATGAAGAGTGATTACATAAATTTACAAACAATAAGTATAGTGAATGGATTTAAGGAAGTATATTCTCTCTTTATAACACACACACACACACGGTCGCAGATCTGTAGGGAATAATTCCTATTAGGCTTATTGGCGCCATCAAAGTCCCTCAGAATCCCTTCATTTGATACCATGTAAGTACCACGTAATCCGGAGAAATTCCTCCATATAAATTTAAAGGAACGGTAAAATTCTCTATTTTGCTGTACCCAAGGACAGCGAAACTACGCCCTAAGTGTTCTGCTTTTTCGCTATATTCTCTCATTCGCTTCTATCATGATGGGTGAAGCCATGCTGCTTATCTTCTTAAAATATATGCAAAATTGCCTCCCTCTCATTAAAAGAATAAATAGACTTTAGATAGAATTGATTCTGTGATTATTACAGCTATGACTCCTGGTATCCTCAATATATATATATATATATATATATATATATATATATATA
>BMAW01120975.1:426232-543860 GCA_019974015.1 Nephila pilipes | reverse complement strand
CTAAGATCGACAGTGTTACTGTATCGTGATTAAATTTAAAACAATTTTCAAACATATTTTTGAAATTCCTAAATCATTGATCATTAAATTTGAAGTATCTTTGTTAATATTTTCCCATGTTCTTTCATTAACTGCGAAGATAAATTTTAATATTTCTAGTGAATAATTCTTTCCGAATTCTTACAAATATTTGAGTTAGATTTCTGAGAACTTAATTTATGAATTAAAACACTAATATTAGATGAAATTTAAACTACCAAATCTTAAGAAAACATTTAGAAAGTACAAGAATTTTTATAAGATATTGCTTCACAGTCATTTCACATGAAAAATGTTTGAAATTGGTGTGAAGTCCTGTGAAAAAAAAAAGACTTAACTTCGATGAAAAAAAAAGACTTAACTCGGATATTAGACATTTTTAGATTTCACCAATTTGGCAACGTCTCGCGTCCTTTGTTCTTTTTAGTTTTGTTTTAGTTTCTTAATTTTATTTATATATGATGATATTTTGTCTTTTAGTTTGTGAATTGGGTTTTTTATTTGCTTTCTATATTTTTGATAAAAATTTTCTAATATACTCGTATCTTAAAGCATTTATATATTATGAATAAAGTAGCTACAGTTTCAGAGACGTTTTGGCGACTAAGCGAATACTTCAAATTAATAAGAATTAAAATAAATACTCCGACGAATAAAGAACCTCTAAATATCGTAATTAAGCTTCTAATTAAGGTTAATCGAGAAAGTTGATGACTATGAATGAGTTTTCAACGTACAACAACAATATTTCTTATTAATTTTACTTAGAATATATCACCCCTCACACAAACGACATTTCAAAATGTCAGCTTGCAAAAGCTGTAAATCAAATTAACGATTCAGTTCATGAGCTTCTTGGAATTAAAACTGACCGCACCCGAATCTTTACATAATTACACATAATATATCTAGCTTAAAGTTGACACCAGACTTTGGCTTGGCGGGATTTAGAACGATCTAAGCCATTTTCCTGAATAGGGAAAAATGAAGGAATAAAAGAAAAGGCTGAAATAACTCAGGGAAGAAAGGGACATGGTAGTTGCATAAGTCTCAGCAAGAGCAGATCAAGTTGTCAAAACGCGATAATACTTGACATAGTGATAAAATGAAAAATAAATACATATATTTTTTTTTTACCAGATCGCATCCATGCTTTTGTGTTAAAATCTCCCCAAATGGTAATATTGAGACGGTTTATTAGATTCATCAATCATGGAGTGGTAGACAAGCTTAAGCTCCTATGAATTCATTTTTTTTCATGGATAGAGGCTAGATGGGAGATGTTTTTGGGTTTTAGACGAGAGAAGGAAAGGGGACGATTTTTGTTTTTAGGGTGATGGTTTGGAAGGGAAAACTGTGGGGGATTTCATGGGTTTTTCTTTTCTCAATGAAGGTAATGGGGAAAAATATTGGATAATCGACGGAACGGTTTGAAAAATAGTATCGGAAAGAAAGAAACGATTTATATCGATTATGCGTTTCTCGGTTCGAAATGCCAGTTTTATTTTATTAGATTTCTTTGAAACATTTAATTATTTTTTGAAACATTTTAGATGAGATTTTGTCTCAGGATTTATCTTCTTTGTTTGTCATCAAGAACTGTTTTCCTCCATTTATTTTATTGATGGTTATTTAAAAGCCTGCCTATGCTTTTAGGAAAATACATTACGATGAATGCCTTTCGATAAAGAGAAAAAGCGACATGATAAATGATGTAAATGTACATTTCTCCAATAATGAAAGCAATTTTAATAATAAAAAGAAATCAAAAAAGTTATTGAGATGACTATATATTGATATAAATAGGAAAATAATTGAATATTGATATAAATAGGAAAATAATTTAAAATTTCTTTATAACTTTATATATCTTTGAAAGCAATATAGGACATACACTATTTGAAAATAATTACTGTTAAGAATAAAGTTTTGTACTTATAAGGTTATATATTTTTATATAACACATATGTTTTTTAAAATAAAATTTAATCTTAATGCATGGACTTGTACGCTTTTTGAAAAATTTTCAGACCTTAATTTTTTTACAAATTCATTTTGTATAGCCGTTTGAAGTAAATGACGTTTTGATGTAACTGGAGAATGCATAAATCCAATGATGGATTCCTATGAATTAAAAATGTGATGTAGAATTTGATCCCTCCATCAAACAACAATAACTCATGTTAAGTTAATAATATCTATATAAAGACAGTTTTAAAGATAAAAAATTATTCATTTAAAAATACATGCATTTTTTTCTCTCGATATTTTGAATTTTCAAGGGAAACTTTTTTTTTTTTAATAACCATATATTTTTATAGAAGAAATATAAGTCTGAGATAAAAAATATTAAACTGAAATAAAAGTGACAGATCATGATAACTTACTAAAAACAGAAGACACGAAGATTTAAGAAAACATGTTAAGAAGTGAAAGAAAGACATAATGTCCCACAAATACTCATTGAAATATTATAATTTAGTATCTACAATGCACTACGTGCGTATTCATAGACAAGATAATTTAATTAGAACGGTACTTAATATAAGATGGTATAACGGTATATAAGATGCCAAAAATGGAGATTCTTCAGTAAGTTCACAAATAATAATTATTCAGCTGGATTATTTTACACGAGTGTAAATTCGTAAATTGTAATTTTTAAATAAAGATGTATTGACATTCAATCTAATGCCATGTTTACAATCAGTTTTAATGTCACATTAGGAAACATCATAACTACATGAAAAAATATTCAAGAAAAATGTGTAAAAATGAATGCATTGAATGAATTTGCAATTCATAAAGGAAAAAAAAATTATCTCAAAACAATCTATATAAGATTTAAAAAGTAAATGTTCAGTTTTAACAATGCTAAATTATATTGATTGATTTTGTTAATGTTTAATAGAAGCAACAAGAATGCTCTTGGTGGCTGACCTCGTAATTTTGAACCTCAGTCAAGTGACGAGGACGATACCCGAGTTGGCACCATGAACTTCCACACCACGCCAATGGGAGGACTTTGAACCTCGACAAATTAAAAGTGCATCAGCCCCAGTACTCGGCTGATCTTTAGTGGTATCAAGCCTTGAACCCACGACTGGACGAAAATATCCAGCTACGAATCCACAGCCATGACCACTAGGTTACCGCGTCCACAGTGCTCAATTAGCATTAACATTGACATAACCATGCAACATTACGGATAAATTCTTAGTCATGAAAATACACCAGAATAAATGCTGATTAAACGTTGAAATTATTTAAACAGAATAATTCTGTACACTGTGCTCTCTCTCTTTCTAATCTGGAATCCTTTGACATTTCTCTATTCCCTAAAGGAATGGTGTAAGATAGCCTGAAATGCATCAAATTAGGAAAGTGTGTCATTGGGTAACCTTTGCCATTCATTCTAATTTCTTGCTCTTTCTCTAGAGATAAAAAAAAAAAGAAGGTAGGCACAATGATTATCGAAACTGATGGCAGTTATTATTCAATTAGAGCGGATGCAAATGTATCCTTCAATTCGTGAAACAGCATTACACAGAATGAAGATTACTTTATTCGTACAATTGAAATATCAATCAGTCATTAATTATAGAGGCTTCCACGTTTGTTTTACTGCTGTGAAATTTATATACTGTAGTGATCTGAGTGGCATTTGGTTTACATATTAAATGTGAATTTCAAATTGTGTCAAAATGCCATTCATCAAGTAACGATAAAATAATTTCTACGTAGTTATATTTGCAAATATATGAAAGTTCAAGAGTTGACATGGTTTCGAAATTAAACGTTTTCGATGTTTCTATACATTTAAGTTGGTTAAGAGTGAGCGAATCTTTTCAATTAATATTAACGTTAAAATCTGAAAACATTATAAAAATAGGAAAAGTAATGTGAATGAGGAATGATAATTAATTTCCTATAAATACATTTGTGTGACAGAATTCAATGAAAAAAATTAAAAAATTATGTCCAGATATATATTGAAAACCAATGCATTTTGAAAATAGGAGTGTAATAACAATAAGAAAAATAAAGATGAGTGCATTATTACAAAAATATGAAGAAACAAAAGATACTTTGAATTACACACTTTTATCAACTATTCTATTTTATTGTTTTCATTTAATTCCTTTTCTTTTTAAAGTGAACATTCAATGGGGGTATGGCAATCCAAATATTGAATACGGAAGAATTGGAAATGGAATTCAGTCAAATGTAAAATAATAATACTAAAAGAAGTAAACGCAAACCTTAGTTTATTGATATTGCATTTATACTGTCAGCAATTTAAATCTAGTTTACAAAAATAAATTTTGTTTATTTCATGTTACTTTCTTCAAAATATTGAAGCAATGAAATTAGTTTTACAAACAACAAATTTAAATTAACCTGTTCTCAAAACATCTTTGTAAACATTTCAGAAAATCTTGTACATAAAAGATATCTATCTGTTATAGTTACGGTATAATATATCTATCAACCATGAATGTTTAGCAATGAAAACATTCTATTACATTTCGTTCTCATATGGTTGTATTGGGATTAAAACAATCGCTGAAAACAACATCAATTAGATTTAATATCATTATAAAATAAAGAATTTCAACTTTTTTCTAATAAATACCATTCTTATATCTATCTATCTCTATCCTTTAGAGAAAAGACAGAGTTTTTCTTTAAGGTATTGTACTGGAAGATATCGATTTCTGCAACTATTTTTTTGCTTAGACAGGGCAGAAAAACCATCTACGTCTTAGGATGTTTTAGCTATTGTGGCAACAACTCGTTAAACCTAGAGTCCTTATTGTACGCTATTCGATCCCAAGGGAAATTTGACTCGTTCTGAGCCATAAACGCAACCCATGGTGATTTTCTGGAATGTTATTCTGGGCTGAAGAAAAAAAAGACGGAAAAGAAAAGACGTGTCTAACGTTAAATTGAGATACTGATGTGGTTCTTGTATGAAAGGCAATTCATATTAAGTGACTTCTGACAAAAAATTCGATTATCTTAAGTGGGTGGGATTAAAAATGTTGTGGAACTTGGATGTGCTTGATGTTTAATTTCCTCTGAAAGTTTGCGCTCTGTTTGAGAATAATGGTATTAGAAGGAATGTCACGTGTAAGACAGTCATTCGTTGTCATAACGTTCTTTAAATATGTTCACAGAAAACAATACTATGCAATTTAAATATTAGTGATTTATGATTAAAAATAATCCTCTTTTGTCATATTTAAATGAATGAAAATTTTCTATTTTATTTAAGATATTAGAATTTTTTTTAAATTTAACAAAAATTAATTTTTAAAAATATTTTTAAAAAAAAAAAAAAAAAAACCCTCTATCAAAAGGGGAAAATTTCTATTAGTAATAATTATTAATAAAATGAATGATAATTATTATTTAAATGCTATAGTAATGTAATTTAAATTTTTAAGAATAAAAGGCTTAGTATATTTAATTTTAGCTATTTTGTGAAAGTAAAAGAAAAATGCTCAAAATTAAATAGTAATTCTTATAAAAAGTAATGTACATTTTATTGTGCAATCAATGTTTATTAATGAAGTTTTAAATTATTTTACGAACAAAAACGAAGCAATTTCTATCGTTTAAAATTTCTTTTTTTTCTTTTAATCCTTAATTAACAATAATTTGACTGTATAAGTTATAAATAATACTGGTATTTCTCCTTTAAAACTTTCTTACTTAAAATGTTTAAAATTCTCAGAACTATTTATTGTTTAGTGATATGTAAGATACATTTCATATAAATTATATATTTCATTACTTTATTTGGATGCTTAGAATTAGTTAGGGAGAAAAAATCTAGAAAACTAGTTAAAAAGTTTTTGAGTAAAGGAATTATTTAATATATATAAAATATTCATAGTAACAGTTGTTCAAAATATTCATAGTAATTTGCAAAAATGAACAGTAAATTATTTCTAAACATTGATTATAGAATTCCTTAAAAATAATGTAAAATGCTTGAGATTCTTAAAAAAAATTTGTCTTTTAACAATATTTAAGCAAAATTTTAGATATTTCATTTACGAAACATACTTATAACTATTTTTTTTATTACACTATAAAACTTAAAAAAGTATGTGACAAAATCTGTTAGCCCTGTTATTAACTTTTTAATATATAAAATTTTTTGCTCTTAGGAAAAAACTGAATCATAAGACTTTGTAAAGAAACACAAATTTTTATATTTCAACCTTGACTTACAAAGTCATTTATGAGATCTATATTTTTTATCCTTTTAAACTTTTTTTTTAAAACTTTCAAAAAGTCATTTGTTATTACGATAACCATTGTCTATTTCTAAGCTATTTACACAATTATCTTGATAATTCTATTTTTAAATGAAAAAGAAAATAATGAAAATAAAATAAATTGCTTTCATTTAAGTATTCTACTTTATACGATCGTTGAAAAATTCCATAATCCTTAAAAAAAAAGAATGTTTTTTTTAAGTTACCGCCCCATAAGAAGATTACAAACTAAGCCAGATTTTTTTGTAGTTTTTGTGTCTTAGAAGTTTTTGGCATTATCAGTACGTTATAATTACTAAAAAGGATTAGAAACGAGCAGTGAAGAAGAAAAAGGGGATTTTACGAAAGATTAAATCAGGAAAGGCATTAATTCATCACAACGAATGAGAAAAATATTCATTAAAATGGTAGTCTGCTAAGATTCATTAATCGATTTGATTTTGAGAATTTATTGATCAAAACTATTTAATAAAAGTGATATAATTCATTTTAATATCTCACAATACCATAATACTATATATTAAAATACTTATTACTATTATATATATATTATTAATAATAATATTATATATATTAAAATAATAGCAATTGTAATTTTTATGATGGTATAACTATTAAAACTTTAACTAATGGTAATAAATATCAAAATTTTAACTAATGGTGATAAATATTTATTTTTTAGGTGTACACATTTATACGCATCCTACAATGAGGAAATAAGATACTTTTTACAACTATTTTTTAAAAGGAAAGTGAAATAAATTTAGACTTAAACGTAAGTTGTTAAAGTACGTTTAATGTAGATTATTTTAATAGATATTTATTGTCTTAATTTAACACTTAAGATTCAAATTACTACGTAAATAAATTTTTAAGATGTTTACTTAAAAAGTGCAAAATAAAAAAAAAATAACAATAGTAATTAAAATTACATAATTAATAAGCAAATATAAAAACCATATACAATAAAACATCATTAGGCTACTGTAAAATACTTTTAACACATTCACTAACAAATAATTATTTTTATTACTCTTACTTAAGTATTTAAAATATATTTTAAAATTTTAACAGTGCTTTTGTATTAAAAATGTAGTAATAATTAAGAATGGTTTCATTATATTTGGGACGAAAAGAGGTAAAACTTCACTTTTTTACACATACAAGTAAATATTTTTAACAGATTCATGTACAAATATCTATTTTACTTCACTTCTTAAAGTATTTAAGATGCGTTTTTATTTTAGCTGTGTCTTTTAAACCAAGTAATAAATAAGAATGACTACATTATATTTGAGACGAGAAGAAGTAAATTTTGGCTTTTTTACACATACACGTACATGTAAATATTTTTTAACACATTTACATTCAAATTATGATTTTATTCATCTTTTTTGAGTATTTTATGTATGCTTTTAATTTTAAGTTTTTTTTTTAAGATTTAAGTAGTAATTAAGAATGACTACATTATATTTGGGCGGAAAGGATGTATATCTTGTCTATGTGCCAAAAAAATATAATTAAAAAAAAGTACAATCCAAATACAAGTACAGAAAATGTTCAAAATGTAAAGAAGAGAGGTTTTTACAATTTAATGAATAAATAAAGGGAATAAATTTTTTCCGGAACTGCATTTGTTATATTTACAAATTAAGCTGGGTCTTCTCAATTAGTTAATCTTTTTTGGACTCATATGGATACTTGAAAGTTATCTAGAAAATGCATTTTGTCGTCACAATTATTCTGAAGTTTTGAAAATAACCGAAACAATATATAGTAAGGTCAGTTTTAACAATTAGTTAAATATACAGTTTAATAAGCTGTAAATCACCAGAGTAATCTTTTTTTCTTGATATAAATTGCTTGAGCTATAAAATTATCTCGTATTTTAATAACCACGATGTAATTAAGATAAAATATAATTAAAAATCTATAATATTCTCCAAACCCAGTGCGTGGATATTGTAATAGGTAATAGGTAAAACCGAGTGAATATCTAAGTGACTTAAATCTATGATTGTGATATTATCCTCGGTAATAAAAACGATCATTAAAATATATTCTAAGCCTCTAAATGATTTTAAAAAATCTAGTGCTACAACAAGTTAATTGTACTTAAGTATAATAGAACTTAAGCTTAAATTAAAGAAGTTACAGTTTCAAACAAATATTACGTTTAGGGGAGATTTTTATCTCTACTTTATTACTTTTCCTTATTTGTGAGGAAAATAAGAACTACAGACTTAAATGGTAATTAAGTTTGTTACTGATATAAAACATGCATACGTTGGAAAGTAATAAAACTAGTCCATCCAAACATTTTAATGTACCTATTTAATCACTGTAAATTTGAGATTTAATTTACAACATTTACTTAATTTACATTGTTAAGAGAAGTCACGTATATTAAATTTCAAGAAGGGTATCTTTGGAATCTGGGAACATCAACTCGCCCCTGTTATTTCCCCATAAACCTCCCTTGTTTTTTCCCACAAATCTAGGGAAATAAGTTTTTAAATACAGTTAAGACAGGAAAGAAACGACTGTTCTGTGCAAGGATATAAGTTAGGAAATATTCTAGAGTATTCTTAAAACTTTCCATTAAATCATAAAGATATAAAAAATGCATAAAAAGTTATTAATAAATTACTAACACGTCAATTGAAAAGTGCCCGGCCTACCATAGTAAAACACATTTTATTGGCAAAATTAATTTTTTTTTTTATTCAACATAATTCCCTTCAAGGGTGATACACTGATTATAGCGACCCTCCAACTTTTCGATACCATTTTTGTAGTACGATTTGTCCTTTGCTTCAAAATAGGTCTCAGTTTCGGCGATCACCTCTTCATTCGACGAAAATTTCTCCCAGCGAGCATTCTTTTGAGCTCTGAGAACAGGAAAGAGTCGCTGGGGGCCAGATCTGGAGAATACGGTGGATGAGGAAGCAATTCGTAGCCCAATTCATGGCCATCGTTTTCACTGACTTGTGACACGGTGCATTGTCTTGGTGAAGCAGCACTTTCTTTTTCTTCAAATGCGGCCGTTTTTCGGCGATTTCGTCCTTCAAACGGTCCAATAACGCTATGTAATAGTCGCTGTTGATGGTCCTTTCTTTTTCAAGGTAGTCAATGAAAATTATTCCATGCGCATCCCAAAATACAGACGCCATAACCTTGCTATCCGACTGTTGCGTTTTCCCACGCTTTGGAGCGGGTTCATCGTGTGCATTCCACTCGGATGACTGTCGATTGGACTTCGGAGTGAAATGATGGAGCCATGTTTCATCCATTGTCACATATCGACGCAAAAACTCGGGTTTATTACGCTTGATCATCTTCAAACACTGCTCCGAATCATCAACTCGTCGTTGTTTTTGGTCAAAAGTGAGCTCGAGCGGCACCCCTTTGCACAGAGCTTTCTCATACCCAAATATTCGTGAAGGATATGATGTACACGTTCAGTTGATATCTTTAGAGTGTCTGCTATTTCATTCAATTTCAATTTACGGTCATTCAAAATTATTTTGTGGATTTTTTTAATGTTTTCGTCGGTAACAACCTCTTTTGGGTGTCCACTGCGTTCACCATCTTCGGTGCTCATTTCACCACGTCTAAACTTAACATACCAATCCTTGATGGTTGATTTTCCTGGGGCAGTGTCGGGAAACTCGGCATCAAGCCAAGTTTTTGCTTCAACTGTATTTTTTCCCTTCAAAAAGCAATATTTTATCAACATGCGAAATTCTCTTTTTATCCATTTTTTTCACAATAACGAAAGTTGCTTCACTCAAAAGGCTATAATTCACAAACTAATGATCCGACAGCTGTCAAATTTATACACGCATCTTTTGAGGGTTAGGGCTATCTAAGAAACATATGAATTTAATTCTAGTAGCGCCATCTATGTATCAGGCCGGGGACTTTTCAATTGACCTGTTATATATTTTTCTCATTCCTATTATGTTATTACTTGTTGTATAATCTAAGCAAAACCCTTGAAGAACAAACCTTCTCACATTAAACATAATTTGAATTTTCTATCCATTTGTGAAAATATATCCCTTATTTTTTGTTAATGCACTAAAAATTCAGTATTTTATTCAAAAATACTCATACCGTACAAATTTATTCTTAGTAAGTGAGAATATTTTTAAGATTTTTTTAAGGGTGCACTTTCTAAAATAAATTTAACTTCTATTTCAAAGATATACCCTAAATTTAAATACTTTTTCTTTCGATTCTAGATATGAAGATAGGGCTACAAATTTCTCATTACCATTTATCAATAACTTTAAAATGCTATTTTTTTTTTATCAAAACTGGATTATAAAGCTTAAAAACTGCAAAGATTTGCAGAATATTTCCAAACACAAGAAAAAGTAAGAAAAAAGTGGTTTAATTAAGGAGTTTGAAACTCTTTATCTATTATATGATCGAGAGTCATATGATAATATATGTTTGATATCGTTTATAAATTGCCGAACTGTTGCATCTTCGATATCTAACGTTTAAAATTTACAAAGTTGACGCCACTTTGATATCCCACTATTATAATATACAGAAATGACGCCTCTTTAACATCTAACTTTTACAACTTACAGAACTGTGATTCCGCTTTAACAACTCCTTTTTATAATTTACAGAACCAATGTCTTTTTTGAAGATTCGATTGAAAATGATTATTTTTGGTTCTAATTATATTGCATCATCATCATACTTTCATTTGTTTTATTCATTAAGTTTTACACTACGAGTAGTAACTGGTATCTTTATACTTGTTAAGTATTAGTGTATCTAAAGCTATAAAGATAGACTCACTCAGATTACGCAACGCACAAACAATAAAGTGTAATATTTAGTGTTGAAACAATATCGATTCATTTTGGTCGTGTATATATATATTTATATATATATATATATTTATATATATATGCAATAGACGATAATATGTATATGAGACGATAATTTTGGAATCTATACGTGATATTCCAAGAAAATTTTCAACTTTTAAACCATAATGATAATCTAAATTTAAAATCTTAAGAAATTGATTGTCGGTCATAATGGTTATCCACGACTTTCAAATATATGAGAAAAATAAAATGTTTTAGTAAAAAGTCACCCCATGTATATATAATATGGATAAAATTCATTCCACCGTATACATGTTACACCTAGTATTGCCAAAGATACAACCTTTTGTCAGAAGATTCATCATGTCAAAGATTAACTTTCAAATGAATACCCTCGCAATGACATCTTGTCTACCATAAGAATTTTGTTCTGTCCTCAAGACATCTTTGATTTCTGACCATTTAGGATTGCAAGTGACTGCCATCCTTAAAAAAAAGTTGTGCAAGTCGGGACGGCCAAAATGTCTTATGTATGTCATAGATTCTTGATTTCGTTCATGCATGTAGTGAGGTCCTCCAGTAAGCGAAGATTGTCTTGCGTGTGCGCTACTCCGTAAGATGTCGCCATTTTAATATTTTTCAAAATCCCGCTCAGTTTTGGAGTTAAACTACACTTTCACCTACCGCGGAATTCCAAACTGATTTATTTCTATCTCTAAATATGTACGTTTCCTATTTTCGACATGCACAATATTTCGCATGTAGAGCCTCTTCGCCAAAATCTTGCCAATCCTCCATCAGCGCTTCAATATAAAATTATTTGGTATTTTTCCATTCTGCACGCGCAAATCTCACCAAGTAAACTTAATTGGTGGCAATACACAGTATATATATAAAAAAATATATTCCGTTTGGAGTCGGTCATATCATTTTTGGCGATAAAGTCGCCAAAATTACATAACCGACGGATAAGAGTAGATTAACGGACGAAAATTACATTTTGGATAAGACTTCCGTAAAATCCGTTCTTAGAGAGCGTCTACATCGCAAAATGAGTAACTATGCTAAATTTCAAGTCAATCGGTTGTATAGTCTTAGAGATCTCGTGATGGTTCGGTCAGTGGTATTTCGCTTATATATATATATAGATATATGTGTGTGCGTTTAAGCTGATACTGAACTTTAAGACAAAACAGAGCACTAAGCTTAGTTCTTAAAAAGTCCTTAAGAAACTTAGTTATTGCTTAATAACTGTAAGTTTAATACTGATATTATATTACTGATTTCGGATTTACAGAGTTATTACTGATTTCGAAAGTTTGTCCATTAAAAAACATGTTTAGGCAGAATAAGACTATCCTAAAGCAGTGGCAATATTACACATAGCTTTAAATCGATTTTGTACATTTTTAAACGATTTTCTTTTTTGAATAATCTCTTGCTGTTGTTCTTTATATATTATTCTTGTTATTAATTTTTTTTATTTTTTTCCTTGTTTTTTAAATAAGTTTATTTTTTTTATGATTTAATAATAATAATTTTGATTCTTTTAGTATCATCAAATTTTTTTGTTAGTATTTTTAAATTTATTTTTATTCGCTATATATTTTATAATATACTGGTTTTTTTTGCTATTTTCAAATTATTTTCTTAATAATTTTTGTTCCATTCATACTTGAGTAATTTCACTATAAATAATTTAAATGATAACGTGGAAGTTATTACCTAAATATTAGAAACATTTTCAAAATTAATTATGCATGAAACATTCATAATATTTCAAAAGAAAGTAACAGTTTTAATTAAGAACCAAGTTCATACACACACATAAACATTCTGTTCTACGTTATTATTAATAATAAAAAGAATTTTTGTCTTACAAATTTCGAAGAGAAGTCAAATTTCAATTTAGCTAACTTGTTTTCAGAAATAATAATTCCATATTTACTACTATTAAAAACAAATAGTTCAAAAAATAAGATTATGACTTTTGCATGAGATTTGAAATTTTAAGAATCACTTCATTATTTTAAAAAAAAAACATTTTGAATAATAAAATCTTTCTTCGAAACACCATGAATTTTTAATCATGCAATTGTTCTTGGAAAATAATCAAAGAGGAATGCATAAAAATGAATTGTTTTTCTACTCGTCTGCTTGTTCAATCTAAATTGAACGAAAACAAAATGGTTATTATATTTGGTTAGACAATTTGTTGATTTTTATTTTAGTTGAAATGTCTTCATAATCGATTGGAATCGATTAAAGTTGTAAGGAACAAGAGAGTAGTTTAACAGAATTTTCTTTTCAGAAAAGATTTAAATTAGATGTTGTATTTAATTATAATATTTTCATCTTTTTTCAGATCCATTATGATAGCTACATGAGAAAAACGAAAGTACTTTTTAAGACTGATAGTATTTATACGTAGATATAATGATAATTGCTATTTTAAGCAAATATTACTTTAGATTGCAACTTTTAAGAAAGCAGTAAAATGGAAAACAACTTTTATACTTTTTGTTTTAAAATATTATTAAGACATAAAGTAATAATTCTTCGATATCTGTCGACTGCTGTTTTTGAATAACTGTAAAAAAAATTTAAATTTCAAAATTTTATTTTGATGCGATTATATGATTTCATCTTTGAATAAAAGATATAGATATTAATGTAAAATTAAGTGATTAAAAAGTGCAATAGAAGAAAATGATTTAAATTTTGCTATTTAATTTTCAAAATAAATTGTAATTATATTCTCCCCCCCCCCCCAGACGTTTAAAATGTGGGTGGTGGGGAATGTTATGTAATGATTGAAATTTTTCTTCTGCTATTTTCAATGACGGTAAAAAATTAATTAGAAATCATTTTTAAAATATTGGTAAGGAATATTGGTAAATATAAATTATTTATAAATTTAAAAATTAAATTAAACTTAAAATATTGGTAAATTTAAACTTTGATAAAGGATCTCAAGTAATGAATTTTGCAAATTTATAGATTTTTTTTTCTATTACCAGTAATTGGGTGAAATTTTTGAACAAAGCTGGCATATCGATAAAATTATTGGGAAATCTGTAAAATGAGAATATAAATAAAAATTAATGAGCTTGATACATTTCATTTAATTCTCGTGCACTGAGAAAAAAAATATTTGAAAATAAACTGTATTCTATTCCCAAATATTATAAATAAAATTCAGTAGTTTACATTAAATTATGAGTATCACTGATACATAAATAAATTTCACAGTGAAAGCAATTATAAAATATTAAATTAAAAATGCGTGGTTTTTTCGTCAAAATGTTTAAGAAATTACCGTATAAGGAGCATAACTTATTAATACTTTGATCCTTTAAATGTGACTTATTTTATGAACAAAATAATCTTGCAGTAAGAAAAAAAAAACTTTCAGATTCCTAACTCGTTGACTTTGAAATATTTAAATACATTTATCCCTTATACATTCGTGCTGACAATACCCGAGTTATTTTTTTAACAAATTATTAAAGTTTTCGACAAAGGTGAATGATCATGTTATATATATATATATATATATATATATATATATATATGTGTGTGTGTGTGTGTGTGTGTGTGTGTATGTGTGTGTAGAATCCTAACTACAGAAATGAGGTATATGGATCATTTTAAAGATGTCTAGGGGTTTTCTGGATTCAATAACAAAGCGGATTTTTAGAAGATGACATTTAATTAAACCATATATTATTGTACAGTATTTACTAAGTTAAAATAGAGCTATTGGTTATACACATTAAAGAGCTATCAGATCACACGTCTTTCTCTGATGGTCGCACTCTTCCATCTGCCGTTACTCGTGTAGACCCCTTAGAGAGAAGTCACAAAGTAGAACTCCAGATCGTGGTGCCATCTGGTGTTGGAAGGCGTCTCAAAATGTAAACATCCTACATATATATATACTCCTGCTCTTAACAGTGAGTTAAGTTTTGTGTAATGTAATTGAAAATGTTGAAGGAATTGTGCTTACAGAATTCTCTGAACCAACAACATTTATTATTTCCATTTCATCCTAGATGGAAGTATGTGCATTGCTTTTATATATGTGATCAATCAATTTCACGATTTAATTTTTGACTGGAGTTTTATTGTTTTATTAAAAGTTTCAAAACTCTTTCTTTCAACTTTTCAATATTAATACCGAAAATATGTTGCAAAATATATCTGAATAAACAGTTGTTGTTCCTTTATACGATTTATTAAGGTCTCCTAAGTTCATCCCTCCCAGCGAATGAATAAAAAATGTATATTATAGTTATGTATTTAATTTACCAAATTATACTGTTTACAACTTGAGGCTAAGATTCACAATTTACCAATAAACCGGTAAACTGATTCACCGGTACTGCAATCCCTAATTTTAACACAGAATTGTTTCACTAATTAATTCCATGGATAGTTATTTTTAAAAATGAAATTGAAACTTGCATAAGAAAAAAAAAAAAAAAAAAAAAAAAAATTTAAAAAAAATTTTTTTTTTAAAAAAAATTTTAAACATTTTAAAAAAAAAAAAAAAAAAAAAAAAAAAAAAAGGAATGTAAAATAATATTATTTATTAAAAACTATTTTACCCGTTTTCATAAAAAATGACTTAAAATCTCTGCACTTTTTAAAAACCTCTTTTGTAAGATTGCATAGTCTTACAAAAGTTTTACATTCTTATTTCGCATCAGCCCAATTTTGACCAACCTTTTGAATACATGTTTAAATACGAATAAAAGATCATATTCGATTGTCAATCGAATAAATTACATTATATCCTTTAAAGATTTGTGAAAAAAGATAAAGAAATTATTAAAGATATTTAATCTTCATTTTAAGTTTTATTTAAATTCACCAATAGGTATAAGCAATTATTAGTTAATTAAGCAAAATATTTATACGAGAGCACAGATGAAAAGTGCTACAACGGCTATGTTTATTTAAAAGAATTTGCTTTATCTAATAAAGTATTTTGTTTTACCTTAAGGTTAAAACAGTTTTTTCAAGCAGAAATTCTTTTAATATTTTGAGAAACAAAAAACTTCAATTTGAGAAAATTATTTAATGCCAAAACGAAAAAAAAAAAAAAAAAAAAAATTACGATATATTAATTTAAAAAAAAAAGGATTTTCTTTAACTTATTATTTTAATAAAATAAGAAAGTTTTTTTTTTTATTGTTGCTTAGAAGGCTGAAAACATTCAAAATGGATTACTGTATTAAAGGGGGAAAAAAAACTGTAGTAAAATCCAATTAATTATTGAAATGCTTTGGTAATTAATTAGGTAATGTTTAATTTAGGTAATTGGTTCAAAAATAACTTTTACAAAATTTGATCTTTTCTGTCTTTCAGACAGGACAGAAAAAAAAAAAAAAAAATGTTTGCTCTCAGAATTAAATTGATATCAAAATTTAGAAAGAGCTATTCGAAATCCTCGATCTAAATTGAACATCAAATAAATTACAAAAATAGCTGAACGATAATTTAAACATAATTAATTTATTATTTGATAATTATTAAATTACGAGTAACTCACAAATTAAACTGATTTCTTAAAAATCTTCTATATTCTAATTTCTTAAAGATTTTTAGTTGTAAAAAAGCTAAAAACTTAACAAGTGAAAAACACTGAAATTAAAAAGTTTTAATTTTTTTTATATTGAATTGTGTTTGATAACATTTATATATTTCTATCCTAATATCTAAAATATATAAAAATAAAAAAAAAATAATTATTATACAATTTTAAGAGTATAATTTCAGAAATATATGAAAGAAATTAAAAATTTATAATTAAAATTAGTTACTAAAATAAATTAAAATTATTAAAAATTATCTTTAATTTAGATAAACATCAGCATAAAAGCAACTAAACCTTGGTAGATTTGTTACTGAATAATTCCAAAGTGTTTTACATTAGTGAAAAATATTAAAAATGTGTGCATTTTTTAATTTAAAAATACATAATTAGAAATATTGGATTCCATTTCAAAGCTACAGTACACCACAATAAATAAAGTTATAGTATTTTTAAAACTACTTTACATTTCAAACATTTAAATTGGAATTCTAAATAAATTTTAAAAATGGTAAAATAAAGTTTCGTATATATTGGACTATTTACACAAACTAAATTGTTGTTATAATAAATAGTAATTAATGTTCAAATTCTGTGTTTTTCCCAAGTCTCATTACACAATTTACAATAGAAGACAAATAATCAAGTATAAAAGAGAAGATAAAAGTATTTTTGACGTTCTTTCGTGTATTAATTCTACCAGTGATATATAGCTTCACAAATTTTTCTGAAATTAAATAACTGTCTCTCATTATTAATTCTATTTCCCCAAATATTTCTGTCACACTGCTACGAAATAAATTATTAAATAATTCGAGGGAATGAAATACAAGAAAATATATAAATGAATAATCCTCAGTGAATTCATAAAATTACCGGTATTATTCAAGAACTTTGAGCAAATTCTGAGAAATTCTCGGTGGTAAATAAAAAAATCCTGTTCCTAATTCTTTTTCCGAGAGCCATATTTAGTTAAGCCTTTTAATATTCTTTTCTCTGTTGTTTCGGAACCTTTAATGATCATTTGTATTCTGTTAATAAATCGCACGCTTCCTTATTTTATTTTGACTGGTTATAAATTTGGCAACACTGGTAGCTGTTTTGAAAACCTCACTAGGAGAAAATTTCTCTTTCCCCCTCCCCATAAACAAGAATTTATCACAAAGAGAACAGTAAAAATGCCATCATTGCAAAGATTTCTCTCAAGAAAGTTATAGTGGTAGATTTAGAAGACTTTTTCGGAGAGAGGAGATTACACCAAATGGATCAAATCATATGTGGACATAGCCATGTTTTATTAAACAGAGAAGTGAAAGCAGTAAAGTGTATTATTAAAGGTAATAACTCGAGGAAAGTGAGCCCAAAAAGTGTTATGTTTCTTTAGAAAAATAAAAGAAACATAAGGGTGTTATAGAATGTGTTATGTCAATGATGTGTTATTATGGACTTAAAGTATTATACGTGAAATCACTTTGGATATTGAACATTACGAGAAAGAATATTATATGCAGTCATGTATAAGGAAAGATCATATGTATTTAATACATTCATTCGTAAAGACACACTTTTTATACTTGATCATTTGTATGCTAGATATATATTATTTAAATTATTCGTTGATGCAATATCTAGAATTCTTACTGATTATATATGAAGATATTACCTCAAAATACAGGGTAGGTGAAGTCAATAATTAAGGAACAAGAAAGGATACAAAAGTCAAATAACAATCTTTTTAATGTATATAATTTGTTATGCTTGGTAAAATAGATATATTTAACGATTTTTAGATTTTTTTTTGAATTAGGTATGTAAAAATATCTTTCCAATTAAAAAAATATGAGCTCTTTCCGTCACATTTTTCATAACAGCTTGCTATATCTCTTGCTGTATCCCTTGAATTTTCAACTTATATTGGTCTCGAGCTCAGGAATTTAGGATTGTTTGTGTAAACCTGATCTTTAATGTACCCGAGATGTAAAAAAAATATGGGGCGGTGAAGTGATTCTTATTAACGTCGCACGAGAAGCAACAAGAGGGCTATTGGCGATAGATCTCGTAATTTTGAACCTCAGTCAAGTGATGAGGACGATACCTGAGCTGGCAACTTCTCATTCAGTGCGGCGGAATCAGGAGAATGCGAAGTTTGATTCCACGTTTTCGAGAACAGCGTTCATGGTTTTTCAGTAATATTTTCCACACCACGATCAAGATAAGTCTTGTGGCAAGTCGAATGGGATCTTCAAGTTCTTGGAGTATATTTGACAGATTCTAGGGCCCGAAATGTTTTGTCAAGGCTAATGTCACACCCTAGAAGGGGACAGTCTAAAATGAAACCAAACACATATCTTTTTGTGAGAACAAGGAAACCTTTATTTGCATATTAATATTGAATAATTTTCATACGTTGCTTAGTAATGTATTTTTGTGCAGTTAAAATCCAAAGTCTTGATTTTCTGATAAAAAAAAATTAAATAATTTTCACAAAAGTTATTCATACCTTAAATTATAAAGTGAAATTTGGTCCATCCTGTATTTATTTATCAAAATAATTATGTACAGCTACTTTTGAAGTATAGAATGTTGATTACTTAGCGCACCTCCTGTCAGTACTCTCTGATTATCTACTAAACCTTATAATTAACAAAAACTATTATATCTAATCTTCTCCTGATTACCATATTCATAAGCACATAAAATACCATTTCCAATGAAAAATAAAATTACCATATTAATAAGCACATAAATTTTAGTATTTTAATTAAATTGTCGTTGGATGAAAAAACAGGTCGGTAAAAGAAATCCATAGCAATAATTTTCAATTTACAGTTCTAATATCGAACTTCCTAGCACTTTAATATTTACATTTCATTAGCATAAATGATTGACTGCATATTTTTAATTTAAAAAAATTATCTCCTCTTAATTGAAAGCTAATTAAGAGGAGATAATTATCTAAAAATTATCTCAACATTAATTGAAAGCTAACATATGAAATAATTTGTTTTGTAAAATTTCCCCCTTGCTTTCTGAAAATTAGATCCAGAATTTCGTGTTGATCAAATAACAAACGTAAAACTAATAAATTGTCTTATAGAACTCATGTATTTGAAATTCTACAATGTTCGTTTTGTTATTGAAAAGTTGTTAGGCAATTTTATAATTAAGTCCCTCAGATCATAATATAAATATATAATTAAGTCCCTCAGATCATAATATAAATTTTATAAATCAAATATCATAAGATTTTAACAAATTGACTATCATGTAAGTTGATTATAAAATAAGTTGCTTTAAATTCTTTTTTCAGAATGAACATGATATTTTAAATCATCTATCTAAAGAAAATGTGATTATAAATGTTTAAAAAGATACAACTACAATTTTATTAATATCATAAATTATTATTCTTCCATTTGATAGTAAATTATATAAAAATCTAAGTTTATTACAACGATATATGCAAAACATTTAACATATTTATAATATAAGCAGCACAACTATGAAATAAACTTCTCTTTTAAAATTTAGATTGATAATAATAACAATAAGAATAAAAGAAACTAAAAAATTTATTGTTATTAAAATCTAAAAACTAAACGCTAAAAAATTCTTGATTAGTTTAAATATAGAAGGAACTAAAAAAATTGATTTAATATTCTAAATCTTATTTTTACGTAATAACATTGAAGCAACCCTTAATTATCAATTATTTTATTAATAGCAGCAAAAAACAAATCTGAAATTATCTATTTAGGAACAGAAAATAAACTTGAATTTCCGAATACAGTTGATGTGTCAACGTAGAGCCTCATACTTGTTCTATTAAAAATTTTGAGGCAACTTATTTTGACTTATTTACTTTTATATAGCGCATTTAATCCTGAGATAAAGTAATAATAATTCCCATTTTAAAGTAATACAAATATATTTCTTTTCTTTTTACTTTCAGAGTAATTTAAAAAATCTTCAATATCCTTTTCTTTACACCTTTTCTCTATTATAAAACAGAGTCACTAAAAATTGGCGAGATGTTAATAGTATACTTAATCCTTCGTCTGGCACTATGATATTATATTAAACCCTTTCAATGTACTTAGATGTTTTACTAGGCTTAGAGTTTTCTACGAGCGTTATTAACTATACCATTATATTTTATTGACTTAAAAGAGCATTATTTTTTTATATTTAAACCACTAAATCTATTATTTTAAGCTTCTGTTATATAAACTTTCTAAATAAATAATATCAGAAAGCCTTTTATAGTGTTATAGAATATAACCTTAAAACTTTCGTAATATTAAGGATCAAGTCTTCGTTCATATAGATTTGATATAAAATCATATATTTTGATATTTTATTTAACTGCGGAAGTCTTAAAGTTCCATATTAAATTATACCATATCAAATCAAATATTTTACTTTACGTTTTATTTTTGTTGAAATATCATTTTTTTTACTTGAAATTGCATTGTTATTTCTTATATTTATTTGCCAATATTTGAAATGTACGTTGAGTTTTATACTTCTCTTTTATATTTATTAACTCTAATTTTACTTTTTGCACCGTTAAGTACTTTATTAGAAAACCGAGAAATGCTTATCATGTTAGATTATAAGGTTTT
The DNA here is from genome assembly GCA_019974015.1 of Nephila pilipes. Taxonomy (NCBI): domain Eukaryota; kingdom Metazoa; phylum Arthropoda; class Arachnida; order Araneae; family Nephilidae; genus Nephila; species Nephila pilipes. Next base: position 522,451 of record BMAW01120975.1, on the reverse strand, counting down.
TTTAATGAATTAATATTAAAGCATTTATCAATTATTTTAGCGACGTTGAATTATTTTGAATCATCTTATTCAAATTTTAACTGTATGAAAAAAAAAAGTTTGAAATGAAGCTGTGTTATGTGAGAAATTGTTTTCGAGTGGATAAAATGCTTATTCAACGCTAACTGTACAAAAAGAAAGAAAAAGTGAAGTGAATAATTATTGCTAGGTTTCTATTAATTTTTCTGTAAGACTGTTTTGTGATAATAGTAGTTATACCTATTTACAAAACAATTATTATCGTTTCCAAATAATTTTATTCCGGTGGTCAATTTAAATAATTATACAGTTTTAATTATGTAATTATCTTTGAAAAAAAAAAGAACACATATGAAAGAAATTCACATCTCAGGAAATGAAAATTGCTTTCAAAACTGTAAGCAATAAATAATTTTCTTAGGAAATTAATATATAAATATTTAAAAGAAATAAATATGTATTATTTTCATGTTACTTAAATTCATAGGAAAGAAGTTCAAACACACCATCACGAATTACATTTTTGCAGTTATTTATAATTTCATTTTCTTCACGATTCATTATTGTTATCAAAATGTTCCTACAAAAGAGGAAAATGTATTAAAAAGATATTAAACAGACCAAATATTTTAAAGGAAAAAATAACACATGAAAGATAATTATGCGTTTCGAGATAGATCACGAATAATTTAGTCACATAATATGATCTAAAGAGAAAATACTAATATTGAGCCAAAAATATTCCCCAAATCTTTTAATAGTATTGTATATTTAAATCATTTGGTACATTACTTAAACAGAACAAAAAAATAGTAAAAATAATTATGATTTCATTTAATTTATCTCAATTTTCCATTTTGAAATTTTTTTTTTGCTTCAGAATATAGGTATGAAAAGAATGTACTTTATTTCAGATAAAAGATAAAATCAAATGAAATTTTTTTGGTAAAATCGATAAGTAATGTCTGTTTTTACACAAAATTTTTGAATTCTAAGCCTAGAATTTTATATGAATACTTGAAAATATATTTTTATAATTGGAGTTAGTTCAATAAAAAATAAGTAAATAAGTTCTATAATACTTCATAAAATGAGTTTTTTCCCATTCAGGAGAATCAACAATTGCCTTTTTTTATTCTGTTGTCGCTTGGCAACAGCAACAACAAAACGAAATAACAATTTTTTATGTGCATAATTATTTTCTCTCTCTTTTATTTCAGATATAAGATAATACTGAATCATTTTCCTGTTTTACTACTCAGTTTCCATTTATTCTTTTAAAAGAAAATGAACACAGAAAAAAAATTTATGAATCCATTGTCATATTTCTATTGTACTATATAATAAAATAAAAATAGAAGAATTCGTTAACGAAGGATTTTATCAATCTTACTAAATTTCAGATTATTAAGCTTCTGTAATAAGGAAATAAATTTCTTAAAAAAACCAATACTTTCTGTAAACATCCATTGCTTTTGCAAAAAGTGCAGCGAACGTTTTGTAGATACAATTCTATCTGTAAGTGAAAAAACAAATATTCGGAAGTGTATAGCTAATGAATATTTATTAAATTTATTTACTGAAAAATAAATAACTTGTGTAATAAATTTTAGTTTTAAATATTCCATTGCATATACGACTATGAATGTGCGAACTTTCTAACACGAAATTTGAAACAGAAGTGCATACCATCGCGCTGGCTGATACAAATGCTATCGCTAAGTGCAAACTTTTTTCAGCCAACTTCTGAAGAAACCCCTATTTGCATATCTTAACTGTTCCAGAACAATAGAATCCACAATATCAGAACAAAACAATACAAGAGTATTAATATTCATCCTGGCAAACACAAGAACCTATGTCAATAGTGGAAATTGTCCAGAGACTATATCGATATTAGTGCATATTTATGAATATTCAACCATTTTACCAAACCTTTTTAAACTTTATATTACCCTGAATATTTATTTATTCCCACAGGAATTTAAGCACATTCTTAAGGGACCTGATTTAACACATGCTATCATTAAGGTCTTTGAGATTGTCTTTGAAACTATAAATAATGTAGATATAATTAACTCGACAATCTGTCCATGGATATATGCATTATCTATGGACACGACAACAAGTATTCCATTTACACTTTGACAAAATATTAATTTTGTAAATTAAAATTTAAAGCACAATTATTTTTTTCATTACGATAACTAAATCTTCTCTTGCTTATTCAGTTTCTCCTTCCATTTTACACTTCCATGTGTTTCCTTTTTGCAAGAAATTTATTCGAAAAACGTGATTTAGAATATCTAAACAGCGAGAAAGACAAACACATGAAATGGGAAAGGTGAAAAATGACCCAATTTGAATTCCCCATAAACACTAGTATAATGAAATTCTTTCTTCAAACAAAAAACACTTTTGAATTTTTTTTTACTCCCTTGATTCCTATAAACAAGAATTATTGTCTCTCTAGAAATATTTCATTCAGTTCAGACTTAACGTTTATGACCACACCTTATTACAATCCATCATTATCTGTTGCCACTCGTTTGTAAAAAACAAACTGAAGAAAGATTAAAAACTATTCTTACCACAAGGGAAAGAAATATTTAAAAAAAAATGTTGAAAAAAGAAGACAAAGCTAAAATAAACTGTATAATCACGTTTGTCTTTGGTAATGGCTAGCAGTTGCGCCATCAAAATTCGGCGGCTAGTGCGAAGGGAAAGCTTCTACTTCAATGGTCCCATAAAATTGTCACGCACTTTTCTGGGAAAGGCTATTAGCTCTCTCCTGGGATCGCAGAACTTTACTTCAGTTAAGTTACCTAACGTCACGCTTGACCTTTACAACTTAGTATTTCATTACATTCTGAAAATAAGTGAAGTTAATTTAAAGATCGAGAACTTCATGTTTGATTGTAGTAGAAAATAGCGGAAGGAAGTAATATTTGGAAGTTTTCCAACAAGTTTTGTAACAATACTTAAGGTATTTGTTACGAAATGTATAGTTATAAATAAGAGCTCTGTTTTCCCATTTATTAATTTTAGTTGTCTGACTTATCACTAATGCTCGGTTGATGTACAAAACTACAAAATTGTGTCTAAAACCACCGTTTTAATTTATAAAAAAATATTTTGAAAAGGTGTTTCATTCTAGATTTTTCCAACAAGTTTTATTATTGTACTTAAGGTATTTTTTATGAAATGCATGATTATAAATAAGAACTTTGTTTTCCCATTTATTAATTTCATTTCCCATTTATTAATTTCAGTTGTCGGATTTATCAATATATACAGCTATTTTTCCTTCACTAACCTCGGGGGCTTTTCAATTCGTATTGATTAAAATGAAACTTCTTCCAATAAAATGAAATGTGACTTACGCTGATTTAGATTGAGATTATGAAGTGAAGTGAATAGATTAAATAAATTTGATTTACATGAATTGGAAGTTAATTAAGGGGTGGTAAAAATATTGAGAGTGAATCAAAGCAAGGCCTCGGATCCATTTGGTCCTAATCTAAGAAAAAGGGATCAGATGAACCATAGAGGAGGTAAAAAAAAAAGGGTCCAAGAATCGAACCCTCAATTCCAATTAGTCTGCACACTTGAACCCGAGTGAGTTTGTAAGAGTTGGTTCAAAATAGTATTCTAAATGTTAGTTCAAAAGTGTTTAGGGAGTTTGATTTCAGAGAAAGTAATATTAATTACTGGACTTTAAATATTCAACAAAGTAAATGCAGTGGCTCTCTTCAATAACGAGGACATCAGTTAAAATACCATAACAACTAGACCAAGGGGAATCCCTTTCAGCCTAGTTGTTAAGAGAGCTGCAAAAGGAGATTGGACAATTTTCTTCGGACTCAAATATTGAAAGTTTGCAACACCGCCGTCATTCAAGGTTAACTGATATCCCCTGCCAAGGGGTAGAAAAACATTTCTCAATGTGGTAGGAAAAATATCTACGACTGAATGAATAATAAATTGGGGGTTACCATTATAATTGAAACCAGCTCTCCTTTCTGTTCACTGTATATTTTCTTAATTAACTAATCAATCTTAATAATGGATGATGAATCAATTAATAACTAGTAGGCTTTGCAAGCTTGCTGATAGGAAAAAAAAAACAGAATAAAATTGTACAAAAAATATCGTTATAAAGTTATATCAATATTCACACGACTACGTAATATTAAAAATGTTTTCGAATTTAGGAAGTATTTATGCATTTTTAAAAATGGTTTTAGATATTTCCTGAAGGTAATGGATGTTAGGCATATGTACTTCCGTTTTTTGAATGACATTCCCAGTAAATTTCAATGCATAAAATTTCCGAACAATGCAGGGATATTGGGTTTGTTACAATGTCTAACTTTTCAAAACAGTTTTTAGTTTCTAAATATTAAATTCATCTATAATTTTCATTGCTGTATATATTGGGTTATTGTTGTTTATTATATATATTTTAAAATCTTTTATCTAGCTTATGTAAATACGTAAGTTTATGAGATTATCTTATTGGAAAATATCCAATAGATAATTAATAAATATAATAACAAAAGTGTTTTTGAAACAGTCGTTAAAAGAGAAGCATAAATAAAATTGTGAAGCATATATAAGAAAATCAAAATAAAGAATGATCTTTATTATTAACGACTAATTATTGCTAGGTTTGACTGAAGACAAAATTAATTCTTCAAAGTTAAAATTTTTTCTTATTTCAAAGGATTTTCAATGACTGTGTTATTAACATAGGCACAAAAGAGATTAAAAATTATTATTACAGAAACAATTTTAAAAATAAGTAATAAAGGAAAATTCATCTAACTGAAAGTAGCATAAAAATCATAAAAAAATGGCAGTTTTATTTTATAAATACTGTTTTTTGTTTTGTAAGTTGTAGCTGTCTTATGAATTATAGGGAAATCGCAATTCATAAGACAATGATAATTTTTACTTTAATGCTTTGTTATTACTGACATATTATTTAACGAGCATTTTCGTATTTTTAAAAAAATGGAAACGTTAATTTTAAATCGCACTTTCCAACTTTGCTTTTCAAATGCGTTTTTTAAAATAATCACTTAGCACGCGTGTGTGCTATCTTTCTGTTTCAATATTTAGGTTAAACCGATTGAACGTAAATTCAACTTTTTTGTTTTTTCGAAATTTTACATTCGATTAAATTAAACTAAAGCACGGGAGTAATTCGTTATAAAACGGCTGATGTGTAATTTGTATTACATTTAGAACATTTATTTTTCAAAAAGTGAAAATGTTTCAGTTTTTAAAAACTTTTTCATACTTTTCCATCTTACTTCTTTCAAACATGCCTTCCCCCCTTTTTTTTTAAATTTATAAGTGTTTTCTCAGCCAAAATGACTTTTAAAGGAGCGGAAAATGATACATATATTTAAATAAAAAACAATACTATCTAATACTATAATTATTAACCGCAATTAAAGCGTTACACAGTAATTGTAATGAAAACTTTTATACCAAATATTTATTGCAATTTCCGTAGAATGTTTAAAAATTCTTTCCTAAACCAAGAGCCTTCTCTGTTTTATTTTTTAAGCAAAGGAGATCTCTTGCTCATTTTGTTCTACATTTGTTTTGACACGTGTAATTTATCATAATTTTTCCTCGGGCTTTTGCGGTCATTACCGAAAAAAAAATACGAAATAGATAATTTGTTTAGTTTTTTACTAAAAATGTTACAAAAAAAATTAATTTAATCTTATTTATTAAAATGAAGGTGAATAAGCAGTTTTTAGCAATGTTTCTTACTTTTTATACAAGTAGAGCAGAGCATATTTTTCTCTTTGGGGATAATCAAGTATGAATTATTTTACGGTTTAAATATATATATATATATATATATATATATATATATATATATATATATATATATATATAGAAAGAACAAAATAATGTTTTGGTAGAAGAAAAAGTGTAATAGTTTATTCAAAAAATTGTTAACTTTAAAAATTGTTAACAAAATTAACTTTTAAAAGATTTTGATCACAATTCAACAAATCTAAACTCGCATAACAAAATCTTGTCTTTCATAATTCTATACATATGAAAAGGAGAAAAAAAAAGAATATTTTGTTACTTGGAAGTTTAATACTTTATTTAAAGAATTTCGGTAACAATTGTAAGATTCTGATTACATTTTAACAAATCTAAAATAGTATAATACAGTATTCAGTTCACCAACATATTATACACAAAAGGTGTTTATCCATTTTCGTTTAAATACAACAAAATAAAGGAAATTTTCTCTCCTTCTTAGTTTAAAATTTGGAGCTCTTTTTGGTGTATAATTTCGATTACATGAAAAAATATCTAAACCGAAAGAAAACAAAAAATATGCATAAGTTTTTAATTGTCATGTTTAATGTCACATTTTATAATTACTGCATTGAAATGTAATGATGCTTAAAATATTTTTTCAAACATATATTAACACGAAAACAATTCTTTTTAAAATAAGTAATAATTATCAACCAATTAATCACACAATTTTTAAAAATGTTATAATTATTTAAGACGTATCAGCGTTTTTGACAATCAAGCTCCAAAATAATTATTGTAAGAATTCATTCATGTAATATTCTTATTTTTTCATTTTCATTACTTAAATTTCATTCTTTTGTATTTTCTATTCAAACTTGTCATATAAAATATACATGTAAAAATTCCCTTTGTACATTTGTTATTTTGAGATGATCCATTTACCCGTTTAAAGGAAAACTATATCTTTTTATTAAAATCTAAATTAAAATAATTAACTTTCAGTAAAACAAAAATGCTCGAAGTCAGAATGAAAGAACTACTTCAAGATCATTGATGCTAATAATTGAAGACGGGAAAAATATTTAAAAGAGAAAAAAGAAAATGTTAAATATTTCAAAAGAAGAAATGTCAACCTTAAGTAGTTGCCCTTTTTTTACAAAAGAAAATCGAAAGAATAGAAATTTTTTCCTGAAAATTTTTAAACACAATGACGAAAGGATTTCTGAAGAAAAAGGAAAGAGTGAAAGAGAAGAAATATTAATGAAGTGTGTGTATGTATGTTTTCAAAAAGAAGATCTGAAATAATTTTTTCCCGATTCCATTAAAAATGTTGCCCAAGGTTCATAAAATGATCAGCCGTCTAGAAACATTTAATTTTTACAAAAAGTGACAAGGTTCCGAAACCGCCATTTTTTCAAAGTTCGAATTGCAAGTTTTGCAAAGTCAAAACAATTTTTGATGTCAGAAAAATAATAGAAAAGTTTTTTTATTGAGTTTTTCTTTACTTTTTATTCTCTTCCGTATAAAAAGCTCATTTTAATTTCATGAAAGTTTCACAGCGGCGAAAATGCTGTTCTTTTTTTTTCATTTTTTTAAAAAAGGAGTTTTAGTCTATTATTGCTATTATTGTAATTGTTATTATACAAAGATTATTCTCATTTATTTGTTTATCTATAGATTTATGCAATAAATTTTTATTATTTGTCCCTTTCTTACATTTAATACAGCTACTATCACATAATAATTTTTATAATTACACATCTTTTCTTTGTTTGCACTTATAAAATTGAAACAATCACCAGAATAAAAATTACAAAAACCAAACATTGGCGTAAAAATTGAAACAAGAGGCTTGTACTATATAATATTTTAAAGAACGTATTATGACTGTGAAATGAAAAATTATAATCAAAACTTATTTTAAAATAGCTTCGTAACACAGTTCTAAGAATCTCATAGCTCCAAATTTCACTACACAAGTAGTTTAATAAATGGCACTATTGATTATACATTATATAATCAGGTAAAAATCTTCAATATTCTGATAACCAGACACCCAGTGATAATGGTATACTTTCACATTTTTGTAAGATTGAAGAAGCAAAATTGTTTTTTCTCTCAAATGTATGAGATAACGCGATTCTTAAATTTTATATCTAAACTCTTGAGTTGTCTAATTAAGGCTATCATCTACCGGTCATTTTAATTTCGTGATTGTATTGTAGATCCTATAGAATTTCTACTATCGTTCTCAAATCTAAACTATTTTATCTATTTTAATGAAAAAACTGCATCCAAAAGAACCAAAAAATGATGAAGATAAAGAAAAGTTCCATTTAACTCCAATTTTTAAGAATATCGACCAGTTTTATTAAATCGTTTGAGAGATTTTTGGTCTTTCAATTTTTTAAAAAATATTTTCAATAATAGGAGATAAATTGTAACCCCGGCAGAAACAATCATTATTGTTTGCTCTTTCGAATGACTTTTGTTGCATTCAAATAGATAAAATGGCATGAATTTGTAGTTGAAAGTAGAAATTTTATTGGATTTACAAATCGTTTATAAAATCAAAATGACTGATAGACGGGAACTTAAAGTTATAATTTTACAATGTTTTCAAAATATGAATCACAGATCAAATCTATGTAATTGAAACAAAAGTAATAAATTGAAGAAATAATCCAATTGAGCTTTCTGCTAAAAGAAAAATTTCCCGTGAAAAGGTCTCGTGCTTTTTAAATTTTTTTTTTTTTTTGTAATTAAATTGTAATCTCATTAAATGACAAGATAGTACCGACTAATAATTAATGAAAAATTATGTATATAAGTTAATAGTTTTCTAAAATTGTACTAGAGATTGCAATCGATGTAAAAATAAGATCATTCACATGACTGGAATAACTTTTCCATTTCTACTAATTATATGAAATTACAGTGAATATTTTATGAAATTACCGTATATTCATTCCACATGAATATACGGTAATTTATGCTTTAACTAGGGTGGAATAAATAAATAACTTTATTTCATGATACTTCCATATTTTTGCACAAAATCATTCATTCCACATGAATAGCAAAAAATAATTTAGACTTTCAAATTAGTAACTATTTCTACCTTAGTGTGAAAAAACTTAATGAATAATTTTGCTTTTTACGTAACAAAATCTGCGAAACAAAGAAAATCCATTTCTCAAAGTTTGAAAATGCAAATCGCATGCTTCGCATTTCGAAACAATAACTCATCACCAGAAACCGTGCCAAAGCAGAATCCCTATCAATCTTTCAAAAGTGTGAATAAGTCTGAACTTTCCTTAATGAAGACGTGAGCGATATTTTCAAACACATAGAAACATATGATGAAGTGGAATTTGATGGGTTTCTTGCGCCCTCATGCAAATGAGACGTATAATGACTGATTCGACCTGGAATATCATACGTAAGTAGAAAATGTCTGTAGGGACAAGTTGCAAATTTCCTCCCTGCATTTATTCATTCTGATCTCCATGGAAACGCAACAGCAATGTACATCTCAACTCGTTCTCACAACGAATTTGTTGCGCGAAGGATAAATTCTGGTTTACTAAAAATTGCGAATAAAACGGTTTGGAAGAGCAGATGAGTTTTGAATCTTTTCGTTTGTGTTCTCCGGCGGCTAGTTATAAATAATTGAATGCTATCTCTGTTTTTCCTAAGGAATGGCGCAGACTTTACGCAAGCTTTTCTCCGTCAGCTTGTCGTTCTAGTTAAATGAGAAATAAATTAGGAAAGTAATTAGGAGAAATGGAAATTATTTTCAGTAATTGGAAGTAACGAATTACAGGAAATTAAATTACGAGAAAGGGAAATTCATCCCTGTTGCGTTTAACAAATTGAAAACAATGTGATCTTGATATGTTAATGATCTACAATTTGATTCTAAGCAACTAATTAATTTTATGATATCAGTTTTTTTATATTCTGACATGAAAATTAAAGTCAGTACTTGAAGAGTGATAAACATACATTTGAAATATATATTGTAAGTGTGTGCAACAAAAATGTTATACAGTTACTGAGTTTTAAAGAAGTTTTACTATGAGTAGAGATGACAGTGTTTTACAAGTTGTAAAATAAAACATATTATTAAGAGAAATAAATAAGACTTTATAAATATATTTATAACTCTTTCTTTTAATCAAATCAAATATATGCTTGTTAGAAGTAAAATTGTGTTATCTGAGTGTAAAATTAAGATAAAGTCATTAATTTCCCGAATATATGGCAAAAGTGGACTTTTTTCTATTTTACAAGGAAGTATTTGGGATGTATTATTTTCATAATTCAATAGTATGGGATTTAGGAAATCATAATGTAAAAATCTCTAGATTTTGTCGGTTATTCATGAAATATATTACGAATAATTTTCATCACGAGTATAAATCTTATTTAAAACTTCTCCTAAACTTTTAAATTTTCTTGAGTTACTGAATTTTTACGCCGTTTTACCTATGTACAAATATCTTTTCATAATTTAAAGTTTAAAAAAGTAGTTTCATAAAATTTCCATACCACGAAGAATTTAAGGAGTGGGATCTTGAAAGGGGTAATTAACAGAGGTATAAAAAATAAATTAAATTCTGCATAAATATTTTTTGTTCTAAAAACACGTATCTTTTATTTTATTTCCTTAAAAAAACCAAAAATTTTGCGAGAGAAAATTTTTTAAATAAATTATCAATGTAATAAAAAATTTTTGCATAATTTTTTAGATTTTAAAGATAGGAGCACACATTTTTAAAAACAAGGGGGAAAATTCTTTTTACAAGGAAAACGATGAATAATAATCAAATATTGTAAAAATTGCTCAGAGCCCTTCTACCCCCAAGGGGTAAGATTATAGAAAGAAATTTTCTAAATTATAGATGAGACTTTCATTATTTTTTTCAGCAAAACGTTTTGTTTTGTAGATATTAGAGGTATTTTCTATTTTTTGTGGGTCTCAAATTCTCTTAAAAATTATACAGGACAATTAAAAATCAATTTTTTGCTTTAATAAATTTTTTTTCTGCTAGTATATAAATCATTTGTTCATTAATGTTTAAATTACATTAAGCTGTGTTTCAATTTTCAATATTTATTTTGAGAATGTAATTAACATTTAAATTTGAATAAAAGTTTGAAGCTGTATGTTTGATATAGAATTTGTGTTCCCGAGTTTTTCCTGACGAAGTAATACAGCCTTCTTTGTAAAAAAAACATGAAAAGAAACTCTTGAGAAAAAATAAATGATTGTTACCTTAGAACTAAATAATCATGATATTTAATGATATAGCACTTCCTTATAAAAACTGGTTTGTGTTATGAAGTATATTGTGAAGTGAAACAAAAACTTACTAGAATTCTGTTTACAGTTGTTTACTTTAATAAATTTCCTCACAAACAAATGATTAATTTCTGAGTTCTAAGAATGCAGGTACAATTTTAAAAACTGAATTATATTTCGAATTATTAGTTGCTTTAAAAGAATAAAAGAAATTCAAGTGATCTACTTTTTTAAAAAAATGAAAGCATTTCAATAACCAATAGAGTACCTGATCAAAACGTATATTTTGATAAAAAAAGCATGAAGAATTTTTTGCTCAGTTAAAAAAAAATTCTAAAATGTTAATGTGAAGGAATTTTAAGTAAATAGTAATGATTTGGGATTGAATTTTTTTCTTTTAAGGCTTGTCTATTTTAATCCCTATAAAAATGAATTTAGAGTTATGACGATATGCAATCTTCTAATCCAAAGATAGATATTATTTCTTTAAAATTTAGTACATTCCTTTAATCATATTAAGCTATTAATATTTTTACATTTAATTTATAAAATAACACTTATTTACAGATATACGAAATATCAGGAAATATTTCATAAAGTTTCGTATTTTAAAATGATACCGAATATGAAATGGAAACCGTCAGAAACTAAGAATTACTTAAATGTTAATTACGATTATGGATAATTTTTATTTGCTTAGTAATCAATGGTTACTCTAACTTTTTAAGCAATTCTCTGGCATAATCTACCGTATAGCTGGACGTAATTTTTTTTTTATAATATAACACCCACGAAAAATAACGAGACTACATGCTGTTGCTGTTTGTCGAAAAAATGTTTTTCGTTTCGGATTTAAAAGCAATCACGTAGTACATTATGTGCAATAAATAATTCTATTTCTTTCTCGTTCTTTTTCTTAAAAGAAACTTCTAGCGTAATGCTTTTTTCGGAAAAAGATTTCGTGATATCTTAAAAAAAAAAAAAAAAAAAAAAAAACAAACTTCGAGCGCCAAAAACAATTTACATAGGCTGTTTGTTTCTATCTAATTCAATATTCTTTTCCATACATTGGTTGCTTCCTTTTATTTCGTGCAACTGTATTGTAAAGTTTCAGAGTATGGTTTATTCGAAATGCTTCTTCGTAATGAGAAAAAGTGCATTCATATTTTGTTTTGTTCTGTAATATGTTTAATAAGTTTCTTCGCTAAAGTAAAACTACCTGGATGAGTAAAACACAAAAAAGCAATTTTGAATTATTATAAATTCAATAAAGTGTAAGCACGTTTTAAAGAAACTCTGTTTAAATTAATAAGAATCGAATGAAAAATAGTTTCGAAGTTTTGTTTTTTGTAAAAGTAAAAAGCATGAACTGAAAACACCATGAAAATAATTTTATCGAAAATGCCTCCAAAAGAGATTTAATTAATGAGTAAAATGCGTGTTTTTTATTTTGTGGTATTAATTTTGTAAAATTCTTTAAGAAAATCTGGTATCACTTTTGGAAAGTAATTTCAAAACAAGCTCTTAGGTTGATATTGAAAGATATATTTCTAATTTATTTTTGCCAAAAAAATATCGTTACTGAATTTCGAATCAGTAACAGTTATTAATGGATGTAAAAAATTCTGTAATCTTTAAACTTGCAAGGTACCGCAGTTGTAAGAGAAATACTATAAATACTTTCTTAAGTAGTACTTCCTATACTTTTTAAGGTAGTACTATTTTATTTTGAACCTATTTACTGTAATAGACGCATGTTTATGTCTATGAATTAAATGTAACCAAAAAAAATAAAAAAAACAAAATAAAAAATAAAAAAAAAAAAAAAAAAAAAAAAAACATTAACGGAAAGTAAAATCTAAAACAAAGTAAAAATTTAAAAACTGTATAACTAAAATCAAAAGATTTGAAAAAAATATAGAATTTTATACATACCGTATAAACACCAATGCTTTAATTTCATTGACATTGAATTACCCAGATTGAATTTTTATTACGTTAACTTTGACTTAAATTTATTTGCTTTTAAAATGCCATTCCTTTAAGAAATGGGTAGCTTCACAAGAAATACTACCTTCAGTCATCAAATATAGATGTTTTTCTTTATTAATTTACTTCTATGTTATGTCGTATTTCCTTATGTTCAATAGGTAAAAATTTAACATGATATAAATAACCAAAATATTAATGAATAAAATATACGCATTTTTTGAGTGAGACATATTAATTATTAGTATCTAACATTCATCATAAAATCAATAAAGGGTTATAAATTTAGTCAAAATAGAAGTATTTTAATATTTATAATAATATACCGAATCACAAAGTCAGTAAAAAAATTCTCAGCACTTGTGGTAACATTTAAAGTGCATGTGATTAAATGTTACTTCTCGCTGAAAGCAATATAAACAAATATATTTTAATTTAAAATTTATAATGAGAAATATAATTTCATTAAATTTTCGGAATCCTATTTGTACGTTATTCAAAATTTAACTGTACATACATTTTTAAACATACATTATTCAAATTCTTAAAGTAGAATACAAAGATAATCAATGGAATCCTAAAAAAGCAAACGATAATTAATTTGAAAAAAGTTACGTAATTTGAATATTATATATTGCGCATCGTTCTATACATAATTATTTATTAGAATAATAAATAAATATATATCAAAATATTTTTTGAACTTAAAAAGTGTATTTATTTAAATGAATCTTTTCTCTCATGTTAGTTTAAAAATATGCCCTATTAATTGAACTAGGTGAAATACAGGTTTAAAATATTTTTCAAACGAGAAAAATAAATACTAAAAGAATTGCTTATAACGAAAAGTAGGTTTAATTTTTGTTATAAATTAGAAATTTTTCTAAACTTCAGCAAACCCAACAAGAGAATATAAATCACATGAATTGAAAATCTAGTTAAAAATGAATAATAATTGGCTGTCGTGCGTTCATCAGAACGTGTTCATAGAAAGATAATTAAAATCATTTTAGAACGACAAACGTCCAGATAAAAATATCTGTATTCTCATAAAAGAGTGAAAAAAAGCCAGAATCCTTTTTCAAAATTGAAACCTTTTAGTACTCAAGAATAAAATTCATACTTACAGTTCATATCATTTTACTTCTCTCTAATATTCTTAATTTTCTTATAAGAAGGATAAATATTTTTCGATTTTTCGTATTTCATTTCATCTCTTTATGACCAGAATGTAATTTTTTAAATATCAGCTGAATGGCCATAAGAAAACAAAATATTCGTATGAAATGGTTATTTCCCCACGTGGTTTGAAAACATTCCATAGTTCTAAATCCTGCCTAGACATTTAAAAATTTATTTCTCAATATTTTTACGGCACGCATCTTACATTAAACGAATAATGTTTGTTTGGGGGCTGTGCCGGAAGGACTTTATTTTTTTCAAGATCAGAATTCGGTTTTTGGAAGTCATTGTGAAATTCTTTCACGTACCACATAAAAGACATAAATTTTCATGCCTTCTAATCGCAAATCGCTCGCTTTTCAATACCAAAAGAATACGTGCAACAGTAAGGCTCTCATTCCAAGATTCGAAATTCGAATTTGAGATAGGAAAGACAGAGAAAAAAAGATTAAATGGTTCAGTAAGAATTAAGTTCTGATAAATGTTCTTCTATTCCGTTTACGTGGGAGAAAGTTGTTTGAATACCATTCGATTTTTCTGAGTGCACGTTCTGTGAAATGATTCCCAATGGCGATTTAAGTTACTGTGGTGTAATAAATAAGGAGTTCTGATGAATAAAGATAACGTTGTTTCTATTTCAAAAGAATTATTTTAAAAATTTATGAAAATTTTCTAGAACTATCGAAATTTTATCAGTCATAAGTCTTTCAGTAACGTTTATGCATATTTATGTTTTAAAGAATAATTAATTTTTTTCAAAAACTATTTTTAGATAGAGGATAATAAATATGCATTTCCCTGCTATCCAAATACAGATTTGGTGCTGACTATTTTTTTTATTTATTTATCATATTCTTAAATCTTTTGAAACTTTGGCAACAATACATCTGAATTATTGCAGTTATATTAAAGAAGAAAGGGAAATCTTTTGTTATCCTGTCAAGAGGTAAATATTTCCTCGTACAAAAATACATTATTTGAATATTTTATTCAACAAATGAAAATAATAGAAGTGCTGGAATATTTTGAAGATAAACACTGCAACGATTCTATGAGAAAGCCATGATTTACATCAATTGAATTTCTCCAATCTATGCAGTTATTTTAATGTCAACAGCTTTTTTAAGCTATCATACTAGGAAAGAAATTTTTGAAAGGCCTAATTAAATTTCAGCATCATCGAACAAATAAGATTCTAGTATTAAAAAATAATAATTTTCTAATTTTATTAATAATTTAATTAAATATTTGTTTAAAAAATTTTCTTGGGTAAAATATTTTTATACCCATTTTTCTAAGAAGAAATTAAGCTCTACATTGATAAGTAAAACTTCTTTTTAAATAAATATTTTTCATGCTATGTCTTTACATTTATTCACGCTAAGCAAACAGTTTTATAGCTGTTAAAATTTTAAACTTTACGTACAGTTCTCATTCCAGGCAAATATCAGACCAGACTACCAAAGTCGCCAGATTATTGGAAAACCGCTAATAATAACTTATTTAAACAGCAAAATCAAAACATCGTTGTATAAATTTAATACAGTACATGCAAACAAATAAAGTGTTAAATACGGGACTTAACTAAAATTATTAAAAAATTATTGTTTTGTATTGATAGTGTATATTATTCTTTTCAAGCAGAAGGCACAAAATAATTTTTTGTGGAATAATTTTAGGTAAAAATGCCGGATTACTAGCAGGGCCAGATAGAAGAAGTGCTAGATTATAGGGGGAGTACTGAATAATAATAATAATAATCATACAAAATGGGAACTATTTTTGTTTATTTCTTAGCCCCTATTGTGTTTGGGAGCAATAAAGTAATATATAAATAAAACATATTGAAATTATTACATTCATTAAACTCATGCTCCAATCCTCTTTGATCTTCTTCTTTTCTTTGTTTTAACTATCCTTTATATCTTGATTTTTTTTCATATCTGCTATATTTTCTGTCTTTATTTAATTTCATAATAAATAAATAAAAAAAATTATATTTTTCTGCTTTAAAAATGATTCCTCTTTTCTCTCTTTAGAAAAAAAAATATCACTGTTTCTTTATGCATATTTTGTATAAAATATTCATTTTTAGAATTAAATTTCTGTATAGAATAGTTGTAATATACTTTCATACAAGTTGTGCAACCCGAATACTTTACTTGAAATATATAACATGGGAAATAAAACAAATCATCCTATTCCACGGTACATCCCATCTTTCTTATGTCACAAACCCATACCGTATCCCTCCGTCATAACCCTAACCAATACTTATTTTCCATCACTCTGCCTCAGTATCCTTTTCTTTACGTTACCCTTTCTACCCCCAAATAGAACAAAGTATTCAGAATCATTAAAGCCTTTGAGCAGATCCTCCACCCTGTAAGACAAATGGTTGGGAAAAAACCATTTATATCCCACAGAATCATCTAAAAGTGAAGGCCGAAGCTTTTATGCTAGAATTCTTCGCCAACTTGTCATAACAGAGAGCAATGTGCCGTCCCTTAAGGAAGGTGGATGCGAAAAATGTGTTTCTTACATTAGAATAGAGATAAAGTAGGCCGGGGGTTGGGAATAGGGATGCCTTGCATATATTTCCGGTAATGGTCTAAAGAGAGGTTAAGGTTATGTTAGGAGTATGCGAAGGGAAGAAGTAAGTAGAGAGAGAGTAGTTTTTAGGCTTAGAAATGATTAATTCGATTCATGTTGCGAGTCTGCGATGTATTTTTTTGAAATAGCGAACTTCTTGAATGTAAATGAAATGAAAGAGATACACTGTTTATAATGTTTGTTTATCTATTTGACTTCTGTGAATTATTATTGAAATGAGGTTAGAAAGATCTTTCTCCGTTATTGAAACATATTTAACTATGAAATGGTTTGTAACATTTTTCATGTAGCTAAATTGAATAACTCTGTTTTGATTTATGGTTTATTATCACCTTCTTACTAAGAAGCAACACAAGAGCTCCTTGCCGACGGACCTCGTGATTTCGAAACAAGGTCATGAGGCAAAGACGTCACATTATACCATGAAGATTTGGGATCTCGATAGATTTATTGTGCTTTAGGCTCATTACGTAATAGTTCTTTAGTGGAATCAACAATCGAATTCTCGACTCGACAGAAACAGGGCTGGCCGCGACTCGCGACAGTATCCATTTGGCTAGTGACCACGAATAATTTTGCCAGCGATTATTATTTTCATGAAGCAAAAACTACTTTTTCAAAATTATTGGACGCATTAATATTTACTAAAAATTTTTTTTCCTGCAATTTGTCAAACATAATTATTAAATTAAATTAATGTATGATAACGAAAGTGGAAAAAGTGAACTCTATTTATACAAGTAAATATTATTTAAATACGTAGGGGTATTGTAAAGTCTTAATTATTCCTAAGAATTAACTGGGGTACCTAGATAAAATTTATTTTGCATATTAATTGATCTTTATGTAGATTATGTTGTAAATTACAGCTCTTATTGTTGATTCATCTGGTTATAGGAAGCCATAGATTGAAATAACACGCCGAACGGAAGAAAATAGAGTTAAATCTGCTGCATTCTAAAATGGTGGCCTTTGAAAGGTCAAGAAACGTTGGGAGAAATGTATTACTCCGTATGGTGACCATGTAAAGATATTTTAAGAATAATAAATAAAAATAAGCATTCTTTCTCGGTTATTTTTTTTAATAAAAATTAAAATTAAATATAACTATAATATAATAGTTTTAACTGTTACGACATTGTTAATGAGTTATTTATTCGGAGAATTTAAATTTTATGCACTTGTAAATTAACTAAATTATGCAATAATATTCAAACACAAATTTGTTACGAAAATTAGAATTTAAGTGAAAGGAATTTATACGAACTTTAGCTTAGGGGGTTATATAGAATTAAAGCTTCCAAAATCAATTAATTGACTAATATAGTTTCAACTAATAAAAAAGTTTGATAAAAAATCAAATGATAAATTTTGAGCCTATAAAGAGATAAAATTTATTTTTTCTAATAGGAAATATTTTTTATGTTGTAAAAATAAATGAATTAATTCATTGTTATATATTTCGCCTCATAATGCACTTAAAATAAATCTAAAAAATTGCAAGTTTTTTTTTTTTTAAAAAAAAATAAACCCTTTCAGAAGAAAGCAATATTTTATAATAAGCGTTGCAAGTATTTCACATTAATTGTTTGAAAATATTAAATAATTGTTTTTTTTTGTACAATTTTTCAAATATATTACACAAAAAACACAACACATAAGTATACTTTTATGAAGATCTAAGAGACACAAATACATTTACTTGATAAAATACATTTATTAAAATGTCTGAAATCTAGTTTGTGAAAGTAACATTAAAATTTTTAAAAAAATTCTTGGAATAAATTTGGAACTATTTCGTGGTTGTGTTTTACGCTGTGTGATATAAATTATTGTTATGTGTTAAATAAAAAGGTTTATAGAAATTTTTCTCTAGAAACTGGAAATAAAATGTTATCAATAAATAAACAGATTATTGATATGGCATGTTGTAGCTCTATTTCGTCGTTGAAAAGCTATTAGGAATAATTCATAGAGATAGGTGTCTTTATTGCAATACTTTTGAAATAAATTTCGTTCTTATCTGTATTTTTCAAGCAATTGAAATTCAATTCCATTTATCTAAAAATCTTTATTTCTCAACCAAACAATTCAGTAAAGTTTATGTATATATATAGTGAAGAAAGCAAAGTGAAAAAAAGCGGATATATGAAGATTGATATATATATAAGAAGAAGATATATATAGAGGAGGAGCATATATATATATATATATGAAAAATAATAATAAATTTTTCATACAAGTAATAATATTTATTGCTTTATATGATGTCCGTCTTTCTAAGATTGTTCTATAAACATTCCAGATGGAGGCCTCGTGAGTTAAGTGAGAAAAATTTGCTCCATTGAATCTTTATTTGTACATCTCTGTTTGCTCCAAACGAAAACAAACCGATTTGGGACCGGATTATAACGTATGATGAAAAATGAATATTTTCGAATGCATCGTAAAGAACAAGAGCATACTTGCAACAAGGGCTACCTACCCTCTCCACCTCTAAATGAATGTTGTCCTGAATAAAAGAATGCTGTGCATACGGTAGGAGGTCCAAAAACCAATACATTTCGAACTATTGAAACCCAAACAAAAGCTGAATTCGGAGAGACACCATCTACAAATGGTTGATTTAAACAAAGCACTGAAAGAAAGGTTGGCAATGTTCTAAATAAAGCCCATTATATTGCATCATGATAATGCTAAATCACATGCTGCTTTGGCGATTCATCAAAAACTCACAGAGCTATGCTGAAAATTTCTGCCGCATTCACCCTACTCTTCAGACCTAGCACCCTCTAATTATCACAAGTTTATCACCCTGCAGAATTTTTTGAAAGGAAAATAATTCAAAACTAAAGCATACGTCAACTTAGCTCTACTTGATTTCTTCATCTTTAAAGACGAAGGCATTTTTCAAAAATGGTATTTACAAATTTACCATCACGTTGCAAGAATCATAAATAACGACGGAAGATATATTGTACAATAAATATTATTAAATATATGAAAGTTGTTTTACTATTTTCATTTCAAGAATGGACATGACTTTCCTGTAGACTTATTATATATATATATATATATTATGAACACACCGGTATTGAAAACTAACATCTTTGTTGTATATAATTTATTATTTTTATCCTATATTATGTATATATTGGATTATTCGTACTTTATTTATTTTTATTGAGATTTGGATATTTATTTTACGATATCCATTTTCGGATCATAACAGTTATTTTCCGCCATCATAGCTATAAAATCGAATGGGGAATATTCTGAAATAAGAAGTATCATCGTTCTCCGGAAAACAATTTTTATAATGGAATCGTATTTTTCTTAGAATTAAGTATCGAAAAATTTCATCTTCTGATTTTATATTTTAACATTAAAGTATTTGAAAATTTTGTCCATCCCCCCTCCCCATCCTTCAATGGTCTTATGAAATCGAAACTAACTTTAAGGCATACTAGTTTAGACATCAAATTACGAGATCCGTCGCCAATATCCTTGTGTTGCTTCTCAGTCAATGAATAATCACAATCGCAGTTTAGGCATCTTTCTTTTTTTTAAAACTTTTTACAGCTGTTGTTAGCAAAAAGATGTTTATTCTTATAGGAAGTAAACGTTGAGAGAATGTTTTTTTTTTTAGCTCTGAAGTCAAGGGCTTAAGATTATTACTATTCTATACGAAAGAGTAATACATTAAGAAAATATGTGAAAAAAAATGTTAATGCTTTCTTCTGTATAAGATTTACACGTCCATACGCAAGTTTTCAAGGTACCTGGGTAATCAAATTATGAAGGGTGAATAAAAGGAACTACATTCAAGAAAAAATCGACATTAAGTAATGGTAGGAATGTTTTTCACATATTGAGGCGTTAACTTCACTTATTACCATCAAAAAGGCAGACAAAATAAAGAAAAAGTTGGCACTGAATATTTATAGGATAATAAGAATATTTAGAAAAAATTGATTCGTTTTTTTCCCGTCTACAACTATGCACTCGAGCTTAATTCAATTTTATTATAGTAGATGTTAAATAAAAGAATGAATTTATCAGACAGGAAAATATACATTAATTACAGTGTGGAATTTTTACAATTGGATTCAAAGAAGTATAAAATAAATTAATATAAAAAACCTTTAGCAATACATGTAAAGATGGAGATTTTGTTATTAAATTGTTTTTTTGCATTTTTCATATGCCTTTTTATAATAGACACTAAAAATGTAGTATATTACAAGTGAAATTTTTTTCCAGTTTATTTCTGTAAGCTATTAAATTTTGTTCGTGTATTAATAAGTAAACAAAATAATTTTATGAAATTAAAAAAAGCCACTGCTTTTCATTAATGAAAAAAAAAGTTAATACATTTCAGTGCATAATTAGTTACGACGAAGCGAAGTGCATTCATTGCTCAAAGAATTGTAAAAATAATGATAAAATCTTGCTTAAAATAAGTACAACAATAATTTCTATTGTAATATGTTTCATTTATTATAGCAAGTGTTGTTCTAGAATTCAATAATTTTATTGAAAAT
The DNA here is from genome assembly GCA_019974015.1 of Nephila pilipes. NCBI lineage: Eukaryota > Metazoa > Arthropoda > Arachnida > Araneae > Nephilidae > Nephila > Nephila pilipes. Next base: position 500,995 of record BMAW01120975.1, on the reverse strand, counting down.
AAAACAGAATTATGCTTCATTACGATAAACTGTTAATAATAATGTAAAATAATTATATAAATAAATATGTAACAATATAAAGATATAAAATAAGTTATTTCAAAGCCTAACAATTTTGGTAAAAATAAAATAATTATGCTTCAATACAATATACTCTTAATAACCCAGTAAAATTGTTAAATAAACAAATATATAATAATTTGAAGATATAAAAATAAGTTATTCCAGAGTTTAATAATTAAAAGAATATAATTGCTTTTATTAGATCAACCTGCATATAATCATGTTAAATATCTTCATTAATAAAGATATAACAATAAAAAGATATCAGAATTAAGTTCTTTAAAAGAGTTTAGCAATGTAATTAATACATTTACTAATAAAATATAATGAACCAAACCCATCCATTTAAAAAAAAACACTTCCTTCGTCTGATTATTATACTTTTACATTTAAAAATTAGGTGATCAGAAAAACTCACAAGAACACTACGAAAATTTTGGGAAACTTCAAATTGCAAGACAAGTTTGCTAAATATTATTCAGTAAGGGAACTGTGGACAATGGTAAACTGACACTAATGCCAAGTTTCATTTCCTACTTGACAATCCAGTGCCTTTTTAAAAGTGGGAATAAAACACATTTTTTTGTTAAAATAAATATTCCCCGTTCAAGCACTACATCAACTTAGATTATTATTCTCTCTTTTATTCCCTAGTGGCATAAGATATGACTTCTTTCATTCGAAATGAATCAGAAAATTCTGAGTTTCTATTCACCTGTGGGGAGCATCGTGAAATTATATTTCTTTTATATATTTCCTTCTTTTCGTTTCCGGATTCAGCGGTAAAAAATAAGGCAAGGAAAGCCACCGAAAAAAATACATGTTCACTCAAGAAAATTGCGTTTACCACAATGTTATTGGAATGGACTTTGATAAAAACCTACAGGCAGAAGAAAAATGGATTTCATTCGAAGTGCTTAGGTAGACCGATTAACAATTTGTTTTTCTGGATTTTTCTAGTTATTCGGAAGGTGAAGTAGCTCGGTCGAGTGGCCCTTTTTTCCAGATCTAACAAATTGTTTTCCTGTTCCGGGGTAATTTGCAATGGACCATAAAGATAGCCAAGGAAGTGATTTTTATTGCGGTAAAAACTAGTTGTATCACAAGATTCGAGATTGCGTTGTAATTTGATGAGGCCATAGTTTTTTTTAGGAGATCTTGAGAGATCTGGAAATAACGTATTACATGAATTTCTCGAAAGAGGAAATCTACAAAATTCGGATTGTTAAGTTGTTTAAGTTTAAGATTTCTTCGTTTTCTTGCGGAAAATAGGATAAGAAATAATTGAGATGTTATTTTAGTGGGAACAGAGTATAGTTGAAGGCACAGAAAAAAAAGTTTGCTTTGTTTTCAGGAAACTATTCGTCGAAGCAAGTCATTCTTTACTTATATTGAAAAATAATCAAGTTAATGATTAAAAAAAAACAGCAAAAGGTACAGTTATGTTAAATTTATCACTAAAAATAAGCAGCTGTAGTAAATTTAAATACTTTTATGATTTTTTTTTATTAAACTCAAATACAGATAATATGGATGGGGTTACTTAAGTATTTTTAATAGAAATGTAACTTAAGTTTTACACTTTTTAATCCTTCATTTATATATTATATGAAAAATTTAATACTAACATTTCAGCCCATTTCCAACAAATTTCAAAGATATAAATAGTAAACAAAATATGACAATAAAGTAAAGAAAATGTACATGATATATGAATATAAAATTTTTTCATAAATAGTCAATAAAATATACATGTGTATAAAAATAATGAATAGCGGAAGTTCTAAATTCATTGTTTCAAAAGATTTGCAATTTATCTTTTTTAAGGAGAAGTTACGAATATTTATCTTCAATTTCTGCGCATTTCTAGAAAAGTATAATAAAATCTAAAAAATGAAATGAAATACCTTTTCAGATAAATGTTAGAGTATAACATTAAAAGCTTTTAATTATTTAAATACTCATTTTCAATTTATGTTTAGGCTTGAATTGATTGATTAATTGTGTTATGTACATCGCACTTAGAAGCAAACAAGAGTGCTATTAACGATGGACCTTGCAATTAGCTTAGGCGTGGGAGCTGCGTTAAGTAACTTTCTATTACTCACCATTAGATTGAGGGTCTATTCTCAGGTTGTTTTCAAGAACTATTTAATTAAGCTTATTTTTAAAATTACATTTTAGTAATTATTATAAAAATTAATTAATTTATCAATATATCGATAATTATATAATCCGTCTTTAATATTCTGCGATTTACTGGTAATAATAACGGGACTAATACATTTATTATAGGTAATAATAAATCCAGTATAACAAGACTTTTCTATAACACGGTTTCTGCGTAACACGGTTCAAGAATTGGAAAAAACTATCACACAACACGAAGTCTTGGAACAATTTCACTCTATTACAATTTAAAAATTAGATATTATATATTTTTACAACGTTTTTATTTATTTCACAAGGTGTGTGTGTGTATCAGTGTGTCATTAAATTTTCGATCGTTAATTTAACCAACTTCCCATCAAGCTAGAGCTCTGAAATTTTGGGAATCGTTCTTACTCGCCTAACAATGGAATACTTAGACATTTGCGACAAGTTTTAACTAATACTTCAATAATTCTTTTTAATAATGCAGTTTAGTCCAACCATTGGGAGCGATTTCAAAAATTGCCAAACTTGGCGATTTTTTGGGGCTGAAGATTAAGCAGTGAAGCGGTCCAGGGTAGCCACATTTGGCAAAATACCTCCAAATAATTCCTGTCAACAGGGGTGGTTGGACTAAACTGCAATCCAACCATTTAATTTACCGGATGAATTAATTAATTTAAGTTAGTTTTAACGTTTTTATGTATTGCACTTGGTGTATGTGTGTGTATCAGTGTGTCATTACATTTTCGATCGTTAATTTAACCAACTTCCCATCAAGTTAGAGCTCTGAAACTTTGGGAATCGTTCTTACTGGCCTAACAATGCAATATTTAGACATTTGCGACAAGTTTTAACTAATATTTCAATAATTTTTCTCATATATTTCGCCACCACATAAAAACGGTGTTTTTAAAAACGTTGGTTTTTATCTCGAATTTTGTCCCATAAGATGTACAATTTTACATAAAAATATCGACTTAAAATTAGATCGCGTCTTATGGTCCAAAAGTTAAAGTTAAATTATGGATTTTAACAATGAAATACAAATATGTCCCGCAAATTCGGAGTGCGTTTTATGGCTGGTGATTTCTTATGTCCGAAAGATATGGAAAATCTCGATTTAACACACAAGTTTTTCATATTGGATTCGAAATTAGTTAAATACCCCTACAAAACGGAATTAAATATGAGTTCTTAAGTGCCCAAAATATACAATTGAAATTTTTTCCTTTTAAGCGTGTATGTCGTATCATATTTGCCAACAGAATCAAACAGAATTAACCGAATAGTTAAGGTTACATTTCCCAAATGAAGATCCTTCAATTGAATTAAGCATTAAGTTCAAGAGAGAACTCCAACATATAATGAAACCTGTAAAGATATCTAAGTTAAACACAAACAAACATGCATAACAGATTATTTCTTTTGCTAAAAGTAGAGCAAAGAGCTTCTGGTAATGCCGAAGAAAGTTCAGAGGATGAGGGTATCTTGTCCAAAAGAAAACGCCTTTTGTTAATGGTGCTTAGTAGGGATAACGAAAACATTATTTAACACATATTAATATGTAACATTTTTGATGAAAATTGCATTAATAAACAGGTTTCTCTTAATGCTTCCCATATATCTAGAACTAAACTCATAGTTTTGCATTAGTTAGTTTAGAACGTGGATCGTTTTTTTCCAACCTCCGATTGAGCTTTTAAATAACCAGACAAGTGGTAGGAGGTGGGGATGTGCCATATGTGATTGGGACTCTCTCTAACTATGATCTCTGCTATTACCGACGCCATTTCACCCTTTTAAGCCGAGCTGTAGACTCGTAAACATAGATGGTATAATTGATGCTCCAACGAAATGTAAGTTGCATAGTATTATTCGCTTTCTTCGAGCAGGAGGGAATAATGCAGCAGATACTCGCAGAAAAAATGAGCCGAGTTGAACACTTTATGAAAAATGGTGTTGTACATACATGATGTAGACCAATTAAAGACAGGTATACCGATGTTCGCGATAAAGCGAGACAAGCAAGCAAGTTTTTTCAAACAAACCTACAACAGGAGGAAAGTTATGGCTACGAGTTATTGGGACCAAAAAGATGTATTTCTTGTTGAGTTTATGGAAACAGGGGACTACAATCAATGCAGTTGTTTATTGTCAGATCTCATGAAGACCGCGAAGAACCATTCAAAACAAAAGAAGGGGAATGTTAAACTTCTGGAGTTGTCCTCATTCATGACAACGACTGTCCCCAGAGTTCTGCTGTAACCCAATAACTTCAGGAGCAGTTTAAATAGGATGCGTTGCATCAATGACACATGGCCCTAATTAAGTGCCGAATGATTTTCATCTGTTCCTTTAATTGAAGAGTTGTCTAGGAGGTCTAAGCTTCCAGAACAATAAGGAGCTTCGAAACAAAGTGCAGGTCCAACCCACATCACTGTCAACAACGTTCTTTAAAGAGGAGATCGGAGAGCTCGTCTACCGATATGACAAATAATTGAAATTTGACGGTGATTATGTCGAAAATTAAACATGTTTGTGTATAATTCTTGGTAACAAAATCATCTTGATCTGTACTTCTGTCTTTTTTAATGGTCCATTGGGGGTTTAAAAATAACGGCCCTCATATAACTGGGATTCGCATGGCATAGAATATTTTAGAAAAAAAAATCGTATTAGACTTGGGTTACTTTTATATATATTAGATTTAATCTTTAATTTCATAATCAGTCATTACGTTACATTACTTGTAAACTTATTTTTTTTTATTAGTTGTATAAATTTACATGCAATTTTCTCAAAAAAAATCTGAAAGATTATATCATTCTAAATTTTGTTATGTTCTTCTGTATAAGTACCAAGGTTGGAAAAAAAGTCGGTATCTCTATCACACGAGCCTTTTTAGTATAATGTATGAAAGTAAATGATATTCAAGTTTTAGTTGTATTTTGTGAAGCATACGGAGTTCTGAAATTAAACTGAAATGAGAATGGGAAATTTTTGACTTATCAGCTGCATTCAAAAATGCAACTATTAGTTATGAAGTTCGTATTCATTCCAAATGTTTATTTTATCTAACGAAAACAATAACATGTAAATATTACTTAACATTTTGAAAATTTATATATGACGTTAAATATATGGTATATTAAGCAAATTCGTTGTTAACTAGAAAACAAATTAAATTTTGTTGATTTATTTAATTTTAATGAGTAAATGCAAAATGCTCTGAAATTCTTAATTCTATTGTTAACAACTATTTTCTAACAGAATATACAAATGTTTTATTTTTGTTATGTTATTGGCTAATCAAATAATTAAGTTTAGTAGAAATTTCTCTTCTCATCAAAAAGTGACAATTAATATTTGAACGTGTGTTTTTATTAATTTTAAGACACACATTTTTAAAGTAAAAACATGAAAATTTATTTTAAAGATTTACGCGAGTTCATTTTGATAACTCTAATTTATGAAATTTGTATGACAGAAGAAAAACTGTCACGATACATCAGATTCGACAGGTCTATTTGAGAAATGGACGTGAAATCCAAATTTCTTAAAGATCTTAACTCACACGGAAAGAACATTCAAATACAAGGAAAAAAAGAGCCATTAATTCCGTTCCTATTCTCTGTCTGTCTTTCCAGCAAACGACATTAACTTCACTTGGTTCCGCCTTTGCACGAAAAAAGGGTATTCCCCAGTGGCAACAGAGATGTAGCGGAGGAATTACTTCATTTCAGAGACAATTCCATTTCCTATTAAAACGAAAGAGGATGAAAAAATATTCCATCCCATTTCCATTAAAATAAAAGAGGTTTGAAAAAAAATCGTTTGCATAAAAAAGATTCTCCAAAAATTGTTGGAATGAACTGATTATACAACGTCAACTGTAAAAAAAAATTGTTCGAATTGCGGTTTAGGGTAATAAAAAGTAACGAATTCTATTCGTTCAGGTCCGTTTTATTCTAAATTTTAAATTAGTTTGATTGCCTCGTATATTCTTATCAGCTTTAGCATACTCAAGAGATCAATGTTTCAAACATTTTTTTACAGGAGTTTTGAGTTTAAATTAAGGTTAATTTAAACGGGGACTCGTTTACTTGACGAATAGTTGCGACTTTCATGTTTGTTGCAATGCCAAAAGAAATTTAGTTATTTTTTTCTTATTCCATTAATTTTTATTCATGTTTGTAGATGCTTAGATGAATTCTGCATTGCTTATGCTAATTATAAGAAAAAATCTTGAAATGAGAGGTTATATTATTGTTGCCATTATAGATGGATTAAACCTTTTGTCCCTAGATGGAGGATTTTAAGTTAATCCATAACTACCGCAGAGCTATTATCTTTTAATACGATGCTAAAAAACTGTAATACAATTAGATGCTTTTAAAACTTAGAACCTCCATGTCTCCAAGGAAACGTTATTTTAATAAATAATAATATTTAATTTAAAGAGATTATATTAATTTGAATTACCTGTGGTAAGCCTTATTAAGTTTTTTTAAGCCTCATAATAATCAGATATAAGCATGGAAAAAACTAACTTGTTTTGAAATTTTAAATTAAAAATAATTATTTAATTGACTGTGAATGTAAAAAAACATGCAATATTTTCTATTTCATGTTCTTTTCTGTTTTTTTCCTCATTAGTAAAACTATAGATTCATTATTATTATCATTCTTAACGTTACAATGAATGATAATATTTACTAAAAAGTTGAAATAATAGGAAAAAGAGAGAAAGTTTTGTCCATTTGTTAAGGATTAGAAATTTATTCTCTCTAAAAGGAAAGAAAAACCCACTTACTATAATTGCCAATTACCTAGTTGGTCACCTAAGTCGTGATAATTAGAGATTTTTTACGGAATGGAAAAAGGACATATTCAGTCGAATTATTTTCAAACAATTTTGGCCAGTTTTTAAATCCTGTATAATAATACTCATAAATTCATTGAAGTTAACTATTTGGAATTATACTTTTTCCCCATGACAAAAAAAAAAAAAAAAAAAAAAACCCGAATGTTTATATTTGATTAAAAACAAAAGATTGCCATTCAGTAATTTGAGTATGTTTCAACAGATTATTGGTTTTCCTCCTTCTCAGTACTAGGAAAAATACATTTTATAAAATAATGTATAGAACAATTAGCAACATTTTTGTGTTGTAAAATTTAAAGTGTATTATTATTCAGCGAAATCTGAGGTAAAAATATGTGAAATGCAGAGAAAGAACTAAACCTATATTTGGTAACAACTGTGTAAATATTTTAATTCTCCTACTCTCTTTGTATGAGTATGTATGATGTTTGTGAGGAATAAGTAATAATTCTATCAGCAATGGTTTTTTAAAAAACACATTTTAATTGGCATATGATGAATTAATTATGGTTCTAAAATACATACCTGATATAACATTATTTCTAAAAATAAGTCAATAATATTAAATCTCCTTGCCAAACAGAAAAATCTTTTGAACAATAATAAAATAATACTTGAATATTTCATGTATGGATTTCGCAAGGGGAATGTAGAACTCAAATTCATTGAGCTTAAGAAATTTGGGACACATTTCCGATAAAATAAAGAATTCTACTCCGATCATACTAAACAAGTGCTTTAGGGGCCTGATTAATTTTAATGCAAAAAGCCTTATTATATTATTTGTCTTGTATAATCTGGTTTCGAATTTTTTAATCCAAACGGCTTTCAGTCAGGACCCTGTAACATAAGCTATTTGGGAATTAGTTTCCTTCGACTAACATCTAGGGCTTCTTTTCAATTTTATATTTTAGTTCCCAGCTTCTATCTAAACAAATGGAACGTGATGTAAATTAAAATAAATTTCATAAGTGGAATGAATATCTATAATCTAGTTGTATAAAAGCGACACAGAATTGAATTGAAACGAATAAAAGTTACGGTAATAAGAAGAATGTCAATGTGATGTGAGCAGAAGTAATCTGGCGTGTATAGTGGATTTGGTGAGAATAGGATTTAACGCTGTCAGAGAAATTGCAAGAGGTTCTTGTAATCTTATTTCAGTAAACGTAATCTTTGAAAGATTATAGAAGTTGGGAAAAGGTACTTAATAGGGAGCATCCTCCACTTCTTATTTGAGAAGTAAATAAAAATGTTTTGGATATAAATGATTATTTTAAATAAATAATCTAAATGCACTTCTAAGTGAAATTTAGATATTGTGATTAAACTTTAAGACGACAAACGAGACGGGTAATAGTACGCCATCACAACACTATGCAAATTAACTACCTCGAGAAGAATAAATGCTATGAATGGCATTATGATGAGCTTACAAACAATATCAACAAGATCAACTACAATAACTTTTGCACAAATCCACCAAAAAATGTTGAAGATGTTCTAGTAATCTAAAAAAAACTGGAAAGATATGAATAAGTGGACTTTTAAAATATGAATGAACAAGTGGACTTTTTTAAAGATTTAATTACTCATGCGCGAGTGCTTTTTTGGGGGGGCTTTTTAAAAAATTTTCCTCTGCTAAAAAAGACATCTCTTGTGCTCCGGACACCTCTTGCGCAGACATTACGTCACGCACGCACGCACGCACGCACACACACGGCATGGTCTATCTTTACTGCCGCCAACTTATTCTTTGCAACTGAATTTTGAAAACTTACCCGTGTGAAGAGCGGATACTGCATCGCGCATATATATATAACAAAAGAAAATAATTCAACAACAATATTTGATGAGTTTATGTCGATATACTTCAGAACATTATTGTTGCATTTATTGTATTACGAATTTATTGAACATTACTGTTTTTTTATAATATTAAAAAATAAATTTCAAGACCTTTAAAGTACATTTTTTGATATTTTCTAATTTAAACAGAGGTTTCTGATTATCATGCAGTTCGAATTATTATACGTAAGCACAGTGTAATCAGCGAATGAACAATAAATTTGTCTCTTTAGCCAGTTCATCAACACTAACCTTTTCCCCATTGCTCAAATGACATCAAGGTATGTTTAAATTTACATATTTCTAGAGTACTTGCGTCGCTATTAACATCGCCCTTCGTCTAGTTGGCTGATTTGCAAATTCAAGTAACAGTACATCTATAACTTAACTCGTCACATTTCCACCACGGCAGCGCTTTCAGTTTATGATACCCCCGATAAAATACGGACAAAATGTATTCAACGGGGTTAAGCTAGCAATTACTGAAGTGCCTTTCAGGATGGAATTACTGTACCGTGAAATATACCCAATGCAAATGCACTTCTAATTTCGTATGTGCATTACATTTTCAGAACTGTATGAAGGAACAAGGTAATTTGTTCAATTGTCTCTTCCATTCGTTGATCGCTTTGCGGTAACTCTCTAAGGCAATTATATATATTGGGGAAGAATTTAGAGTCCCATCGTCAATTGGTATAATTCATTACGAAAACTGAGTTAACCAGATAATTAGTGTATGTGATGCATTTGCAAAGGAATATTGCAAATTAAGATAGTTGTCATTACTTCTTTTTATAACAATAATTACTTAGATCACTGATGTTCTGTCGAATTTAAACTGTTCTTCTATCTCCTTTGATTATAAACTGGTTAAATGCAACAAGGACTTTGAAAATTGAGCGAATCGTTCGAAAAAAGTTTCTAAATTTTTAGTGAAATGCAATGCACGTTTAAATTTCAATCATCATAAATATTTGCATAGAATTTATCCGTAACAAAATGCGAGAAACAGCACCATTGATTAGTTAATTGGAAGCAAAAATAACAGAACAGGTGCATAATTTTTTAATGTAGAAGGGAGACAATTTCCTCTGTACCTGTTGAGGTGTCTGTCGAACTAATTTGGAATGCAGCCAAATGTATCAATGTAACAGGCAATTACTTTAAATAAATTGAGATGTGGGTATTTGTTCATTTGAATAATTTTTCTCTTTAGATACTTTTCGACAAAATAATTCGTGTAATCGACAAAATTGGAGTTGTTTAACAGTCCAAAGCTATTGAGTTATGAATAAAAGATAGAAATCTTGACATTTGTTGTTACTAATGATACAGATAAACAAACTAATCATAAAGGTATAAGAATTCTTTTAGGCAATTGCGAAACGATAATTTAGACAGGAATATAAAGCAGTGGTTTCTATATCACGAGACTAAATATATAAAATTGTATTTAATTGGAATAGAGTAATCTTATAGCTTTTCTTAAGAATACTTTCAAAAACATTTTTTATCATATCGAAACCAATAACGTTAAGGCGTTTTCCGTTTTGAATGAATTAAAATCTGACCTATATAGAATAAGAATACAATACTTTAATGTTACATGAGTTTGCTATTTAAAATAATGAAGTACGATTATCTTTCAGAAAATTATCATTTATGAAATATTAGTAGACGAAACTTATTACATTTGGATACAAGTTCTACATTAATTCCAAATTTTTTGACAGATCCCATACGTTTATATTTTTTTATTTTCCTATTTCAGCTACTTTTATGTTCAAATACCACTATTACGTTTTAAAACTTCGAATCCTCCAGCAAAGAAAGTAATATCACTATCATTTATTTGTACCTTTAACTTGATTTCATTATCCACTGAAAGTATCTTTTACAGCCTTGTGCGCATGCACCATCAATCATCAAAAACTTCTCCACACATCCAAAAATACGTTCGTCAGAAACATGAACAAGATTGCTAAAAAATTCTATGAGCGATCCCATCATGGCAAGCAAAGGAATGACACGCACTTAGTAATGAAAAGCATGTAGTAGCATTTCCCAGTCCCCCAGGGATGCATTAGAGTTTGACATTACATCACCGCTTAATCTGAGGTGTAACCCCTTCCCTGGACATGAGTAACGCAAGTTGAATTATTTATCAGCCACTTGGTTCGTGCCTTTTCAACTAATGTCAGACTCTTCCAGCCAAAGTGAAATGGGTCAAATATCACAGTTTCGATCGACTCCAAGTCGAAAGAAAAGGAGCTTCATTTGATGAGTAACGTTATGGAGAAATGGTTTAGGTTGGACGTAGGATTTTTTGTAAATTTTATTAATTCATATCATCAAAATTTTATTTGTATAAAACAATGATATATTTGATAATTTATCGGTTTTGAGGCGTCTTTTAGATGTTGAAGTGGTGATACGTTTAATAAAGTATTATTAGTGTGATGACACTACGTTACATTCTCAAGGTTTCGTCTATTCCATTTCTGTTACTGAAAAACTTCTAAAATTAAGACAGAGATTGAAATTAATCTCAATTTGCTCTCTTAAACTGAAAATTTAAAAGCTTGAAAATGATTAATCTTGGCTTTCTATCAATTGCACATTTTCTACTACCGGACAACTCCTAAAATCTATGTAAGTGCTTGTAATTGATGCAAATTCGATATAATTTTTCTATATAACATCAATTGATCATTTAACTAAGAGATTTTACAATTTTCCTCATTATCATGGGTGAAATACGTTAACATATTCTTCATTTCGAAGATAAAAAAAAAACGTTTTGACAATATATTCACAGAATTAGAATAAAAAGAGAAGCAGATAGTTCGAAGAGAGGTTAAATGTTTAGATTACATGTGAAACTATAAAATCAGCATGCATGACAGGTTAATATTAATGTAAAATACTCAAAGGTATTTCTTCAAACTATTGTATTAATGATATATGAATGATATCTATTAAGATCACTTTACGATGGAGAGGATATTACATAATTCTCTTCAAAGAATTTCTGAAAAGGATGATAGAATCTATATTTGTTTTTGGAGAGATGGTAATTAAATTTTTTGTTTTTCATATAAATAATTATTTTATTTGCGGTACAGTCATTTAAGAGTTCCGGACTGTCTTTCAGAAAAGATTTGAAGAGAAGATAATTGTATTCTTTCAATTTCCTTTCAGAAATATCTAGCGTATAACAGCAAAAAAAAAAAAAATAGAATGCAAAAAATATCTCGGTATAAAGTCTTAAGAGAAGTAACACTTTGTACATAAATAAAATGATGATTGATTGCATTTTTCGCTTTCTTATCACTATTATTTTCATAATCAATCAATAAAGTTCGGTGAAAATAATTTGCATGATGCAGCTCTCTAATTTTTTTCGAATTCCAGATATTTTTTCAAAGTTTGAAATATAAATAGGAGAAATATTTCTTCTAAAATCGAACATGCATAAAACAACCAGCTTCTTAGAATTCTGGACAAGAAAAAAATTCTCTTCTTTCCTACTTTTAAATCAAACAAACATTAATCAAAATAAAAGCGTACCGAATAAAGAAAGCCGAATTTATAATAAGCGTTAACAAACAACCCTAAAAAATTCAGAAAGAGTGTCGATTTATTTTCGTAAAGAAATAAAAATATGAATATTTTCACATAGCTAATGTCAAGCAATTTTGTATTTTTAAGAAGTGAATTTATAGTAATTGTTGATTGCATTTTTGCGTTCTAAGATACACAATTCTTTTTTCCCCCTTAAATATCAGGAAAAATTTCCATACCTATTTTTCTCATGAATATTTTTAACGCCACAGTTGATATAAAAGTAAAACAAATTGAAGGAAGCAAACTTGTTTTTAATTTACGAAACCAGCCTTATGCAAAAAGTTTTCTTTTTGGTTTTGTTATACTTGTTGACATACTTGTATAATGAAAAACATCAAAAATACAAATTTAAAACGAGCTCATTTCTTAAACTGAAGTGCCATAGTATTAAAATGAAGAATGATCAAAGGAAATATCAAAAGAAAATAAAAATAAGGAAAATGAAATCTTTCGAGAAAGATGGTACTTTTAAAGAAAACAAATCAGCAGTATTCAAATTATAGAAGATTAATTACAAAATCAGCATAAATTTTCCACAAATTTTCTGCATTTAATATTAGATGCTAATTTTGATAATACTCTTTAATTTTTGTAAAATTAAAGTCGTTTAAAAGGTAAAATTCAAGTAAAAGTATAAATTCATAATTTTTAAGACCATTTTTATTCAACGACACTTTCTTTTAGTAATTTTAAGAAAACAGCAAGTAGTTTATTTCCTCCTAAGTAGCAGTAAAGGTATTGAGTTAACTATAACTTTAAAACTTTAACTTTTTAATAAAATTATTAATTAAACAATAAAACTTTAAAAAACAGTTAAAACTTTTAGGATACACTTTTTCACTTTAGTTTAACAGTGCTTCTTTCTGAAAATTTCTAGAAAAACTTATGGTTCATTGAAAAAAAAAAAAAGAATTATCATAAAATGATATATGAAGTGAAAGCTCTCAAAACGGAGGCCATTCAATCAAATGAAAGAAGTTCTTGGACACATTCTTTCAAAAAATGGGTTTCAGACATGTGTTCACAAAATATGTTGTAAATTTTCAATAGAAGTGTCTATCAATGAAAGATAAAAAGTTCTTTTGAATGAAAGAGAGCCTTTATTTTTTTTTGAAAGGGGTTATTTTTAAATATTATATAAAGGTTAATTGGTAATTTTTGAAATTTATCTTCCTTGACATTTTTTGAAAACTGAAGCATTGCTTTGTATATGATCCACAACATGCAAATGAATGCTCAATTAAAAAAGACTAGTAGCATATTATATTAATTTTTGAAAGTGTTAGCACTGCAGTTAGAGGTGAACAGTAAACACAATAAACAGCGAAGTTGTAATTAAATTCAGCAGTACAATTTCAAGTATTTCAAATGATCTTTAAATTTCATTCAAACAAAATAATTTTTATGAATTCTGAGTAGACTGATTCTGCACAAATTAAGTTTCTATCACTGGATTCTTCGATATATTTAAATTCATGCAGCATTTCTATTTATGACATAAAATATTTTCTTGTTAGAATGTCGTTATTTATGATATCAAGTGTTTCTTGTAAGCATCTAAATTTTAATATGAAGTACATACAAATTTTTGAATCATTGAAGGCTTGCAATATTTATCATTAATGCTAAATTTGAATCACTAATGCTTGACAGAACCACAAAATGTTTCTGGTATTTCTAGAATGGATGCTGATGGGAATACTTGAAAATATATTGCTCTATTTTAAAAAATGATTCCACATTAAGAAGAGAAAACGTTTAATCGAAGAATAAGCGACTTTCAATTGCAATGGATTTTCGTAATTTTCTGTCAAATCTCAGTCTAAAAATTTATAAGTAAATATATTAATATCCGAATAAAACTTTCGGAAAGTAACTATTGATTTTCAAAGCATCACGAATATATGAGTTTTAAATGTAAACAAATTGTCTGAAACGTGTATAAGAATTTTTTCTTCTATTTGATGACATATAGTTATTAAACCATTTATAACCTGAATGAAAGAAGACAGCAACCTCTAACAAAGCATCTAGATGAAAGTATAATATTATATTTTTTTATGTATGTAAATTTATAGCGATTGAAATGAAGCCGTAAATTCATACATTTCCCTGGAAATTATGATAGCTTCGCATTCATGTTTCATTATGATGTGTCTGTGTGTTGGCCACTTTCATTTAAATTTATATTCCTTACAACGAATAAAAAAAAGTCTTTCCAAGCAGCAAATGTATTACTTTTATTAACCAAAATATTGTATTCCTCAATTTCCGTAACTCAAAATTTAGACATTCGTCACCAATAATCAATTTTACCACTTTTAAGGGATTTTGAAACAAACCAAACCAAACACGAGAGCAAAAAAATAAATAAAGTCCTAAAAATTAGAAACTTTTCTGAAATTGAATCAAAAGTATAGATTTTAACATTAGGATGGGAGAGATGGAAAAAAAAAATGCAAAAGTCTGGGTGTTAAGTATATAATTATGCATACAGATTATAACAATGTGGAATTACGAAGTTTTGATGACTATAGCAATTTTATTGCTTTTTTTTGAACAACCATTAATCCTTTATGTTCCACCAATAACGGTGATTATGTATATTTTTTTATATATGTAATACATATCAGAACACAATTAGAACACATCCCCTCGAATGAAAATTTCGGAAACCTAAAATTGCCAGAATGATAAAACGCTACAATAATACAATAAATTTTTTGTCCATTCCTACATCAATGGATAGAAACAATAACAGGATACTACCGAAATGTCAAGTGAGATTAATCCCGTTTAATCCGATTTTCAATAGATCGAACTGTCGTGGGAGTTAAGTTGCTTTGGAACCATTTTTAGGAGATTCGTAAGGCTTGCACGTTTTTCCTCCTTTAGGTAGGAGACTTAACGTCTTGATCTTGCATGAAAATATCTTGGAAATACGGGTCACGTACTAAACATTTTCGGTTGCGCCAAAGGGGTCTTCCTATCCAATCAGTGAGGTTTAGAATGCTTAAGAGTTGTCTGCTGCAGGAAAAAAAAATCTATTTTATGTCCTGTCTGCAGTTAGGATATGAAAATGGAGGAAGGGCAATGAAAATGTTTATGTTCTGAGTTTAATGTGGCTGTTAGAAGACATAAGCAAATTACAATAGATAAAATGAGGAACATTAAGTCAATATTTAAAATTATCTTTATTTTTTACTTTTTTGGAATTCAGCCACAAATTGAATTACTTAAATCCTTAGCAAATATGATATTATATTCACTAGCGCGCACTTTCATTTAAAAATAGCTCATATTTATTACGATTTTGAAAAACGCTTGTATGTAGGTCATTTTCTTTTATTTATGCCTGTTCCCTCAAGAAAAGTATTTTCACCGAAACATGTACAAAATATGAAGATATGAAAATACGATAGTGAAATATGAAACCAAGGAGGAGACATAAATTTTTTTACGGAAAGGAAGACGAATATGATGTTTACTTACTATTTTCTTACAAAAATCAGTTGGGTGTTTTTTGAATAAAATCCATTTGATAAAGTATACTTTTCATGTATGATTTCTTAGGACATATTTGCCTAGATATGAATGTAATCCATAGACGGCACAATTCTAAGAACGATTTTTAATCCAACTAAAATTATTCTCAGTTTTTCACACTAGAATCTGTTTTCGAAGAAAGTCTTCATAAGAGTTTGTCCATACAACTAATTATTTGTTCTTAAAAAACAATATAGATCCATGACTTATCATCCAAAATTGCTTAAGAAACAGAACTGATTATATCAGGTACTAAATAATAAACTTTCAGACAAAAAATAAAAAGAATCCACATAAAAGCAGTTCATAACAAATTTATAATCAGAAGAATAAATAAATTGGTATACGTTCGATCAAGGGCAAAACTGAATGAACATTTATTTTCTTCAAAAATGGAGCGTTTACTCAGAAAGAGTAGTCTTCCAAGCCAATACTGATGAAAACAATTGAACTAGAAAGCGAAGCCCTTGAACGGTTCCTGGGATCTAGCGCACATTTAAGAGATTGAATTAAGGAAACTACAGAGATGGAGAGAGAGCTACGACAGCAGAATCCACTCCAGAATTGAATGATTTAGATTTACCTACGGCAGAGAGTGTGTAGTGGAATCCCTAGAGGTTTTGCTCTCGGATTAAGCAGGGTACAAGTGGTTAAATGTTGAGATCAAAATTCATTACGTAGCTAAGCTTCGTATAAACCAGTTATGCTATAGGAGATTTGTCATTGCTAGATTTGAAGAGGAATATTAGTATTCAGACATGGCTTTTTGAATGAAACTTATTGAATAAAATTTAATATATATATATATATATATATATATATATATATATATATATATATATATGTGTGTGTGTGTGTGTGTGTGTGTATATAGATTATTTTGTAAAGATATCTTATCTTGTAATTCTGAATTTCTCATGATGAATTGTAGAAATTATAATATGAAATGGAATTTTTTGACACATTCGAATTTTGTTAAGCCTAACGCCCAAAAATAAATTAAATGGAATGAAAAACTTTTATCAGCACTTTTTTAAAGCTTGGCGTATGCAAAATTTGGAAAGAAAAATGTACTTTTCATAAACCCGCGTATAAAAGAAAACAGATTTTAAGAAAAGTCAATAGCAAAAACATACTTATAAGGAAATAAAGTTATGTATTTTTTTGTCATTTTACGAGCTCAAATAAACTTATCTCTAGCTTTTTTTTTCTTTACACTAATCTATGCTTATATAAGTGATTACAAAAATTGAAATGCATCTATTTATTAATCCATTAAAGTTTAACATTGCACATGAACATGTATTCTAATTAAGCTCTTACGTGAAGGACACTAATTTTAATACACAATTTAATTTTACTTCATCAGAGAGAGGCTTTGAAATCAATCAACGATGGAAAGTGGTTTTTTAAGAATGAAGGGTATTACAGAATTTAAATAACTGGATAAATTCATTTCTAAATATTATTTTGAGAAATGTTAACTTTTTTTCAAACCTTACTACATCTATAAAATTATTTCTAAAATTTATTCAACACCTTACTAAATTTTCTTCCCAAAATAGAGCAGAAAATAATTTTTGATATTCATATATCTACTTTTAGTCGGTTTCCTTAACATTCAAATTTGTAAAATAAGAAAACGCGAAATTTCAAATGAAACAATAGTGTGTAATTATGACTTTTATTCCATGAAAATATTTAATAAACGCAGTGTTGCACATATAGATGTTTATTATACAAAAAAAGTTTAGAAATTTATGAATAAAATTACAGGCATTGTAGTCATATAATAATTTGTTTTTGGAAGTTCAATGAAAAACTAAAAGCAACGCTTTCATTTTTATTAACCAGGTTGAAGTTCCTTGATTTCTTTTACCAGTACATTAATTGATAAACTTTACATTTCAAGTTCCATAAAATTACGGACGTCTTAACGCTTAATGAATTCAATTAGTTTAATCATCTCTTAACAACATTAAAAACTAATTAAATCGTTAAGTAAAGTTTCAAATAAAAATTACTGTGATAGAATTTAATGAATTTTGTGATTATATTTCCAGTGATACATATATTTTTCAGTATAAAATTAATTCCATTAATTTAAGAATCCAAATATTTCTTCAACAAAGTAAAATTTACCCTTTTAAAATGAGACGACGTAGAATTAGTAAACTCTTTACGTAACTATAATTAGTTTTTTTTCGCATCCCAAGGGCCTTTATTTGTTTGGTCTCTAAAGAACAATGATAATTTAAATGGAGATAATTACTTCAAGTCCATGTTTTGAAAAGATCCAAAAGAAAGACAAGGAATAGCTAGTAATCAAAATTTTCTGTTTTAATGAGGAGTATGGAACGGTGGTTATTTTTGTATCTTTTCTTAAAAGACAGTACAAAAATTCTTTGTGAGTGGCGTAATTGTTCTGTAGTGGTATAAAACTTCTTTTTCTCTGGGGATCTTTTTGAATAATATTCAAGTCTGCGTTGTTTTTTCTTCAAAAAATATTTCTAGATATGTTTCCTACTAAATATTTCTAGTTATGTTTCCTATAAAATATTTCTAGTTATGTTTTCTATTATGTAATTATTTCCATGTTAATTAAAATTTGAAACATATAATATAGTTATCGAAATAAGATATAAGACGAACGCTAAATTTGGATACTTTTTTTTTGTTTGATAACGATTTAATTCAAGTTAGCTTTTTCTTTTTGCTTGCCCTAAAACAGCAGTTTATAAACAAGGGTACATCTACCCCAGAGGATACTAGAAAGACAGTTAAGGACACTCAAAAAACGAAATTGGTAATGGCGGTCATCCAGTTAAAAAAGAACAATAAAAATTTAAAGAAATTAATAAGAATTTAAAAAATTAGATAGAGGTTTTCAAAAATATCATCAGTAGTAAAATTGACTTCCTATGAATAAAATCTTCGATGAAAGAAGGGTTGCGTTCACAGGAACGTCCATAAAAAATAAATATTGAAGCAAATCGAACGAAACTCAGGATTTGAAATTGTTTTTATTCTCTGTTGAGGGTAATTTTTCAAAACTTTGTAATTCAAAACAGTCCCAAGTACCCTGGGCTGGTTTGTTCGGCTGCGTTAAATGACAGAATACCTAGTATTAGTTCCAATAATTAATTGCAATTAATTTAAATATTATATATGATACTTACAGTGAGATAAAGTACCGTTTACACTTACTTTGCTATAAGAATGTAACGTTTTAGGTGCTAGTTTCACATTGGAATAAATGGTTATAATGTCCCAGACTCGAAGTTCTGGTCGAACATGTTGGAAATCCTTGATGTCGCTTTGCTTAAGAATTTTTGAGAGGAATGAAATTGGCCACTCTTTCAATACTAAGGAACACAATATTTTTGTTTGTTTGATAGTTTAGATTATAGTTTCAGCTATTGATCACTGATCATCTTAGTCGGAAAAGGAAATGACACCTGGTCCAGGTTTCGGCGAGCTTGATTTCCTTGAAAATCGGACTCATAATATCAAGACTTGATCTCAAAATTCATGAGATACAGAAAAGTCGTCTGACTTATCACATGAGTCCAATTGCATTTAAAGATGATCTTCGTTCGGATGAAAAGAGGATCACAAACTGACTTGTTCGGAGTGTGGTTGCAACAATCTCGTTAATTTTTCTTTTTTTCCGATCTTTGTGCCAATTTGTTTGCTTTCTTCAAAAATAAACTATTTAATGAAAAATAAATCCTTTTACTTAATTCAACATACCTTTTTTGGAAAAGTTTTCGAAATCTTCAATGGATGTAACAAATTGGGGTGGTACTTGAGGGATTCAGGGTTGAGGATATGCGTAAGGAAGGGAAATCGAACCATTTAGGGGAACGGGGACAGTAAAAAGTTGAGAACCCAGCCTCAAAATATTAGTTTTTTGATAATCTTAGGGTATTTTGGTGACCTATATCATAAGCGTCATGAAAATTGCCAAAATCGCCAACTTCACCCTATTTTTTATTTTAAACATCTTGTATTTTTACTAAGTAGGGGAGATTCATTGACATAGATAATATATAAATCTCCCCAAAAACACGACACGCAAGAAATCCTAATTTACAAAGCTATCTCATTGTATTACATAATTGAAATTCATTGAGCTATGTATGATTTAATGAATCCTGAAGAAATAATGAGTTTATCGAAATTAATGTTTGACAAATACCGAAATAAATCATGCCATTTTTAATAATAATTAATGCTTCATTTTAAATTAAATCATTAAATTTATTTAAAAGCAATGTAAGGTAAGAAAATCAGTAACAAATCAAAATCTTAGGTATTTATAACTTAGATAGTTGCATTCAGCAACTGCAAAAAAATTTGATATTTGTTAACAAAATGCAGTTTTTGTTACTAAGATACCGATAAAATTTTCCGACACTCCAGATTTTTCAGAATAAAATTTCACAAAGTTCCTTATTATATTCTTCTTTATATATATATTCTTTATTATATTACGATTATATTAATCATTAAAACTAGAGAATTATACGCAAGCACTGAAGTGCCAATTTTAGGTACTTGTAATACATTGTGTGTGTGTATTCGAAGAAAGAAATCGATACTTAATAGAAACAAGATGCAAAAACGGGAGATGCTTATATAAGTTTGCTAAATAATAATTATTTGACAGGATTATCTTGCGTCTTTGTATATTCGTAGACTGTAATTGTTCCAATAAAGGAATTTTGGCATTCAATCTCTCACGTAGAATTTACTAACAGTTTTTATGCCACATTAGAAAACATCATAACTATGTGATTTTTCTTATTCATAATAAGCAAGAATACTATATAATAAGCATTAAATAAATTTCTAGTCTACGTCGGAAAAGGAATACTTCATTACAACATTATCCAAATAAGGCGTAATAAGGAGAGGTTAAGTTTTAGTAATTCTTGATAGGTAATAAAATATAGAAGTATAACAAAAAAAAAAAAAAAAAAAAACCAGTATAAATATTATTCTTAATCAGGCAAAAATACAAGAGCAAAGGCTGATTATAGCTTGCAATAATTTAAACAGAGTAATTCTGCTGCTTAATGTGTTCTTTCCAATCTGGAATCCTTTGACATTTCTCTATTCCCTAAAGGAATGGTGTA
This sequence comes from Nephila pilipes, assembly GCA_019974015.1. NCBI lineage: Eukaryota > Metazoa > Arthropoda > Arachnida > Araneae > Nephilidae > Nephila > Nephila pilipes. The sequence continues at coordinate 479,731 of BMAW01120975.1, read as the reverse complement.
AGATAGCCTGACATGCATCAAATTAGGAAAGTGTGTCAGTTGGTAACCTTTGCCATTCATTCTAATTTCTTTCTTTTACTGAAGAGAAAAATAGAAAAAGAAAGAGAAATGATTACTGAAACGGAGAGCAGTTATTCGGTTAGAGCAGATGTAATATTCGTATATTCTTCATTCTGAGAAGCAGTATTACACATATTGAAGGTTACTTCATTTGAATAAGTGAATATGAATTAGTCATTAATTATGGAGGTACACACATTTATCCATTCCGTTTAAGGAATTCGTAGCGTATTTTAATGCTGAAGTTTTTTTTTTTTATTTAACATATAATATAAGATTGTCGAATGTCAAGTATATTATTTTTCACGTATTTTCGTACTTCTCTCCCTCCAATAAAGGGAATTACTATTCGTGTCATTTTACGGGGGCTGTTCAAAAAAGTATCAGTGTTACAAATGAGAAATAGGATATTAGAAATGGAAATAAAAGGTAACTCACTGCAGTATTGTCCTGTGATCGTTTTTCCTTTTCTTAAGTCGCCAGACGCCTCTCGCATCTCAAAAAAGTCGTCACCACAACTGACAACAACTAGTCGTGGAACGAATCACAACTAACCTAAGAAAGACTGTCAAATTTGCTTCAGCACCATTCAACAGATGGCAGCACGCAATAATCATTGCAGCGCCATCTGTCGACCAATGGAGATACATTTTGAATCATCTTTGTGTAATTCAAATCAAAAATATGTGAAGAAAATCAGAAACAATTTTGGTGCAAAAAGCAGGACAGCTTAAAAAAAATCAGGTCCTTTTCCTATAGCAAACTTTTGTATCAATTTTTATCTTTAACATTAATAGATGAGTTTTTTTTCTCCACTCAATTGTAAAAAAATATCCAAAATAGCAAATTTTAAAATTCATCTTAATACTCAATCAGTTTTATGTTGAACTATATTTTTGGAAAAACAAAAATTAAAGTTAATCTTAATCCATTCTTAAGCATTTTTCTCATTTGGGTACATATAAATTAAGATCAACTTATACATTTGTTTTAATCAACGTCTTTTCACGCGCATAAAGTTCAAGGAACCAGCGGAGGACATGAAATTTACTGCTGTGAATCATAATCTACTTTCGTGCCAATATTCTCTTTCGAAGTGCACAGAGTCAAGCAGAAGAGCAATAAAAATACCCTTAAGACCTTCAACAGCGTCATACAGAGAGATTGCTTTTAAAAGTTTTGCTATAAATTATATGTTTCCGATCACTTCCACAGTAATTATTCCGATCAAACCCTTCCAATGTGAAGAAGATGACGTTGCAATATCCTTTAATAGGTTCAAAGACCCATCTTTCGAAAGCAGAAATCGTTGTTCTAAAAGTGCCGAGGATGCTCTCTAAGGAAGCATGAATTTTTGATGCCTGAAATTTCACCACCTCTGAAAGAAGAGACGCTAAAGGCTCAAAGACCTTCATTAAATATGAATGAAGTCATAGAGGGGAAGGAAATATACTACAAATAATACGAGAGAAGAAAATAATGAATCAATACTTTTCTAGAATCAAGCAAAGTTGACTCATGCACATTGGAAAGGATTCCAAAATGAGCAATTTATTTAAAAAAAAAATAAAGCTAAAATTTTCTCTTAAAATTATTAAAAACATTTGAATGTAAGAATGTGGTGGAAATTTGTCTGATTTTATGATTTTATATTTTATTATGATTTTACTAGAATTGTTTTTCCATGTTAATCATTTATACGCATATTTTAATTTCATATTACATTTTTATAACTCAGTTTTCTATTTCTCAAGTATTTAAAACAAATATGTATACGAATTCAAGTACCAGAATGATACTATAGAGTATTGTCTTCAGAGTAGTATAACACCTTCCGAACTTCATCGCCATGTATTGATTATGCATTAATTCTTACAAGCAGCAATTACATATTATTGGAAAAAATTGTTTCATACGTAAGAATTAATGTACACTTAATTTTTAAGCAAAATTAATTTTATACACATTTAAAAATGGCAAGAATTTTATTTTTAATATGCAATTATATTTACTTGATACTAAATAGAATTTAGTTTTATATTAAATTTCATATAAATACAGTTTTTAAATAATTAAAGTTCCTTATGATATTGATATACAATGATCTCTGAAAAAAATATTTCAAGAAACGTAAGCACTTTAATAACTTAAAGTGGAATAGATTAGTAAATAGATAAGTATTAAAGTGGAATAGATTAGTAAATAGATTAGTATTAAAGTGGAATAGATTAGTATTAAAGTGGAATAGATTAGTATTAAAGTGGAATAGATTAGTATTAAAGTGGAATAGATTAGTATTAAAGTGGAATAGATTAGTATTAAAGTGGAATAGATTAGTAATTTAATATTACATGATTAATAAAATAAAATATTTAGATTCTATGTATTATTTTTTGTAGAACTTTCCCGAATTTTCCAGCTAAATTCAAAACAAATTACTTTAATATAATCTTTTAAGCATTGTAATGACCAGAATTGTTGCACTTTACCTAGAGCAGGGGTCGCCAAACTTTTTTGATCATCGTCCCCAATATAATTTTTCGAAATCTCCATAGACCCCCCACAAAGGTAATTTTCAGGTAATTAAAATAAAACTATATATTAGTCTAAATATTTAATAAATCAGAAACAGTAAGTAAAGTAGCTACAGATTTTTTACTTCTTAATGAGATGGGTGTGCCTGGTGTTTCTTGGCAAAGTTCGCTATATTGGGTTCGAAATTAGTCAATTTTAACCGTAAATCCTCTCGAAGCTCCACATTTAATTTATTTCTGTTTTTAGTTAAAATTGAATTAACGTGACTGAAACCGGATTCAACCATATACGAACTTGGAAACGCCAGCATAAATGGCTGAGCCATTTCGTAAAGTTTCACATATTTTTGCTTTATATTTATATTAGTCCAAAATTTATGTATTGTCAAATTTGCAGTCGTGCAAATTACAAACTGGTCACAAGGTCAAGTTGTGACGTCACGGTATACATACGAAAACACATAAGGAAAAAAGGGGCAGATTGTTTTCTGATTTATTATTTTATTTTCTATAAAGAACATAATATTAAGTCAATTATAAAAATATTTTAAATTTTTACATACGCAGTTAGATATGTGTGATTTGCGTATTAAGAACTGTTTTTCCTTCGAGTCCCAATAGACCCCCATTCGACCCCTTGGGTCAGATAGACCCCCTACTGTTGTTAAATAGACCCCTAGGGGTCTATATAGACCACTTTGGCAAACCCTGACCTAGAGGTATCATAAATGGTAAATTGTTTGTATAAAATTCCCGAAGTATGTGGATAAAGTTTATTTTCTATATTAATTGATCCTTATGCACATAATATTTTAAATTACGGCTAATAATGTTGATTTATTTAGTTTCAAAAAACCGTACATTGAACTAAGATAAGGATTGGAGCATGGAGTAGATAAAGATAAATCTGCTAAGTTCTACAATGACGACATATAGAAGGTCAAGAAACGCTGGGAGAAATATATTACTCTATGTGGTGCCTATGTTGAGAAGTCTTAAGAATAATAAATAAAAAGAACTGAGTTTCTATTTCGATTTTTTCGGTAACTAAAACCTTACAATACCCCGAAATAATAATTAAAACTTTACTATACTGCGGGTTACACTTCAATATACGATTTCCTGAAACCAAACAAATCACCATTAACAACTGTAATTTACAACATTATGCACACAAGAATCAATTAATATCTTGACTAAATTTTATCCAGATTTGTTGATTATTTCTTAATAATAACTAAAACTTAATTATACCTCCTCGTGAACATCAAGTTAAAATATTCAGAAATTGTTTGATTATTAGAATTATCCTTAGGGTTGGCCCGAGTTGGGTTTGAACCGTGCGAATGCATAAGGCCTGTGCAACCACGCTCGACTAATTTTACAAAAGGAAAAGGGTTTAATTTTCTTTTTTGCATTAATTTGAATTAACATAGTACATTTTAATACATTCGTGTATTTAATGAACATTTCACCTCGACTATCTAAATCAATCAGAATTTATATATTGTAAATTTGTTCTAGTATATCGCTCAGCAAATTGCATTTAATAAATATATGAAGCACTTATTTTTGTTTTTAATATATTAAAGATTTTGTGGGTGATTGGAACATTTATTTTATTAAAATTATTTAACTATTTATCATTTTCATGTACTCTTTACAATACTTATTTTCAAGGTTCACAAGTTTGTACCAGGTTAAACTATGAAAATGCCTCCATTTTGTAACGGTCGGGCTTATATCCTTGAAAACACAAATATCAAAATGGCGATAAAGTCCGACAGCAGGTCTTATACCTTCACGTTTACCATGTTTCAACAGCATTTCTTTTTCCGTAAGTCAATTGTTTACACGGAAACAGTGACCAATACAATTATCACCAGAGTTGAACGTCAGCGGAATCGTAGAAAAAAGGATTAAAAGCTATTCAGGAAGAGGGCAAATTCTAGAACTTTCGGAAGAAAGGGAAAATAGACCTTTGTCTTACAAACTCTTGGAAAGAAAACAAGCTTAGTTTACTTTGTACAGAGCCACCTCTGTCAGGATCCTTTGAAGAAAGTTTGACCGTCAAGTTGGAGGTAATTTAATTTCTTATTCTACAGACTAGAACTACCGAGACTCGGGTATTCTATGCGTACCTTGGGAATAAACAGAATTTCACGTCGGTATCTGCGTGAAATAAAATAAACATGTAATCAGATTATACGGTCCGGTTTTGGTATCATTATTTACTGTTTTTGTGAAGCATTACAGAGAAGTTTTCTTTTAAAAGAGATGGCGGAAAATAGAAGCAGACATTTTATTCGATGTAATATTCGTGTTTAAAGAGTCTTGTTCTATTCATTCATATTTTCTTTAAAGTCAGTCTGAATAAAAGTACTACATCATTTTTCGTAAACATAAATTGCGAATCAAAATATAAAAAAATAATGAAGGGCAGCTTGATTAACGAAACTTACACACAGTTAAATATTTACTCGTTGATATAAAAAAATTAAATTCCCTCATTTTCACTCAAATTTCAAAGAATTTATTTTTCGATGTACTTCGTTAATTTTTGCATCTTATCTCTATTGTTAAATCCATTTAACGAGCCAATATAGAAAATAATTTCAAATGTGCGTGAAGTTTTATAAATTAGTTTTAGTAAATATAAATATAATAAATGCTTAGGAATGCATATGTGTGCGTTTCCAGATATTAATATACGAATTCAGCTGCAAAACATAGTTTTCTGATTTCATCATCCATATAGTAAAAATAAAGCATCTTCAGTAATATCTCGTTGCGAATACTTTTTTATATATTTACATATTCAAAATAAATAAATAAATCGAAAAAAATTTTGGTAAAATAGTTTTTGATATCGTTTTTAAATCTTAAAGTGTATTATGAATTTTAAGGAAAAAGCTTTTTTAATATTTTTATTAAAAAACTCATAAAATCCAGTAATTAATGCTTCAATATGCAGTGAGGTAACATACTATACCCTTGCTCATAAAACACACAAAAGTAATACATAAATATATTTTTTTATGTTTTGATGTTTTCTGCATCAGCAATATGTTTTACTATATCTGAAAACATTGAATAGTGTGCGCATAAACTTTCTCTACTTTTTAATTATATGAATAAAAATAAAGATTCACATGAAATATATCAAACATTTAAATTCTTATTTTACTCTTATTTGCTTACTCCGGGGAAGGCAGAGGGAGGAGAACGACTTCGGACAGCAAAGAATAGGCTTCTGGTGGACCACTGATTCGGAAGTTCCCGTTCTTTTAGACGAACTGTTTGAAAGAACAACCTGTTCTTCCAATACCTAATCAATCAAATTTTTCAATTTTTTTAGTCAATTTCTTTAAAAAATAGCGGTGGGTATATTTGTTCTATCAAGTTTTATTGAAGTTACTTATAATCATTTACATAAACCAGATTTTTTTAACTTAATGTTTGATTTTTTAACTGTGAGCATTAATACTTTGATTATATTTTAACTTTTGGCTCTTATTGGTTGAAGTCTTTCATTAATTATATCGAGAAGAGAAATAAATTCTGTGTTAGACTTGAATGAGCTAATTATGCAAATTTTCCAACTACATCTCATGGACATCACACAATAAAACCTTATTCATTTTTTTACCCATCCAATCGACAAAAATCGTCTAGCTTTCCGTTCATAATCTTTTCAACAATGTATCATCATTCGTGCCGGGGCGATGTTTCTAGAAGTGGACGACTAAATTCCCTTCCTCATTGATTACACTGATTCTGCATTATTCATCTGGGAGAGTTGTGTGATCATTAATTCAGACATCCGATGAGTCGAGAATCTATGTTTGTCTCATTATGTTGGGAAAGACCCAGAATAATGAATCGCGGTTTGTTTTGTCTTCCGCTTCCCTAGTTAAGACGACGTCATTAGTTCTGGCGTTTTCAAAAGGGGAACATTCAAAGAATGTCATTTGATAAATAAGGAGGAAGACGATTTGTAAGATCTTCTGGAATTAAAGATCTCAAAAGGAACTTTGTTTGAAAGGGGTCGATATGCGCTCGAGTATGAATTGTTGGAAAGAATCTTGTGGTGTATTTGTTTAAAATGATTGGGTTTTGGAAATTAGTTTGGATGTTTGGCGCGCTGCATTTGAAAAATATTTGAATAAAATCGATAAAAAGGATTTATGATTTACCGCAAGTTATTAAATTTGCTTTCAAAATATTTCTCTACATTGAAAGATGTTTATTATCTATTGAATTATAGTAGTGACATAGATTTTGAAAAACAATTAGATTAAATAGTTCATTTTAGTCATTATCCTTTATTTTTAGACTTAACCGATAAATATACTTTAAATAAGAGTTAAAGTATATACTTTATCTATCCCAATACAAAAATCTTTATAACATATTTTTATGATTTTAAAGCATTTAAAAAAAACATTACACGCTTTGGCCCGATTTAGAGGGGTGGATTAATTGAATGGTCATGGTTGCGTGATCATCGCCAACGTTGTTTCGGTTGAGTCACGAACTCGAGTCTTGATTCCACTAAAACACGTCATGTAGCAGAGCTAATGCACGTTAAATCTGTTGGAGTCCCAAGTCCTCCCGTTGGTGTGGGTGCCAGCTCAGGCTTCATTCTCGTCATTTGACCATGGTTCAGAATTACGAGGCCTACTGCCAACAACTCTCACGTTGCTTCTTAATGCGATGTTAATAAACAAACAATTAATATAGCAAGCATGATTTAGTTATTTATTAAAACTACATAATATCTCACTTTAGTCTTAAAGAATATAAACTTTTAAAAAATACTTTGATTGCAAAAGAGTTGTAACCAAAGTATTGTTAAAATTGCAAAGTTTAAAAAATATACTTGAACATCAGATAATTTTAGAATAATTTTTTAAAGATATTGTTGTAAAGTGAAAATTAAAGTTTTTAAATTATTAATAATGTAAAATTCAGATTGAAAAATTTAAATTGAATATTTATTAATGAAAGCATATATTTAACAAATTTTTTTTAAAGACTTTTACTTACTACATAAATGTACTTTTTTCTAACATCACCTTGAAAGTTTTTCCACCGATTTTTAAACCTAAATTGTACTATAATTGATAAGATGTCGGATTTATTTGGCTTATTTTTATGATACGAATGCATAATAGTGCTCACTACTTGTTTTTGATACGTTTTAATTTGTCTTTAGATGCTAATATATTTATCTTTAAGAAATCTTTGTATCATAACATATTACCAAAATAAAATTCTGGCATGTATTATATATTATTCCATAGCATCTAAAACTAGAAAAGGATTTTTTAGTTTGCAAAACTTACTGTTGTTTTAGCATTTTATGAAAATGCAGAATTTTTGAATATTTTTCTCGTATGTTTAATAAATCTTGCACAAAATCAGTATTGGAATTTTATTTCTATACTTATGAGTTAAATCTTAACAATGTTATTCAGACTTATGCAGCTTGTCTGCTCTTAAATAAAAATGTATTTATTACTCTTCAGTAACAATAACTAAAAATTTTACACATAAAAAATGCTATTTATACAAAAATTCTTAATCAAATGCATTGTTCAAACAATATTAATAGAAACGCCTTTGATATTTAATTTTTATATAAATTTAAAAAGTTTTCTTTTAACTATCGACTGTGTGTACCAGAATTTATATAAAATTTAAAATTGTTTAAAATAACAAAAAACCTAAAATAAAATAAATACTACTATTAAATTATAAATTCAAATGATGGAAAATTTATGGTTAAAATTTGAGAAGAATTATGTGCACACAATGTCGGTAAGGTGATTTTATATGTTTCAATGAAGATTTATATTTTGCATCATAGCATCGGTATAACATGCATTTAAATTTACGTTGCAAGTAAGGTATAATTTCCACGTAGAGAAACGGGAAAAATCAATAGTCTTTCGTAGTTCTTGCTTATATTTTAGTGAAAGTGAGTACGAATAATCTTTTTTTGCCTCATCCACGCGAGTAAACGTTCTCCTGCCTAGAAAAAGGCAAATAAACACAAGTAGCATACGAATTCATGAATAAATCAACACCTTTTAAGCAAACAAAACAGGAATATACCAACGCGACTTCTTTAGCTCTGTGCATGTTTAATTCATGAATGAGGAATTCTGGGTAAATCCTTTCTTCACTTTCCCGCAACTTATCCTTAGAACACTAATACCTCAAAAAAGTATTATGTGGTCGTAGTTTTCGGTTTTCACATAAATGTTTAGTAAGAAAGGCAATGAAAAACAGTTTTATGAGGTAATGAGGAATCATTTTTAAAATTAGTTTTCTTTTATAGTAGTTTTTTGTTGTTATATTCTCTTCAGCTAGCTCTATTTGTCCTCAGAATAAATATTTATTCAGAATTAGTTTTAACGTAAAAAGTAAAAAGTGCCCAGTAGCTTCTAATATACTTTAAATATGTGTCTTTAATAGAATAACATGTTCTAGTGAGAGTTATTTTTGTTCAATGACATATAAAGTTTTGTAAATGTATTTTAAGATAAATGTAAAACTGAATTTCTAACAGGACAGACACTGAACAATTTTGATCATAACTGATCATGTAAAATTGAAAAAAAAAATCTGCATTGAATCAATTACTCTCTTAATTAAAGAAAATATTCTTTTGAAAATTAATTATTTAAAATTAAATTTATTCATTGAATAATCATAATATATTTTCCCGGAGCAGTTTAATTACTCAGCTTTTTCATTTAACATACTTGATATCTTTTGAATTTTTAGTCACAACTAAAAGTTGTAGTTTAGTTTAGTTTTTATTAACGTCGCACTAGAAGCAACACGAGGGCTATTGGCGACGGACCTTGTAATTTTGAACCACGGTCAAGTGACGAGGACGACACCTGAGCTAGCACCTCCCTCTCCAAACATCCACACCACGCCAACGGGAAGACTTCGGGCCCCGAACAGATTTAACGTGCATCAGCCCCGGCTACACGGCGGGTCTTTGGCGGCCAAGGATCGAACCCGCGACTGAACGAAAACCGCCGGCCGCTAGTCCACGATCTTGACCACTAGGGTACCGCGGCCCCAACTAAAAGTTGTAATAGTATACTCAGAAATAAATGACAAATATTATGCTATTTGACATTTACGGAACTTTTTTTAATGCTGAAAAACATTTTTCTCCTCAACTTCAACTTAATTCCCTTATAAAATAGATATAAAGGCAGTAATCGTTTCCTGCAGTTTATGTTAGCACGTATTTTTATGCTAACATATGCAATGCAAAGGAAAAACTGACAAACATGTCATAGTAACATCCCACAAGTCAAAACGGGTGATTAGAAATAAGGCCTTTTACATAAAATGGGAAAATTGGACCTCAGAGGTACGATAATACCTTTTGATGAATTTCGAAATGCTTTTCGCTAAATTACGAGACCGTGCTGTAGTTAACGCATGGGTTATTTTTCATCCTTTCGGAGAACTTGTTGCAATTCATTTTAGAGGCCTACTATTAACTTCAAAGAGATCAGGAAGGTATTCGCTTAGGATATGAGTTTCAGGAACGTTAATTAATTTAAATGTTTATGTGAAGAGTTTGTGTATACGCGCTAACAACAGGGGAAAATGTAGAGATAATACTTATAACGAGTTTGGAACTGGTATTTTAGGAATTGAAGAAGAAAAAAAAACGTTTTAGGTAATTTAAAAATTGTGGTTTTGAAATTTTCGCGAGTGAATTTTTAGGAGTAAGAAAGGTTTATCTGAAAACAAATGGTATGTGCTTTTCAATTACAGAACAGTGTCTCCATTATTCAAAAGGTACACAAGACAATTTCCTAAACAATAATTATATAAAAAAAATCAATTTCTATTAATGTAAAGATTGTAAATGCTGTAGTAGCTGGCTTTCTTGTACGAAAACAACAATAGGTATTTCCACGTCAGATTTCTTAACATTTTTGCAGATGATATGAGGATAGTACTTATATATATTGATAGAAAGCTTGCGCTTTATTATTTGTTTTCCTATAAAATAAATATGTTGAAGTACCCTAGAGAAGTGATGATGTAAATTTCCTCAAAGAATGGGTTTAAGTAATTTATTTCTAACAAGCTGTGTACAATATTTTTTTATAATTTTATGAAATTTCCTGAATCAGTCACTTTTTTTTCAAAAGAAAGAAAGCTCTTCACGTAATTTATATAGAATACTGAAGATCACTTCAAATGGTCATGGTTGCGAGCTCATGATCTGCGTAGTTTGAATCGAGTTTTAAGTTCAAGTCCTGCTGGCACTAAGACCTAACGCGTAGCAAAGTCAATACATGTTAAAGCTGGTGAGGCTCAAACTTCTCATTTTGGGATGGGTGGAAGTTGAGAGAGTGGAATATCACCTCACATCACTGGATATCCACCACATCACTTGACAGTGGTTCGAAACTACGAAGCACGTCTCAAATAGTCCTCTTGTTGTTTCCGAGTGAGACGTTACTAAGCAATCAATTAATCAATTTCTTAAAACCCTTTTTTGTGGAACAATGGAGATTCTACAAGTTAATTCGAATTTTCCAGACTGTTTTAATAAATGAATAAATATAAATAACAATTTGTCTTACGATTATTTTTTTCAGCTCTGAACAATGTAGAATCAATACTAAATAACATCTCGCTTCCTTAGCTTTTCTTCTTCAGTCTGAAAATTATTTTATCTTGTTTATATATCTTTGTTTCAATACAAATTTCAAAGTAACAGTTTTTATTGGAAAAAAAAGTGAAGATGATAATTTTTTTTCAATGTTGTGAAATTCAATAACGCGAATCACAAAAGTTATGGCGTTTAAAATAAAAAAAATAGTTGTTTTAATTAAACAATATGAATAGAACATTCGCGTTATTTTAAATAAATAGGAAATCAAGTAAGAAAATTCTACGAATTTTTTTTAAGAATGAGACGAAAAATATTTACTATCCTGCTTCTGTTTACTCTTTTCACAAAACAATGTAATGTAAACATACTGGCTTGGAACATGGCGAAAGCAGTAATGCAATGCTGAATAATGAAAGCACTAAATGAAGTACACACTATTATAGAAAAAGAATGAAATAATAAATGAATTAAAAATGGATAGTTTAAAAATTAATTAAAAATTAGTAATGAAGAAAAAATTAACGAATTAAAAATTATCAATTATTGATCATTAATTAATGTAGAAAATGGCATGTATGTGAAATCCTACGCAGTTACAAAAAAATTTTTCTTTAACATTTTCCAAGCTCATTACAACACTCTTATCAGCATTAGGTGAAACTTTCCTGGTTTTATTGAAAATAGATGCCGGGAATTTAGACAGATACGAAGGTAATGCAGGAAAACAACACTTCCGAAATTTGTCTTTTGTTATTGCTAAACAGTAAAAATATGCAAGAAAGTTATATAAGATACATTCAGAATTTTAGCTAAAAAATGTTTGTTTTGAATTTTAAAGAGACATTCTCCTTAAATGAACCCAAAATGTAAGTTGATCTAGATTTGTAAAATACATGAAAAAAAAATTCTTAAAGAATGCATTTCCGAATAAGCTATTCCTTTAAATTCTTAATTATATATCAAAGAAAACATTATATGTAAAGATCGAAACGAAAGACTAATTCTTTTCTGACATTCGATTCTTGGTTCGATTAAAAAATGGAATAAAAGATTCAACGAGGCAGCCCATGAATAGGAACATGATCGCAAACGATTTATCTTCGCTTACATAATGAAAAAGAAACTTTAATAGAAAAGACAATCAAAGTTCTATCGATCAGAATATTTTTTTCCCCATTTTTCTAGTCTGCGATGTGGCATCAAAAGCGAACGGGAGGAGTTTCAGGAAAGTAAAACAAGCTTTTCTTTTAGCAAACATGTGTTGAAGTATTGATGATTCTTTTTTTATTCTACGTATATGTGTTTTTTCTTTATTTTACTCCTCAACTCAACTCAACGGAAGGAACAAAATCACTCAGCCAAATGAATTCTATGGGTGTTGAAAGAGCATATAGTGGAACCGTTTTTTTCTTTCTGGAATTTTCTTTTTTCTCGAATGATTTTATGCATTCACGTAAATTAGTTTCTTTTATGCGCGTGGGAAAGTATTAAATGTGATTTTTTTTTACATTTTAAGGCCTAATTAACGAAAACTCGATTTTTGATTAAATAGTTAAAACCAGCTGATGATTTAGAGGAAAAAAAATCGCACTTTAATTTCTCAAATATCGGGCAGCGACACAAATCTTTTATTTATGTATAAATCAGTAAGAATTAATGGAGAAATTAAATCTAACGCTATGGATAAATATAGTTATGAATATATTAAAAATCTCAAACTCATCGAGCAAATAATTGTTTGTCTTCTAACATATCCATTCCTTCTAAAATGTTTTTTTTACTACATCATTTAGAATTTTAGAAGAAAAAGTTATATTACATTTTGTTCAAATCTGTAAGTAACTAAAATGTTATGATTATAAGCATTTATAAATTTTTTTTTATTCATATCAGTCTTTTATGGTGATAATTAACGTATAAATTTACTCGTTTCGTTGTATACACACTTATATAATTAAGAAATTATCAAATGAGTAATCAACAATCCTTTTTGAAATTTTTTTTAGATAAACTCAAATATATACATTTTTTTTATCAATTACTCAGATGTTGAATTCTAGGATTATAATATATAAAAATAAGGCAAAGAATCAAACTGATCAGGAAGCTATAAATATATAACCAAAATCAATAAAAACAGCTTGTAAAAAGTCTATTTAATTATTAAAGACTTGAAATTCCTTACAAAATTACATATTTAATTTTTTTAGATTTTAGAGTTAAGAAACGGACATATATTTATAGTAAAAAAGAAACTATTGAAAATAAACCATAGAATTTTCTTGAAAAATAAGAAGTTTATTGAGAGAAGGTAATGGGAGAAAAAACTAAGAAAAAAAATGGTAAAAAGTTTAAATTAATTTATGCGAGGTTTAAGACATGTTCAATAATTTGTGAAAAAAAACCAATGCGAGTTCCTTTTCTTCATTAATTTCTTCGGTCTTTAAGACACCTCTTTTCTTTAAAATTTCATTTATTTCCTTTTTTTCGTAATATACTTTTATAAATAAACGCTCTTTCTCTAAATCCAATGATTTTTTTTTTCGTTTCCAAGATACCTAACTTAATAACAAAAGATCCATAAGAAATGTTAAAAACTGAAAGAATGGGATTAAGTTTTTCCTATTTCACTTCAATTCTCTTCCATTGACAAATTTTAGAAACAATGGAGTTATTCATAAAACAAAAAAGAAGTCCAAGAAATCGATATCGAAAAATCTCTATCTCTGCCATTGTCTGTGGTAAGAGTCATCGATATTTTCTTTTCTGAAATCTACGGTTTGCAGAAAGAGAGGAAAAAAAGTTTAGAGTATGTATTGGAGAGAGCATTTCCATTTTAGGCTTTTGTCTTTGAGGAAAGAATAAGTTATTGTTTTGGTTGAGAACAGCTCCTCTCACGAAAATTTTCTCACTGGCTGTGTAACTCTTTTTCTTCGCCTAGGAGGCCAGAATTTGTTAGAATAGAAAGATTGAAATACTGGCTGAGAATACATTTCTGCCAAATGTGAAATTTTGGTGTTTTTAGAATAGTGAAAGAGCAGACATTACTTTCTGAAACTTAAAATTTTTTGTAGCTTTTTATAGCTGAGATGCATATAAATGTAGATAGAGTAGTGGGAAGAAGTAGATGAAATCTAAAAATAGAGTTTTTTGTAGAAAAAATTTCTATCGATTGCGAATTGTGTTTTTCCATCCCAATTTTGGAAATTGATACCGAAATTGACTTTATTTTTCTAGTCATTATGATGTTTCAGCATAAATATATTAAACAATAAAAAAATCATAAAGACAAATATTTCTAAGTTACTTAATTTTTGGATCTTAGTTTGTGAAAGAATAATTTAAAGCTTTTCAAAACTCTAAATTTTATTGTCAGTGTTATACTACAGAAATAATGTTATTATACTCAGATTTTCTTCTGTGTGAAACAAAAATCAAAAGTATTTTAACATAAAATTGGTTTCCTTAGAGAAAAATAATTTATTGAATTATTATCAATATTCATACTAAATCTATACTAAAAAAAAAGGTATTCAGTTGAAGAAGACAAAGAAAAAAAAGTTATAATCGATAATCTCAGTATTTGTAAATGTATAGAAATTCATTTTTTTAAAAAAAATTCTTTGAAATTCTAAAAGGATTTTAAGTATAAAATTAAAACAATGAAAATATGTATGGTTACGTTTTTAGTCTCACTTGATCAAAAATTAGTGTTTATTATAAATAGAATTTATTTTTCCATTCGTGCGAAATTAAATGGAAAATTTTTATTTTATTAAATTTTATTATGTTCAAAGTAACGTTTTATTTTTATTTTATATAGCTTTCTGACAGCATGTGCTTTTCTTTTAAAACTTGTCTTTCTATCAGTTAATAAGAAACATGTTTTACGTATAAATGAAAGTGCGAATGCATTTCATCCACAGCATACTACAATGTTGTAAAAATGACATAATATCGATAAACAAATTACTTTTACACACGACAAACCAATATCTATCTTTTTGCATTTATGAAACTTTCATAGAAACTGCTATTTCATAAGCATTACAGAAGAAAAATAATTGAAGCAACCGAAATATACTTAATTTAATAATTATGGCATAATTTAGAATGTTATCAATGTTAGAGTAAATATCAAAGGAAAAATATTTAAATGAGGGGAAAAAATATTACACTATGTACTTACATTTTAGCGAAAATATGTTAAACAAAATCCAGCACAGTTGTTACCAAAATAATTACTGTCCACTGTTTATTATTTGAGAATTCATTTGTGGTTATGAAAAAGAAACTTTTTACATCTTCACGCAAAGGGAGAAATGTGTAATTAGTTTTATTCTATCGGGAGAAATTCTTCTAATATGTAAATATTGTTGACATTTTGGTGGGCTTACAAGTTCCCAAATAGGTCATAAATATCCATTATTACTTTATTACGCTGTTGCCTTATGGAATTTTCCCATATTATTAGAAATAATTGAGTATAATTACAATTGAGTAAGGCATGGAATCTTCTCTAGAAAAATTAAACTTTTAAGAATTAAATTGTTCGTAAATTATCTGATGGTTTTTTGAAATATCGCACGTCGTGGAAAGGTTTATCGTGAGACTAATTTTTGTTGCAGAAAAATTCAAACGACATTTATATTTTGAATAGCAGAATGAAATTATTGGTTTTTGAAATATTTAGAAAATATTCTGAAAAGATATGTATAGCATTGATTTTTACGATAATCGATCAATTAAGGGGAGGGGAATGTACCAATATCATTGGAGTAATAACAAATAAAGTAAATATACAAAGTACATATTTTATACATATAAAGTACATATTTTTTTCTCATGTGTTATCAACAACACAGAGAATTGACTAACCTAATTTGACAAGTTCAAAATGGTTATTAGCAGAAAATATGCTCGTCGAGCAAATTTGTCTTTAACGACTGGAACACTCTTGATTAACCGATGTTTCGGTTGATCAGTATTCGGATAATCAATGCTCTAATGTACTAAAAGAATTTTTATATAATTGAATGGAATAATTTTGCATTTGAAATATAATGGAAATTCTTCGGAACATAGCTTTTTAAGGGTAAGAAAAAACACTTTGTTCCTTTTTTTTTCTTTTCTTTTATCGATTTCAAATGGAAATTATTTCTTAATTCTTTTGTTGTTCAGATTGATACATTCTCAAAAAGTTGCTAAGAATGTTATGGCTGAGAAATTTACTGATAATTGAAAATTTCAAACATGACATACTATCTTTTAACTGAGGCATGTAATAAAATTATTAAAATTGCACGTTATACAAAATTTTTTTTAATCCACTCCACTTTTAAGTTCACAGATTGTATTATTATAATTACATAAAAATAGGCACAAAATATTTTAGTACACACACAAATATATATATATATATATATCATACATGACTTATTAATAAATACACAATGCATTTAATTATAAATTTCATATAAGCATTACTGTTTATTAATAATAATTTTCTTACTACTATTTATTACTAATCATTACTCCTATTAATATTCATAAGATAATTTTTTTTCCAGATCCAGCTGTTTTCTAAATATCTTATCGGAATACTTTTATACTAATTGATAAATTGAAGATATTTAACCACTTAAATAATCAAGAATGCTATAAATCGAAACCGAAAATTGAATATATTCAGGACACTTGAATATTATTCAATTTACTGACGAAGGAAAACAAAACTTCTCATTTAAAATCAGATAAAATTTATTATGTTATAAAAATTGTTTTTTAAGCAAAAAAAAAAGTTTCATAATTTAAATTTTTTATCATGATAAAGGGATATTTAAAAGCTATTATATATATATATATATATATATATATATATATATATATATATATATATATATATATATATATATATATATATATATATATATATATATATATACACTGAAAATTTATGAAAAGAATAATTAAAAATATTTAAAAGACAAGCAGAAAGAAATGTAAAAATGAAAGAAAAAATAAATGAAAATATGGAACCCAGAAAGTCAAAAAGCAATATCGGGCTGAGGACCGAATAAGAGGGGTTAAACTAATTTAATAGTTCCAACCTTCCCCATTGCGACTTGGTAGGCTGAATTGGGAAATCCAAATTACAAAAGAGTTCAATGCTTAAAAGATGCAAAAAAGTTCAGCGATAAAATCTACAAAAATAAAATCTATAATTCTTGATAGGCTGGATTGGGAAATCCAAATTACAAAAGAGTTCAATAATTAAAAGATGCAAAAAAGTATATATATATATATATATATATATATATATATGACTTCTTAACAAATAAATTCTTAATTTAATCATTACTATTTATTAATAACAATTTTTGCTACTAATAATTACTTGTCATTAATATCATTATTAATATGAAAAAGTTTTTTTTCCCCAGATTTGGCAATTTTCTAAATTAGTTTTTGAAATATCAGTTACAAGATTTATACATTCTTCTCCAGAAAAAACATTTGAAAAATGATAAGAAAAGAAAGGAAGGAAGGGGAAAAAAGAACCCCAAAAAAATTTTACTTGTGGGATTACAATCTTTCTTTTCAAGAATAAATCATTATTTTCTATAAAAATATGGTTCATTTTAAAGATTTTTACTATCATTTTATTTTACTTATGTAAGTAAAGAATTGCACAATGGAATATTAACCATGTTTGAAGATCAATGCTTATAAGTGACCTAAGGACATATCAGTATTTTTTCAGATGGATTGCATAATTAAAAAGTAAAAACCTTCTTTTTGTGCAATAAGGAATAGTTTACTTTAAAGAAAAATATTTTTTGAAGAATGATCTTTCAATATTTCATGGACATAATGCTGACGTAAGACTTTTTTTCAACGTTCTTAAGAAATTTTTCAAAAAAATCTTTCTCCAACAAAATAAATTTTCTATTAATCTAGTTCCCTCAAGAAGAGCTGAGGTTTGTACCGTTTTTCTGCTGTTTTCATAATAATATCAATGGTGAAATAAATGTATTGAATTACTTTTTCGTGGGAAGAAAAGTAGATGTTGAAAAGCGTATAAACTATTTTATAAGGCGTCCTTTTATGGTCATGTGAAATGAATGACGAACTTTCAAGTTGTTATTTGAATATAACGATGAGCTTGTTTACCAAAACATCGGTGGGATAAAATTAAAAGTAATGCACATCAAACCCTAGTTTTTATATTTAGTTTAAGAACATTGCCATGTTTATAGCAAACTGTAACTCAAAAACCATGACATGCAACAATAAAATCCTTACCTTTTTTTTTTTTTTTTTGTTTAGTAATCTTTTTTACGATATTCGTTATATCCTCATGACGGTAATTATGTTATTTTTTCCGTGATGGAAAGAAAGTTTATTTTGCTTCATATGTTCCCCCATCATTCACTTCAGCTTTCTTAGCCAGTCACGAATCACGTGACCTGCGTCCTTTTTCATGAGAAAACGACACTTGGCGTGCTAGAAGCGGTCACTATAGCGATAACTTCGCCATTTCCGAAGTTCGTATATTGCAAACCTAATAAAAACAATGGCGGATGGTTTAACTGAAGATTCGCGTGTTCAAACTGTTTGTCGTGTGTGTTCCTGAATTAGATAGCACAATTTTTTTTTCCCTCGTAGCAGCGGTTATTTGTCATACATTTTTTCCCCGGAAAATAAGCGGAAGTTTTGACACGTTTTTTGAGCCAATAACTTACTCTTCTAAAAGGGATTGAAAATATTTTTTTTTCAGATAAAAGTTTTAAAAGTTTTTTTTTGCAATTTATAGTCAGAATAGAAAATCAGAAACATCCGTAAATTATGGATGTCTAAGCAATATGATTGATGCGTTATTTTACTTTAAGTGAAATATGGTTTATATTTTAGCTTTTAACAATCATTTAAATTTTAAAGGCCTTTAGCATCGTGCCCGATAAAAAAAAAATTAAAAATAAATTACTGCGAGAAAAATAACGATTGGCAACACGATGGAAACGATTTATATGAAATAAAAAAGGCAACACGTATTATGAAGTAAAGAAAATTTCGAATTAGAATGCATGATTGGTTAGTCAAAGTGCTAGTTAAACATTTATCATCAACAATTTTTTTTTAAAGAGGGTCGTTTTTTGTAACAGATATGTGATTAATCATGAAAGAAAATACTTTTTTTTATTTTTTAATTTCAATTCTTGTTTTCAGGAAAGGGCAGATTATTTTCAATATATAAATAAAAGAAAATATGTTAATTGGATAAAGTCAATGTCGTTCAAAGACGACCGAGGTTTGTTTTTTTGAACCACTATTATTTGATTAAAAAGCAATTTCGATGAATTTAGAAAAGAATTAGCACTCATAAATTTGTATTGATGCAATAAGAATGTTAATAAATCAGTTCCAAGTATTACAGTTATAAACATATTAGTATTGATAAATATGAAGTAGTTAGGAAAGTTGTGTCAAAATTTCAGGTATAATATACTTTCAAATATACAATCATGTCGATGATATTATTTTTATCATGTTGTATCTCTTAAATAGTCACAGATCACATTGCTAAAATTACTATAACACATATATCATTATTATAATCTGATTGTCATGAATTACTACAGCCGAAATACCATCCTTTAAAAATTTTCAATTTTTATTTTCATATATGAATATATAAAAGCGTTCTAACTGTGTTTTCTACAAAATACTGGAGGATTACAATAGGTATTAAATTCTGTATATTTCAAGAAGCGTATTACAAATATGAAAGTGAACAATACCTCATAAAATGGGAAGCTTTTCAATTTCTCTTTCAAGCAGTTGTAAATGTTCTCTGTGTTTTCCTGTCATTACAGACATGTGTATACGCGGTAGTCCAATTCTCCCCACAAATATTGGAGCATGTTCGTTGTCGATGTTCGTGCTGAAAGGGGCATAATCACTGGTTTGAAATTTTCCAAACAGTCGGTTGTGAAATACTCAGTTTATGACAAAAGAGACGAATAGATTTCTGTGTGTGAAGAACAAGTTAGTCTCAAATTCTATCCACTAAGTCGTGTGAGGAGCAAATGGTCTACCAGGACTCATTTTTTCCACAGTGTTATGGAATTGGAGAATATGATCATTTATTGACGTCTCACTGAGAAACAACATGAGCTGAAACGAGTGATGAAGATTTAGAATATTTTAAAAGACATTAACGCATTCTACAGGTGTGTCGCCATTTGGAAATGAATTGTATCTTCTGAGTGACTTTGAAGGCAGAAATGAACTGGCGGTCTGAAATGTGAAGAAGTAAAAGTGCAAAATAAATATTTATTATAATTTTCTTCCTCCTACCAACCCCGAAGAGTACAGTTATATCATTTTATCAAATATGTGTGTGATTTATAATTCTGCAATTATATCATTTTAAAGCTCGGTTATATTTTTATAAACACCCCGCTATAAAGGTTCTGTAAAATGTGCACTTCATTGCCGTAGAAGTTAGATTGATAGCGATTTTAAATCAGGCATGTTCAGAATTTTTAATTGATGAACACAATGTAAGAGCATAAGAAATATATTTCTTATTAAAAATAGAGTGTATTGCAGAAATGCATTTAAGCTATTTCACTTACTAAAATTACTTTTCCTAGGGTTTTCTATTTCATTTCAATAGCTTTCTCCCTTCAATTAAACCTAAATTGAATAAATGAATTTTTTTTCCATAATTCGTTTGAAATTTTGGTTTTCCAAATTTTTTTTTAGAAGTCATGAAACACCAGGAAATTTTCTTTTCATTCTTTTTAGGATTTAAAACTATTATAATTACTGAAAAACAACTCCGTTAACATCCGAAAAGACATTAACAGTATTCAAACTCTAAAACACGATAAAAGATTTTGTATTACTTGATCTCGGTGAAGAGAGTTTTGAACAACAAATAGTTTTTTTTTTTTGTTAATTTTTAGAAACCGAAAAAGTATACGTTGGAGAATAAAATTTCATTGTCCTGTGCGTTGCAGAAATTCAAATTGATGGAGTCATAACAAAAAAAATTCCATTGTGAAAAAAATATTAAAATTAATTAGAGCGAGTAGTAGGGAAATGTTTTAAGGTTTTAAAGGGCTGAAATAAGGATTTTGAAAATATTCGAAAAAGTAGTGACAGACTATCTATAAATTTTATATATTAAAGTAAATTCCATTAGCCTTCTAATTTCAATCTTGAAATATCGTCAAAAAATTAATTAATTTAAAATCGTGATTTGGCTGATTTGGCCAAAGAAATTAAAATTAAGAATTGAGTTCGACACATAGATGAAGAATAAATAAGAAACATTGAACATACCTAAGTATTTAAAATTTTGATTTGATTGTACTATGCTTAGTTAATACATACATTAAAAACGTGGCAGTTGAAAGTGATGATATAAAAATCATTTAATTGTTGAACAAATAATGGAAATCACACCAAAAAAGAAAATCGATATAAAAGAGATTACATTCGAAAGCACACAATACACAGAACTAATGTAATGTCGTCCCACAAGATTTCTGAAATGCGTTTCTATTCATGCTTCATTTCAATCTGGAATTAGATTCCTTACACGCTAACAACCGTTTATTATTTTCAGCAATCTCCGATGAGATCTATTTAGATCATATCAACAAAAGTAATGAACCAAGTGTTTGCTTAATACGAGCCCATATTCTTTTGTTTCAGAAATTGTTGAAAGCAATCGTTCCAATCTTATTTGCCATTATTTTAATAAGAAAAATCGACTTTATGACTCATTATGTATAAATCCAACTCTGATAAAAAAAAAAAAAACAATGAAACGAAACTAATGAAAAATGATTGATTCTACGCATCCATCGCAAAGGAACGTTCTGTAACAAGAAAACAAATAAACGAAGTTTGTTCGATTCCCAAACATAAATCTACTTTCATTATTCGGATGATTGATCTACACAAGAACTCTACTGATGATTTGAGGGAGTTATAGATAAAGAGCACGAGACACTCAACTATAGTCAATAGTATGTACGACCATTAGGTTTTATGTTTGGTTTGGGTTATTCAATATGAACTTTTTTAGTGACAGGGAAGAACAATAATGATGATGAATTGCTGCGGGTGGTTAAGATTATAAAAAGGTTTATACTTTATGGAATGATTATGAGAATAGAAATGACTTGCGTTTTGTGAAATAGATTAAACTGATATTTTTAAAAATGATTGTGTAAAACAGCATTGGATAATAAGTTACATTAAATTAAAAAATTTTATTAGTAAAATTTTTTAAAGTAGTTCGTTTTCAAAAGTTATTCCGGTACTCTTCGTTGAAAAAGAATCATTGGCTTGTATTAATGCTTTTTCTTTCGTTGAAGTCTTGGAAGAAAATTTATAAGCCACTTTGTTTTTGTATAACTTTTGCTTTCAAACTCTGAACTACTATTGAGAGAATTATAAGATATTTGAGTATCAATTTTGCCTTCCTCTTAATTCCATCAAGCAGTTTCAAATATTTCGTTCGTATAAAAAAGATATACTCGTAAGTATTAAAATTCTATTAACAGATTAAAACCTTCTATTTAGTCATATTTAAATTAAAATAAGATTTGAATAGAAAAAAAATCGAAACACGTAAGTGAATAGTTGTATATAAGTTTCTTTGTTTTTGCCCTCGAAAACAAGGGTCTTGAAATTTTGGATTGTAAGAATTCGTTTTCGTTTTTTGGAACAAAGTGGATTACCGGGACCATCTGGCAAAATTTCTGCTCCTAATCACAGTGTTGCGTGTTCGAAGTTAAATAATACTTGAAAAACTGTCGTGTGACATAAGTCTGCAACATAAGGCTAGATCTCAAAGCCTTCAAACTGAAGATAAATGAAATGTAAAAAGTAAAATGCCAGCTCAAGATCTGGTTATTCATTAAATTACAGTTCAACTTTTCGCAATGTTTCGATTGTATCAAGCGGATTTTTCATTAAAGTAAAACCAATAAAATGAACATTTCCATAATTAATAGCAGTATTTTGCTACGACAGAAAAAAGAGCATATTTCTGCACTCTTTTTCATAATTAGAACAAGTACTCAAAATTCAAATCTTTCTATTCATATTTTCCCCATTATATATGCATGCTTGGGTGATGCTTCATGAACATGATTAGTTGTTATTGTTGAAGACATCGATAATCCTATTTTAATAGACAAGATGACTGAAATTTGGCTGTTTTTGAAGTTGTTAAAAACATTGATTTTTCGAAAATACCACAACCCATAATATACATGAGAAGACTGCAGCAGTCAATATTATAATTTCCCAATATCTTTTACCTAAGGATAATTTCTCATTGTCTTTTCGAACATTTTCCGTTTTAAACACGAAAAAGCTAATCTGTTTTGTCAATTCTTCAGAAGAACATTTATTTCCATGTTAATCAATTGTATTCTTATTTCTTCGAAACAGATGATTTGCGATAATAGTCTGTGGGAATGATGTATAAATTGAGCTCCTTGAATATTTTAGAAATGCATCTATCTGCACAAAGGCAGTGAAATGTTCTGAAATCCAGACCTCGAAAAATTAAGATACAAGCAGTGTTTTTAGGATAACCATATAAATATGTGGATCGATTTTTTAAATTTTAAACATATGCATCTATTTAATGCATATTACGTTATTTCAGCTTAAGGAATAATTTAAAGATTAAACAATCAGAAACAACAATGCGGCTCTCTTATTTGTTGTGAAGTAGGAAACAAATAATTGGAAACCGTTATTTTCGTAGTAACTCAAAAGGTGACGTCAATTCAACCGACTAATAAATAAAATTTTGCGTCTGTACTTACGAAAAGTAAAAATGTATTGAGAATGACTCTATTGGAAAAACGCCTTAAGCTCAGTTTTTGTTATAAATACAATAACCAGTAGTAAATAGTGGTGTAACGCGTATAAGAGTCGTTATTGATTTTCGTGACGTTACTATGGAAACCGTCATTAATAGAGTAGGCATGAATAAGTACAAGTTTTAAATGAGATTCAAAATTCTACTGAGAATTTTCTGATTTGCTTTTTTAAAGATATTACAATTCAATTCACAGCTAGGCTTCCGCCCTAAACTCAATGTTTGTGAAGCGTAAATTAACTTTAAATTCGTCTGCCGTTCGATGAAATTATAATTACGGTTCTGCATTTGAGAATGACATAATAACATAGCGAAGCGAAATTTAAATTACTTTAAAACATTTAAATAGAAGTGATTATTTTCTCTATTTGAACGAATAAAGAGAGAGAATTTTGGATTTTACGAGAGAAAAAAAAATGTATTGTGTTACAAAAGAAATGTTACATACTCGTAATTATAATTTTAAAGGAGAACTTTAATGAATAATTAAAATTACTCGAAATTGGAATTATTTTTATGTATAATAATGATGTATCACTCAAATTTTCAAAAGAACTTTAATAAGCGCGCAGTTCGTTTAAGTGAATTAAAATACATAATATAATTTTTTTTTGAATAAATTCTCAGTGAATTAGTAATTCAAATGTTTTCGGAACAAATTTAAATGGAATGTTGAGTGGAGAACTTTTTTTCATACTTTTCTTTTAAGAGCCTTTTTTTACAGAAAAAAAAGCACAAAAACAACAAATATGACGTTTATAATATATGTGTATATATATGACTAGTTTAATTTTAGAAATTAATAATTGAGTTCGTACGATTTTATCAGATAATATTTCTTAAAAAACATATCATATACTCTTAATAAAAAATTAGTTCCATGGAAAAAAATGTCGGATTTCTGACGGAACACTTGAATGCACTTTCAAAATTAACTAATGTATATTTTTTAGACATGGAGATTAAATAAGGAAGTATCAACTGGTGTCATTTCATTAATGTCTAGGAAATGTATAAAAATTTTAAAAGTTTTGAAGTTGTGGATGGATATCTCTTCAAAATAGATAAGTTAATAAAACAGACCAAAAACTTAACTTGTTATTTTGTATGAAATCTAGTTAAAATCGTTTTCTGCAGCAGAAACAAATTACCTTTAACCTCTTATTAAAAAAACTACCAATAAAAACAATAATTATTATCAATATGATTGACTTTTCGCACTATATTTATGAAATAAAATTGTTGTAAAGATGAATATTGTTATATTAAAAATGTAGTAATAACGAAGTCTATTCCATCTCCTTATTTAACACACACACACACACACGCGCACGCACGCACGCACGCACGCACACACACAGTTGTTTTGTAATATGTCGTAATTTTGTTTTTATTCATAATTGTTACGTTTTTTTTAACAATCGTATCATTTTCATTTGACATTTGAAAAGAAGAATTGCTTCTTTTTTCGGGTAAGGCAACTATATTTGGTGATATGGAACATTTTGAGCAAGTTATGCATTATAGCTAAGCAAATATGTAACATTTCAACTTGAGATATAAGTATAACTGCAAGAAACAAGTTAGTTAGGTAATGCGATATGTAAGATAAATTGATGTTATTTTTGATTTTAGAAAGATGATTATCTTTCAAAAGTTGATTAATTGATAACTTGTAAAACAAACTGACACCAAAATTTAGAAATAAATTTTTATAATTTATGACAAAATGCGATATCAAATTTACCATAAAAATAGTTTTATACGTGAAATAGATTGGTTTATTAGCTAAAAAGTTTAAAGTATAAGAAATTGCAAAAGAAACTTAAAATAAATATTCTATTCATACAAGTTTGGTCACTGAATTACTTGTGAAGTTTAACGATAATTAAATAATGAAATACGAAAGGAAAAAAAAACAATAGTTTAATATGAGAACTGGATATTTATTTCAAATACTAAGTTTAATATTAATGGTTAATTTTAAACTAGAAACTACAAATGAATTCCGAAATATGGAGATTCTTCTGCTATAAAATGCATTATTTAAGTAAAGATTAAAGATTTGCAAATATAACGACAGATTCTCCTTAAAGTGATATAAATTATAAACAGAATATATAATAAAACAATTATTCTTATCTTACTTTCGTCCATGTATTAAAATAACTGATTACTTATGCTAAAACTTTTGAAACATTTTGAAAGACTTCATTATTTCTATGGTAATTTTATCTTATAAAACTAGCAGTAATTTATTCATTAAAAAATACATTTAATTAGCGATAGTAGATTTTAATCATGACTGATTAACATCTCACGAAACGGTCTAAAAACAAATATTAAAAAAATTTCTCGTTGAACTGATAGTGCACGCAAATATATGACAGTATTTCATACATTAAATAGCTTATTTCAACATTTACTATTGCATCCTTCGACGGACTAGATATATTAATAATTCATAAGTTATTCATTGCATTTACCCCAGGCCTTCAATAATTAGGATTCTCCGTACTCGTTGCCTAATTTTGTGCATCATCATTTATTTCAAGAGAGCCAGAGCCCTATTATAATGGAACGTGCCTGATAGAACAAGGTGGATAATAGGACAATGCATACATATTTTTGGAACTGACTGAATTTGGAGCATTCGGTGAACTCTAACTTGATTATTATAGATTACGTGTTAAGAGATATGTGGAGCAATCAACAATAGGGAAAGAATTAAGCGATGATTCATTGAATTGGAATGAAACAGGATTTGAATAAATTAAATTTGTTGCAAATTGAAGAGTAAAATATTCAGATAATAGTATACGTGGAAGAGGTATTACAAATTGACAATAGATGCAATTGACCAATAAATCTTGAAGAAACACTTTAGGAATGTATTTAATAATTATACATAATTTTAAACACGTATTCCAAACAATTTTATTCTGTGACATAAGTGAACATTTTAAGATCAAATCTTAATAATGGTCTACATTTATCTTGTATTTAGAAATATCTGTAAATTAAAAATTTCGACTCACAAATAAAAGGAATGATGGATAATATAAAGAATGTTCGATAAAAATTTTTAATCAGAATTAACGTACATCAATTGTTGAATAAATGAAATAAGGAATATGAAAATTAGCTATTATTATTATATAAAATTATGAATATTAATGAAATAAACATGAAAGTAAGTTGTTTAAAATAATTTAAATTCCCACTGGATTTTCATTATCGTTTACTGAGGATGGTTTTTAGCCGCGATCATATAATTATGATAAATATTTGAGTTTATATTAATAATAAATTATTCCTTTAAATTCAAAACTGGCAATTTTCTTTTAGTAATCAGTTCTTGAAGGTATTTCTGTAGAATTCTGAAATTCGTATTTTGAATCTTTGATAGGAGAATAATATGTAATAGAGATGTGAGAAAAACTAAACACACATTTTGTAACAAAGAATAATGTGAAATTTTGTATTAAAATACAAAAGAAGCCATTCTGGAAGTTAAAGAATGAATTGATATTGATATAGCGTGTTTGAATATGTGAAAATTATGAGCAACTGAAATAAATATTCTGAAGCTTTTCATCACCTTACAGAGTTTATTGATAAATTAGCAATTTTCGTTAAAGATTTATAGATTCGAAGTAAAATTCAAGTGAAAACTATTTTTAAAAATAATGTTTAAAATGTAAATTTTATTCTTCTAAATCTCGAAGTCCTCATGTAACATACATTATTCATTATATTATAATGGTTAGAAATAACACAATATCTGTCTCCAATAGCTAAATGTTAAGTTTATGCAACATCAATAAACAAAACAAATAAATAAATGATTGAAATTGGCTTTTTATATGAGCTAACATTTTTCTTTTTTTAATTTTTCGAAAAAGTAAAATTACTCAACTTGAATATTGATTAGCGTAAAGTAAGCGCACTTCTTAGATCCAGGCTTCACAAAAGCGATTACTATCATGAAAAGAAAACACATTCTTCAAATTCCTAACGCATCTTTATTCTCACAAAACATTCTAATGTATAAAATCATTGCCAATGTAAAAAACAAAATGAATAAAAACAGACGATCTGGTCATAAAAATAAATGATTAAATTAAACATTAAAATAAGAGCAAACGATAAATTATTAAAGTAGGTAATAACAGTCTAGTATAATATAAATATAAATAATATATAATATAATAGGAAAATAAAAAGACATGAGAGTGTGTGTGATAAAATATTAATATAAATATATATCTTAGCGATGTAAATATTTCTTTAGAAATCTAAATGTAACTATTATAATCATAATGTATTATGATATCAGTCTTTTGAATCTAACACCATGTACTTTTTTATTTTATGCCCATGCATTTTTGTTCACGACATTTTCTCAAAACAGCATCATGTTAATAAGCAAATAAAATTGCTGTGTATTCGCCCTTTTTTAAAATAAATAACATTTGATTAAAACATAAAGAGCAGTTACAGACTGGTTACGTAACTAGAGTAGTTTTGTAATGAAAATTGATCTCTGTAAATAGTCATATTTGAAATTATTGATATATATATATATATATGTGTGTGTGTGTATGTGTGTGTGTGTGTAATTACAAAAATAATATTACAAATTAATAAAATATTCAAAAAGTTGAGAATATGAAACATATTATTTATTCGAAATGTAAGGGTAAAATATAGTCATAATTAATTCAAAGTACTTTTTAAATTCTACTGAAATCTTTTTTTATATATAACACTTAATTTCCTGCTTTGACTTTCCTGATAAACTGATAAAGTATATTTTACCACTCTTTCTTTTTGAACAATGCTTACAGACCTAGTACTTCAGCGTTCACCACCGTCTTCCTGTGCGTTGGCAATTAAATATCGCTCAAATGGACCCAAATGCAATTAGTGTAAGTGGAGAGGGTATTAACATATTTTTAGAGAAAGAGCTAATTTATGCTCTGTGGTTCTCTAAACTCGAAGCCCGTAGTCATTTGTCAGTGTTGGGTGTCTCACGAGTACGGTTAAGAACATTACAGTAAATTATGTGCAATACACCCACTCTTTCCAAGCAGTTTGCATGCACATTTAGAATACTGAGTTAATTACTGTGTATTTCCATAAGATTTCTGAGAAATAAGCGAAAGGTATGTTTTTGTAAGAATGCTCATACTTCTAGAAATATTTTCTCAAAAAACAACAAAAATTGAAAATGTATTAATGAAGAATATCAAGTGAATTGAATTCCTAATTATGAAATATGTCTCAGAGGTTAGAGGAAAAATTAATTCTAAACTATAGTCAGCATGCGATTGCTTGAATTCTCATTGCTCTTGACTCAGTAAGCACTAAATGGCTAGTGATATGCTAGACCTGGTGGATAAATAGCGAATCAATAAATATAAAGGAAATAAAGGCTACAATGGAAGATGTTTTAAGAAAAATAATGAGGTTTAACATTATTTATATCTCTTATATGTATATCTATTATCTGATCCATGCGTCATCTTAAATATTAATTAAGTGCTAATAACTAATGAAGTCATACAATAATAGTTCAATTAATGAATTCAAATGACTTTTTAAGGCATTATTTATTTCACAAAAAAAGAAAAATGCACTCTACTGGTTCACGGTCCCTCCATGCAGATGCAACAAAGGTTACACTTCCCAAGATCCTCGGATCCGATGTGAGTTAATCCACAACGGAAATAATAATTCGACACATAATATTTGGTACTAGTTAGATCACCAAACACTAAAGTACCAAACAATAATTCCTGTACACTTTGGTTATCTTTCTATTATCACATTTTACCTCTCACTCCATTCTTTTTCTCTCTCATATTTGATTCTTCATTGCTTTCATACGACTTCTTCACATCTATTTAATACACTTCTAATGTTTACCTTGCAGCGACTTTCTTCTACAACGGAGCCAGAAGTTAAAATGCTTTACTAACCATCCCGAATAGGACGTTCTCTTTGGCCTAGTTGGTTAAAGTATGACAAAAAGAGACCGATCAACTTTTCTTCGGACCTACTGGTCTAGGGTTCGAAACAACCCTGCCGCATCAAGCCCAATCGACACTCTCCCCCGCCACGGGGTCGGAAAACCACTTGCTGACGAAACCTAATTTGCGTAATCCCGTTTCATTTGGTTGAGGAGCTGGAAATTTAAATATTAAGACAAAAAGCATCCCCTAATGTTAGTTAAGGGAAAGTTCACGAATAGCTCTGTTACTTAACCAGAGTTAAAAGGAAATAAGACTCACACGAGTCAAAATAAGAACTAAAACAACTATTTCAATTAAATTGATTGATTTCACTTATTCTCCACATGAGATATGAAACAAAAATAAATCCCATTTCGAGAGGGTTATTTTACAGAAAAAAGTGAAATGTACTGATTTCAATTGGAATTTTATATTGCTTTAAATCTAAATTTAAGTGTTTTAAGTTCAATCAACATAAAACTACATTAGTAATTAATGATTATTCTTTTCAGGAAGCAGTAAAATCTTACCTTAAGCCTGCATCATAGAAAATGGATATATATTCAACTAGAAAATATAGGCAAATTCAGTCCCTTGTTGTTAAGTACATTTGCATAAACAACATCTGGAAATGAACGTGGGCCCCATTGATGAAGTGTGAACAATAAAACGGAATAAAATGATTGAAACTAAAAATAAAAGGCAATGAAACTAAAAATAAAGGTGAAACTCCTAAAGTGACTGATATCCTTGCTAAATCAGTTTAAAATTACAAACTTTTTTCTTGAAGTCATTTCTACTATGGGCCTTTGATCACATAAGTATGAACTTTACCTCGTCATTTTAAACTGAGTAGTATAAGGAAGGCCTGGAATGGGATTGTAGGAAATAAAATTGGGTATAAAATGCCGATAGTCAAATACATGAACGTCAGATGCAGTTAAAATTCTATAAAAAATTTAATGTATTTGTAACATTAAAAACGTATGAGCAAATTTTTTCAAAGTCTAGATGTCTCACAAAACCTATCTTTCGAGACTCTTATTTTACGCAAGTTTCGTAGCACTAAAAATTTATAATTTTTAAATTCATCATAATGGCTTATCGATTTTGTGATTACTAAATGATATTACGAATGATTATTACTAATCCAAATAATGCTTTTGGTAAGTATTGGAGTTAAAAGAAATCGTCTATTTATATAAACATTAATAACTAAAATGGTATTCAAGCCTTGTATTAAACGTGTTACAATAACTCTTTATAACCACGACATGAATGCATTTCCTTATGAGTATTACATAACTGTTATAAAATTACAGCTATTCTATATTTACTCTTTTATCAATAATGCCTTAGCCTCCATTACTTATTTATCTTAATTTAACGAGTTTACAAACTATGTACAACAATTTTTACAAAAATTAACAGAAATATAATACGCAGTATCTAGAAAGTATTAAAGATCCAAGATAAACTCCGAAGTATTGAGAAATTGTTAAGAATAGCCTAAAGGTAACTAAATGCGACTTACAAATATAACATTCCGAGACCATTCTTTATTGATTAATGTATTGCAAAGATAAATATCCTTTTTAAAAGAGCAATCACATTAATAAATTAAGAAACAAAAAGAAAGTTGTACATTAATATGTTATGACGTGTCTAGACGTCTCACTAAAGAATGATGTTATCATACAGGAAATTTATTAGATTATGACATCTAAACTGAACTGAAATGTCATCAGTAAAACATATTTCTGGAATTCTAGTAACCAATGGGAATGAAAGAAGATCGTATTATACCTAGGAATTTATTATTGTTGAATGTTATTAAATTGATACGATACTTATAATAGGATTAAAAGAATAACATCAAATCATTGTTCTTTCGAATTTCGTATAAAAAGAGAAAGTTAATATATATATATATATATATATATATATAATCTAATTGCGGAAGCAAGAATGAATTTAGGAAATATTCCTACCTCGACAGGATGTTTTGAATCATAAAATAAGGATGAGATTGCAAAGCTCTCAGGTTATGGTTAAATATTTCGATGGTTCCATTAAGAAAAATGGTAATGAGAAATGAATAAACACAAACTTAAAAGATTAGGAATATGAATCTATGTTTTTCTATTAAATACTTTTAGATTTGAATTCTGATGAGACGTTTCACTCGCCTTTCGCTTTCTTTTTCAGACTCATCCATTGACGTCATAATTTTTCTGACGCAGGTTGACAATAATTATGAAACTAGAAAACGAATGTTAAAAAATTCCTCCCAATAAATTACGTAGTACAGTTATTTTTTTGAATAAATTATATTTATAAGTAGCAAAGGATTGAATAATGAATATGTTACAGAGTTGGAGGTAAGTTGTTGATGAACTGAAGTTATCAAAGGTAGACATCTGGAGTGGCCATAAATAGCCTAAGGAACATTAAGCACTTTCATAGAAGGGAATTTAAAAAAGTTCAGTTCTCAAAACCTTTTCTACATAACGATTACAGAATCAGGCCTTATCGGTTCTATTAGATAAGTAAATTTTGCTTTCAGTTAATGTTATTTCAGTCATCTATATAAACTTTGGAGGTAATAAAACTGGTTATCAGTATAACTGGATCTCTTCCGACCGTTGTTAGAGACCGTTTTAGATAAGTTTAGTTATGGACGAGGACGGAAATGTTACACAGGTGTTACAGTTGTTATATGCAGTTAGTAATGTTTACAATAATGCAACCTGTAATAAAATATTTAATTCTCTCTAAACGTTTTAATTGAACGAATATTCAATTCGAATAATTTTTATCCCTGCATATGATTGAGAATATAATAACAAGGTTAGATGGTTTAATTTCTAAAACTTTACCCAGAACTTGATTTAATTGCCAATTTTTCTTAGCTAATAATTAAATATTGCCTCTATATGTATCATTTTACTAGCATTAAGCTTTGAATTTAAAATATATGTGTGCAAATGAAATAATTGGAAAATAAAATTTAATTGTTTTAGAAGCTGAAACAGTTACTGGCATCAGATAAAAATGAATTTTCTACAAAATTTGTAAACGTTTTGAAAATAAAATGACACAGAAGCAATTGAGTGTACTTAAATATATTATTATGAATTAATTATCATTATTTTAGTTCAGATATTTAAGTTGAAACTTAAATTATAAAATTTTAATTACGTTTTCTAATGGATGTTAATGAGCAACCATTTTGTACATTTGGTAAGAAAAAGTTGAAACGAAACAGAAATATGGAAAACAGCTTCACTAATGTTATGTTACTCTACTACTGTAAGTATATGAAATTAATTTTTAAATTAGGTGGATTTAAAGAGGTTCCCCGGGCAAAAAATATTCAACAACCCACTTTTCTAATTTATATAATTTATTTTCAGTTACTGAATGTTTATCTGAGTTTCCGAGTATGGAAAATAAACTCATTACTAACATATTAATTAAAGCATAACGTAGGAGATTAAAAGCATAATTATTTTAAAACTTTTCAATGAAATGTTTTTTATTTGTGAGAAAATACCATCTGTTAATTCAAAAGAAGTATGTAATTATCGTTAGGTGTTTGAAAAACAGCAGACATTATTTTTATTATACTTCTCGAAAAACACATTGAACCGATGAAACTTGCTCATTTATGAGAAAAATAAATAAATAAGCAGTCATTTCTTGATAAACCCAGTATACTAAGAGGTTTAAAAAAAACTGGGTCATAAATTAATTACTTGAAAAATTATTGAAAATCGTTATGAATATCTGTTGAAAAGGTAAATTAAAACAGAAATTTTGAAAAAGAATAAGAGAAAAAAAGAGGGTGCAAGAAAAAAAAAGTGGTGTGAAAAATTAGAGAAAGAAAAAAAAAATATGAATTCATGCAAGCTTAAATTTTCTTCATGGAAGGGAGTCAGAGAACTTGTTAATGGAATGTGACTACATATAGCTATCGTCTACACATAGCAAAAATATCTTTTCTTGAATAAATTTTCGAAAGATGGTATTTTTATAGCTATTTTCAGAAGCATGTAAAAAAAAATGAATTTTGTCCGCCCTCATATTGCTTCAGGGAGACACTTTAACTCCTATGTTTTCTGAAACTTGCGCCTGGGGAAAGCTTCATTCCTTGTGCGATCTGAATTTTCGTCACGGATTCGATGATTTTGCTAAAGAAATTTAAGAGCGCTTTTTAGGAAGGAAGACTACTGGGAATTCTCTCTACTTTACCCATCATCCATAAAACCTAACAACATTTCGAACTTTTATAACATAAAAGACGGCACCGATAGTTTTGGCCGTTTATTCCTAACTGCGCATTTCATTCCATAGTTTTTGAAAAAAAAAATCCTAGAAATATCCGAGATTATGTGTAGAAGTTTCAGACTAAAAATATTTTGTTTAGTTCGAGAACAAAATTTTTTCGAATTCAAAATGATATGCAAGAAATTTTTTACGTGCCTTAAATAATACAATACCTTAAATAAGATTATAAAATGTAATTAAAATTGAGCTTTTATATCAAACTTCTTACACAAATTCTTTAAGAAAATTTACAGGGCTTCAGTTTTTATTTTGATTAAAATATATTAACTAACTTTAAAATCATGGTTATTGACAAAATTTATAAGACAGACAAATTCTTACATTTTACTGTGTCTTATCCATACATGCATCTTTCCATGCTCATTCAAAGAAGGATAAAGAAAATTTCTTGAATATAGATTGGAAAATCAATCTAAATTCCAAATAATTATAATTTGCTTCTCTAAAGTGAAAGGAATATATTTCGAAAACTACTCATGAAATAAAACAGAAAACATGTTTTTTTTTGTACAAACTTTAAATAAATTTGATTGTTAAAGATTTTATATGAGTCTAAAAAGGTATTTACTTTATTTGAAGACAATGAGCTTATTCTCTTATCTGAGTCATCCGAATTCAGAAAGAATGAGCACAAAGTTTTCATCATGTATTAGAATCTATCATTATATAAAAAGTTTTTGAAACTGTGCTGTTTTGGACAATTCTAAAAGTCATTCTGTAAAAGTTTCTCGAATTCACACATTGTTTTTTATATTTATTATAATTAATCTTAAAATTAATATGTCATTTTAATTGCACAGATATTCTTCTGAATTAAAAAGAGCAAAATAAAACCATGGGACCAATCATTCTTTTACGTGCAAATCAAAATAGTAATTGCATTAATTTCCTTAATCTTATAAAAAAAAAAGAAAGAATTATTTCTTACAAACATTTAGTATTTGTTATAATACACAAAATTAATAATGAATATTTCCCATTTTTAATTCCTTTTTCAGAAACACATGTAAAAGACTGTCTTATAAAAGTAAAACAAAATAAATCTTGCAATTACGAAAGATTTAAAGAACTACATTCCAACTTCGTAGCTAAAAAGTGGAATAAAACCTTTCAAACAAAATGAGTACAAATTATTTAAGAATAAATATTTTTCATCCTATTTCAAGTGATATATCATTTTGAAACATGAAATTCGATTCTATAGCTTGTGATAGAAAAATATGAAAAAACCGTTCAGGTTCTGATCCAGAAAAAAAAAAAAAAACAACCCCCCGGCCCCCCACGGGTGGGCCCCCAAGGACAAACGGTTGTTTCTTTTTTTAAGAAGTTCATAACACAGAATGGTTTTTATTTATTTCGTTCATTATCCAAGGTTATTTAGTCCTTAAAATAAACATAAATCTAAAACTAAGCAAAGTACGAGGGGCGCTCAATAGTTCGTTAGAAATTTCAAGAGATGGTGCTAAAAGCATCGAAAGAAAATGTCTTGTTTTTAGGAAGCATCATGACTCGCTAGACAGCTGCCTAAGTCTCAATTACTCGTATTCGTGATCCCGGCACCTTTCGCACCTCTAAAATTCTTCATCATAACATTTCCAACTGATGAGACCATCTTCGCCTATTTTGGAAATTATTCTCTGGAAACAACCCAACGTCTTGATTTTTGCTTGATTTCTTGTTCATAGTGATTAATCCAGGTCTCACCTCGACAACTTCTCGCAAAATGGCTGGATGGTGACAACTCCTGGCAAAATGACATCGACAATTCAATGTAGTACCAATCAAACTTTAATTTGGCAGCATATGACTATCAAATTAAAACTAATTTATGAGTCAGATTTGTTTTGGCTTAATTTAACAGATGGCAGCATCCAATGGTAACAAAAATTTACTTTAATAATGCCATCTGTCTTCAAATACAAGTACTTTTTGAACCACCCTCGTGTTGACTTAGAAATCAAATTTAAATTGTGAACTTAAAAATTACGATACGATATAGATAGTTAAATCCTGTGCTTTGACACAACGAGCGACTTTGAAATCAAAAAACAAGATAAATAGTTTTATATTTTGTTCGGATTTTCTGCTCAGGTATGTTATTTTGTCTGCGCATGAAATTATGATGGTTATGTTTGTGGAGAGGGGGGCGTGCCTCTATTATCCTCCCCTGGATCTGCTACTGGCACCATTAATCTCCGAAGGGTTAGAGATGGCGAAAATCGTTATCCGGATGTGTATAGAGTACCTTCACACTTGTATACATATTGTTCATGGGTTCCTAAAGAAGCTGAGTTAAGGACGGTTGAGATAGAAACTTAATGCAATCCAGTAATCCCATCTTATAACAATTATAAGCTGTTATTCATATCTAACTATCTTAACTTTATTTCGAGACGTACTGAATAATTACGAAAGGATTTGTGTAAATTAAAATTTTCATGTTATTTAAGCAAGAATTTCATATTATTTGAGCTGTAATGCCTAGGTTTCACATCTTTCAATTAGTTTTGCCAGCACTGAATACTAAATACCAATCATTAAATGCAGAGAATCACAGAATCAACTTAGCTCTTAACTAACTTTTATTGTTCCTGATAGAATAATTCAAAATAAAGATATCTATATGCAGATCCTCCCGTTTCAACACTTCCAATCTCTCACTTAACACAGAACCTCTTATTAAATTCTTCGCTACTTATATATGCTATCTCATCAATATTATTCACCATATTTTAATACTTTTATTCTAATTTACATAAGTTAACGTCATATTAAAAAGAAAAGGCTCTAAAATCAAATAACATCATATGACAGCCCCCAAGGTTATTCGAAGAGAAATATGAGTGAGAACACTGTAGTAGAATATCCAAATTTTAGTATATCTAATAGGCTGCAAACTGAATCCTTTAAACATTTTCTTCAAGGCATTTTCTCTTTCTTCAAAAGGCTTTGTCTCTCTGCTATTTATTATTCTTTCAAACTCTATTCAAAATCGTGCCTACTGCAAGCCTTTGAAGTTATGAGGAAAGAGACAAATTTTTTAAAACGAAACAAAATGGTGAAGTTCTAGCGATGATGCAAAACTTTTGCGTTCTGTTCATGTCTA
The DNA here is from genome assembly GCA_019974015.1 of Nephila pilipes. Lineage (NCBI taxonomy): Eukaryota > Metazoa > Arthropoda > Arachnida > Araneae > Nephilidae > Nephila > Nephila pilipes. The sequence goes on along the minus strand of BMAW01120975.1, from coordinate 442,077 downwards.
AAAATCTTAACTTTATTCCTTGGACGTACCTAATAATTACCAGAGGGCTTAGTTTTGTTTTAATTAAGAATAGTTAGTTATTTCCGACACGCTTGCATATGTAAGGCAGAATTGTCTTACGCGTGAAACTGTTAGGCGTCTTCCAGCGACGTTAATTAGAATAATTTAAAATTATTAACGCACACTTTCATGGAGATATGTAAAAACTGTTTTAATATTACAATATAAAGGGTTTTATTTATTTATTTGTTGTTTTACATTTTAAAAGTGGAACATTTTGACGAGTGCAATAAAAATCAATCAGCACATTACAAATTATTTTAATTTCTAATGTTCTCATGTCTCGCGTTGAAATTTCTCTGAAGTAGGAAGTATTAATTGTTTAACTACTGTTGGTCGGTATGGAAAAATAACGTTAGTTGATCTCAAACTGTGAGGTAAACTCTCTCTCTTCCCTCAGTGTGGGGAGGTCGAAAGGAAGACTCGACATTTTGTAAAATACTTAATTTATTTACAACACAAATCACAACACAAGTTTGATCAATCCAAGTTAAGAGATGCACTCAATTAATAAATATGAGGGCAATTGACGAACTAGAAGTTTAGTACATTTACTTAACTCAATAGCTCTGACTTCTTAGCTACCTAATTTAGATTCAATCTCAAGTGACAGATCGTCACCTTAAGTAACAATATCATCAATTACTAAATATCCACGCTTAGCATTCAATTTGATTATTCACTGCTCCGCTAGCGGTCTATCCTATCTCTCTTCCTTTAACCTGAAAGCTTAGACTATATATAGAAGTCTTAATTTGTTATGTTCACGCTCTCTTCTTCGGATGAAGCTTTCTAATATAATAATTTTTAAGGACCAAAAATTCCCCAATAGGACTGTTAGTGAAAAGATCTCGGATAGAGCCGTCACAAAATTAATTTTAAAAAAAATCTAAAGAAGAAATATGCGATTGAGAAATAATGATTTCCTATGAAAAATATATATTAATATGTAAAAATATATATTAATACAATTGACTGAAATTTTCCTGATAACATTTTTTTTCTCATTTAGATAACCATAACTTTTCAAAACCCATAACTTTTCAAAAACATTCCTTTTTAGGCAAAAATGAATGAAAAGTTTTCAAAACTTTTTTTTATCACTTGAACGTTGCAAAAATAAAAAAGATCTCAAAAAAAACAAAGCATCAGATTCTTCTATAGATTTTTTTTGAAGAAGGTAGCGCTTTCGGAAATTTATAGAGTTAGAAAGTAATAGAATATCAGGCTAAGTGAAACCAGATTCTAAGCATACGCGAGGCTTAAACGCGACGAATAATGGAAACTGGAAATTTACTCGAAAGAAAAGAAAAACTTAGCATTTCTAGAATCAGCAGCTTCCTTTCATGTTTTCAGAAGTTTCGAATATTAACTAGAGCTAGGTTAAAGAATACTATCACTAATTTCTCTTGAGACGAAAGCAACTAGAAGTTTCAAGAAAAACGTAGCTTTTACAGATGTAATTCAATTATGCCTCTCGACTGAGGATTCTACTCCGCCATTTTGAATTGTGTGTGTGTTTTTTTTTCCTTTCAAAGTTGAATAGAGCTTTTATCTTTTGGCAGAAGCAAGATGGCTCCACAGTAGCAACTTTCAAGTCTCATCTTTTAGCTAATGTCTTCTTCCAGTTTCTGCTTATTGGAAATTGTTGTTTGGAAAGAATAGTTGGAGTGTTTACTTGTGGAAATGTGACACTCTTAAGACTACAAAGAAAATTTGAATATTTTTTACAATGCTAGAAATGTTTGTAGCAAATTATAATTGTAAATTTTTGCCACCTTTTTCTATTAACTTAATTCATTAAAATTTTTCAAACAAAATCGTGTGTAGAATGTATTGCTGGAAATTCTCAAAAACTGAATATAATATAAAAATTCAAAATAACAATACATTTTATTTGATTCTCGTAAACAGTGATAAAAAATACGAAAATAAATTGTGCATAAATAATGTAAATAATGCATCAGTTTTATAACGATTTATAAATAAAATACTTATACATGAATAATGTTTCACAGTGAAAAGGAATTATAAGATACATAAATAAATACGCAATCTATTTGTCAACATATATTAAAAATAAGCATGCAAGATGTATAATGGATCAATTTTTTGGTCTCCTATTTGTGATCTAATTATTGCACAAAATTAACACGCCATAGGAAAAGTTTTTTAGGATTCTGCACTTGTTGATTTAATAATAATTATTAAAGAATAGTGAATACATTTCTCCCACCCGTTTTTCTGTAATAAAAATGCTCCAAATATTTTTTAACGAGTTTGTGTGCCAGAGGTGGATTAATAAGTTCTATTTTTATTTTAATCAATCATTTAAGTCTTTTTTTCCCACGGATAGTGTAACGACGATGCCAAAAAAAAAATTGTGCATACTGAATTTTCAGAATCAGCACCATTTATAATGTTTGTTTCAATCCAGGAAAAAAGAACTGAGAAGGGTATTACAGTTGCATACATAATTTACCAAATTATATCCGTAAAACAAATGTAGATTCAAACGTAATAATTTGAGGCTCAAATTCGCAATTTACTAGTAAACTGGATAATCGGTTCTACAAGTATTGAAATATTTAGTTGCAAGATATATATATATATATAATCTGGGTTTTCACTACTCTCAAAATAGAAAAAAAGAATATACTTTGATCACATTAAGTATGGATTAGTTTGATTAAAAATTTTATTTTGACTTATTGTGGATATAATTAAGCTTTAATTAAAAATTCTTAGATGAAAGTAACTATATGGAAATAAGTCATGATTGCAGAAACATAATAACTATAGAAATAAAACATATACTAACCAAACTTCATATGATGATGAATATCATATATGATGAGCATTTATCTAGTGAAAATTTTATTCTTCAATAAATATTGATTTTTGAAACTAAAGATTGGAATTGTTACATAATAATATCCATTATTTTACTTAGTTCTAATCTCAGACAGTTTATTGTGATTTTAATTTCCTCATGAATTCCTACAGCTGATAAATATCTACATAATTTTTCTAAATTCAAAGAAATTTGCTGCGAGTACTCAAAATACAAATAAATATAAAAGCCCAAAGAGATATAAAAATTAATTACATCTCAGTTTTTCTTTTAAATTTTCTAACGAAGTTTAATTATGCTTGCCTCAAGAATTCTCTGTCTGGATAATTTCGTTTTCAACATTAAGCACAACTATCTTCTAATTATTTGAAATTAAACTGCATCTGACACATGTTTGAGAAGTGATAAATTAGATATGCACACAATACACTTAATATTTAAATGATGAAAACGTTCCAAAAGAAGCTGTTAACTTTCAAACTTCATGCCTTCACACGATAATACCAATTAAAATTAGTTCTAGAGGAAACAGGATTCAATTTGAAGTGTTCTTTTTTTGTGATTTGACAACTGTATTAAACTTTGGAAATTGATTTTCTTTTAATTAAATAACTCAATTTTATGATAGAAGTATTTGAACTAGCTTCAAATAGTCATTTACTTTATCCTTCTTTGATTGGTGGAATCCGAAGAATTAAGGAAATCAGTTTCGAAAAATTCTCTGGAATTGCCAACAAACTTCTTTAGTGTGTTGCTAACTTTCTTTTAAACATTTATTAAATAGGAAATCTTCTTTTTAAATTTCTCACTCTCTCTTTGTTTTTTAAGTGTGAATGAAATTGATACTAACCTATCAAATAATTGAATAAAGATGAAAAATTCGAAATTAAATTAAGTTTCTTTTGTTAATTAATTTGAAGTTTCTAGAAGATTTAAACAATTTATTTTGAATTTGTAAATTGAATGGAATTAGGTAAAATTATTTATTTGAGATTTTATATGTATTGAATATACGTGAATATTTATCATATACATATGTATATTAAATAATTCAGTGTTCTAGGCTTTGCTCCATAAGAATGGTTAAAAATATCGCATCTTTTTTAAACACCTTTGATAAAATTTCAATTAATCTCGATAAGGTTGTTTTCATCATTTCAATGTTTATCAGATAATTTTTTAATAAAAATATGTATTTGAAAATCCACTGAGATATAGATTTGAATATTTGAAAGCAGAATAGAAGGAATGTTTGAAAGTGGAATAAAATGATTATAGGAATACATAGTTAAAACAAGAGAATACTGATATTATTTATGAGATTTCCATCATGGAAAAGAGATCAATGGAAAGACAATATACATACGCAATGAAGTAAGAAGTATGTAAAAAGCACAAATTCACTTCTAACCTCATATACTGCTCATATCTAAGTATATATTCATCTACTAGTTCATAATCTATGTTATGCAAAAATGTTTGGGGAAAGTAAATGTTAGGTTAAAAATTACTTAAGGTTTCTATAAATATTTTATAACTTATTTCAAATATTTTCCTCTAAATTTGTCTTCATAAATTTTCTGTGGTGCCGATAATAGGCTTTTCAAACAGTTTACTAAAATTACATTAAAAACATGCAAATTTAACTTAGATTTAAAGAAATAAATAAAACTAACTTAAAGCACTCGATATATTCCATAAAATTTTTGCTTGCTTTTTTAATATTTTGTGTACCGATTTTTTTCATTTTAGAGGTCCTTTGAGATTAATTAGAATTATTCAATCCTTCTCTAAAAATTTTTTTCCAATTTCCCCGATGAGTAATTAGAAAAGGTATATTTACTTATTTTTATTATTTGAATTTTAACAATCACTATAACGAAAAAACTATCTTTTGTGCCTTTAAAATTCACAGTAATTTTATTATCAAAGAGAAAAAGCCTTAAAATTTTAAAAATGTAATATTTATTCATACAATTATTTTATTCAGCCGGAGGCTATACCCATTAATATTTTGAAGTTTCAAAGATTCTCTCAGCTCTTAATTTTAATAAGTTCTTCAACAAAATGAGTCAACTTGACGTTAAAACAGCATAAATGTTTGCACTGTCTTCACCAACTAAATTTGGTGAAAAATGACCTATCTTTCTAATACTAGTAAAATTATGTATGAACTTTCACTGAAGAACAGTCTTAACTTATTCAACATGAAAGAGCAGTACAATCTAAGATGTAATTAAGAAAACTTATCAAAAGTTGTAAATTGTGTCAAAATTTGTCTATGTTTACAAGATAAACTGAAGTAACTTTCAAAATAATAGAAAATATATGAAAAGAACTATTTAGGTCGATTTGACACACGTGTGATCAAAAGTTTGAAAAGTATTGTTCCGTGTTCTTTAATGAAATAACAGTTTTGAATACTGAACAGTTATCGATAATTACCATGGAGAATAAAATTACCCGTTTTTGTTTTGAGATATCACAAAGTTTTATTTCACTCTAGCTTCAAGCTTTTTGATGCATTTAGATCTGACCCACAACGTAGATGTTATTTTGTCCACACACTTATTTACCTACTCACTTCTATCACTCTGAAATTACATGAATATATGTCGGTGAAGCGGTCAGTTGCGCCACCTGGTGGTAATCAGTAACGTCTCAAGTCGGGACTGAACAAGTATGATTTAACATACTATGCCCAAAACACAAAATGCTTTTAGATTAATACGTCCTTCTCAGTGACCTTCAATATAAATCTATTTCATTAATTTTAAATTATAAAATTCCCCCTCTTTCCATAAGTATGGAATTTATTTTATTAATTTAACACTAATGAGTCACTTCTTGGTCCTCAGTGTATGAAACAAAACAAATGCAATTTTAGTCTAATGAATCATTCTTTGTGGTCTTCAGTGAAAAAATAAAATTCATTAATTTTAGATTAATGAGTCATTTTCCGTTGCCTTAGTATAAAATAGATTTTATTAATTTTAGACTAATGATATATTATTTGTGACTTCATATGTAACATTACGGCAATTATCATGATTAGCAAATAATCAGATATTGGAATTGTTATTTGAATAGTTAGAGAGATACTGTTATAAAGAATTTTTCAAACAAGTTTGAAAATGAATGGAAGCTTAATAATTTAATTTAAAGTTCAATTCCACTTTAAGTAAAGTCTGTTAATGGAATCGGCCGAAACAATTAGCATTTTAGAAAATTATTGATATTTTCAATTCAGAATAGATTTAGTTAATTAGTTAAACGTAATTGAGTCTTTTATAATATTTTGTAACCTTTCAAAAATAGTAATAATTTATAAATGGATCCATTTTTTCAACAATCTTGACTAACAAATGAAGTAAATGTTTATTTTCATAATTTAAAATTTTATATTAATTATTAACTTTGAAAGCGTTACTTTAAATTTGCATTTGAATGAAGGATTAAAATTAATACCAAGCGAAAAAGAAAAAAAAAATCTTTTGAATGATATCCATTTTTGATTGAAATGATAATTACTCAAAGCCTATATTCATAACATACCTTTCAAATAGTTACTAAAATAGTTTTATATTTTAAATTTCAGAGATTGTCTATGCTTTTGCATAAATTACTGTTTTTTGTCTCTTTGTTTGTAGTATATACATATTAACATTCATTAGAAAATGTAAAGAAAAATTTAGTGAAATGTAAAATGTTTTTATTTTTTAAAATTGTTTAGAATTTTCCCAAGAGAATATAATCTCCAACTTAACAAATTTCTATCTTTTTTCCATGCAAAGTACAAAAAGTGATTATACATTTGCCTTTTTTAACCTTTGAAATAGTATGTGTGATGAGTTAATAAAATAAGAACTTTTAACATTCTTTGTAGTGCAATTAAGAACTAATTTTTACTGAGGAATTACGATTCTTCAGTTACAGTCATAATGTCACGAATCGGGGGAATACTATTCCTCTATATAACGATTTATATTTATCATAAAATTTGACCAAAAGTCTCCTAAGATTTTCAGTATTCACAAATTTGTCCTTGAATTTACTTTTCTGCAACAGTAATTTATATTTATTTTTATTGTCTGCATCCGTGACAAGAAGCGGACATAATTTAACTCGCATTATTAAAAAACAGAATAAATTCGTTTCGCTTTAAGATCTTATAAATTATAATGGTTATTCGAATTCGTATAAATTATATGAATAATTATATATTCATGAAAATATAGAATAAGTATTTTTTTTTGTTTATATGCATCCTGTTGTTAATACACCCACACATATGTATTCGTAATAGAATTATAAATTATTTGTTTAAGGATTTGAACAAAATCAAATTTTATGAAACGAAAAACTTTTCTTTTCATAGTCTGATTACGGATGCTAATTCCTAATTAACTGCTCTTCTGTTTTCTGTCGGAGAACAATAGAAGAGAAGTTATAAACATAAAGCTAATTTTCTGCTGCGAAATTTTCAAATTATAGGTTGACTGGAAAGTTTTATCCATTTGTTAAGTGAAAGAAAGTAATATATTTCTCAAACACTTATTAATATTTATTATTGTGCAGTATAGTTTCCGTCATTATTAGAATACTTATATAAGTATTCCATATGGATGTCTCATAAGTAAAGTGAGAAACATTTGCTTAATCGAATCTTTACATACATACTTCTACTTTCTCGGAACAAAAACGAACACTTTTTGGATTAGAAAATAATTGATAATGAAAAAATAGATCACCTTCCAAAAAAAAAAAACTCGTAAGGAAAACTCGTAAGGAAAAGGACGCAATGTAAACTTAGACAACCCAACCACTCCGCCAGGAAACCGAGCTTGGGCATGAATAAGAAAAAGTTGTGTACGTGGTGGAATGTCCAAGGACCAATCCCTATCAAATTTTTAAAACCTAACGAAAAATTCAATTCAGGGAGATACTGTCAACAAATGGATGATCGCACTGTCTCATGATAATGCCAGAACACATGCTGCTTTAGTGAAGTCAGGAAATCGCTGAGTTCGGCTGGGAAATTCTATCACAGCCCTCATACTCCTCAGGCCTAGCACTTACCGATTTTTTTTATTGCCGGTTTCTCTCCCTGCAAAATTTCTGAAGTAAAAAAAAAAAAAAAATGGAACTGAAGCATATGCCAGCCAAGCACTACTCGAGTTTCTTTTCTCTGTGTACGAAAAACTGGCATTTAAAAATGGTCCTTTTTTAATCATCTTCAAAAATGATCAAATTTCAAAGATGATAACACATTACTTTCATTCTGGCAAGAGGTCTTAAGTAACAATGGAAATTATATTATGCAATAAATATTACTAAATGTATGCAAAATATATTATTTTCCTTCTCATCACAAAATGACATAAATTTACCGTTAGACTTTATATATCAAAAAAGTTATTTGATAATAATAATATTTCTTAAATCTTCCAAATCACATCATATAGAAATAAAAGTTTGTTTTCCTATAAGATATTAAAATAAAAAACATATTTGTTATATTGTTTATAAAAAGTCACAAACATAGAAATAAATATATTTAACTCTATTTATTTTTATAGGTTTTTTATGTAAATAATTCTAACTGAAATTTTGTAAAATCACATTTGATTAAAATATATTAAAATGTATTGAAGGAAATGAAAATATACATTTTAATATATTTTAATCAAATGTGATTTTACAAAATTTCAGTTAGAATTATTTACATAAAAACCCTATAACATGAGATACAAATCCTCGGTTATAAGATAACTGATGTGTAGAAAAATATAGCTTTAAAATAGAAATACTTAAGACACAAGAGAAGCTTAATTATTACTATTTCAATTTCATTAGTAATTCTGAGTATACCTATGCTATATTTTCTTATTTGAAAGGAAAATAACTGCAAAAAATCAAACTAAGTAAAAGGAAAATGAAATAATAAATTATGTTACTGAATGAAATAAGTTTTTTAAAACAAGGATTTATTGTTGAAAAGTCACCATTCACAAAAAGTTATTAATATCATTATTTTAATTTCCAGACACACATACTTTATTATAACCTTGCTCCAGACGACGTAGAAAACAAATAAAATAGTTTTAATATCAAATTGTTTCAATCGAAAAATTAATCTCACCATGACGGTTTTATTTTAAATGCACTAAGTTACAAATAAGAATAATTAAGTTCAAGATTTGTGCTTTGATTCAAAATAAATCGGAAACAATGTTTTTATTGCTTATGAAATATTAATTTAGTTAATTATTTTTGATACAAACATATATGAGGAGTTTATGTAGATGGTAGATTTTATAAAAGTGTTTAGGATGAGAAGGATTGATTAAAGTCAATTTAAGAATAATTTAAAAAAATCTCTGTATTTGTCTTTGTCTGTCGTCATAATATTAAGGAGAACGAAGACAAAGCAAACATTTGGATGTGTGATAAGGCAGATACTTTTTTGAAAGATATAGTGCCTTCATTTCTTGCTTCTGAAAAATTACATAATTTCTTTTAAAATCGCTGTTTAGACAAATATCAGCAGATGCCACTAAATGTTAGGTTTTTTTTTTTAGTTTTCCAGTTGGAGGATACAAAAAGATGGCTTGAAAAGTATTTAATTTGAAAGTAGTTTCTTAAAAATTATTTTATAGTTAACTACAAAGGTTGAATTATGACGTAAATCACGTATATTATTTTTTTATGAAACTTATGAATGATCGAAAATACCATTTCAACAATGATGCAGTGTTTGAGTTTAAATAATTTCTTTAATTTTTTTCCTTGTTACTGATTGTTATCTCAGACAGTAATAATTTTTATTAAATTTCTGTGCAGTCTTTTCTAAAATCCATATTAATAAAATTAGGATATGTTAAATTAAAAAACTCAAAAATTCATTAAATAATTCCGGTTTCTTTTTTTTTGTCTTCCATTATTTTCTGACTTCTGAAAAGTGACATATTTTAGATTTTAAATAAAAAGTATAGAATGAACTTTAAATAACTAATGTAGCGTTCTTTATTAATGATTTAGTCCGAATTATTAAAGAATAATCAAAAATCTTGTAAAAATTATAAATCTGTACTAAAGTACTGATTAATTGGTAATAAAAATCAAATATATGTATAAAAAGTTAAATTCAAATAAAAAAATTGCTTTAATGTAAGTTTATCAATTATTCTATTATTTAGCAAAGTTAGATAATATCGTATAAATACTTCAATAATTTCATTTACGGATAGTATTTCCATTGGAGCTTTAACACTTTCATTTACATTAGTTCATTTAATTTTAAAAAAAATAACATTTCTTTTCATTAAAAATAAGCATTATGTGTAGAGTAAAATTCTGCTTTATATGAAAACGCATTCAAATATTTAGGGTCTTCTTGTTCAGAAAACACTTATAATAGAAGTATAGCTTTTTCTTTATTGAAAAACCAGAGCTGAAAAGGATGGTGAAAAAGAAACTTTTGAATTTTATTATTTTTTTTCAATCTCAAGTAGAATTTCTTGTTTCCTTTCCAAGTTCAACAGCTCTGACATGAATTTTAAATGGAAGAGGCTCTAGAAATCTAATAATTCTTTAATGAAAGAAAAAAAAACCTCACTAAAATCGGAAAAATGCATGCTTTTTTTGGAAAGTAGTAAATAGCAAACGATGACACTTGGTATTTTAAAAGAAGGAATTCTCTTGCTCGATATTCTTTTCTTATTCAGTGTCATGGAAAGCCATTTTTAAGAATTTCTTTCAGGAAAAAAAGCACTTGAAGGAAAAAGGATTTGAGGATTATTGATAAAAAAAGTATAGCTTCGTAATTTTCAGTGGATTTCATGAAGAATGCAAAGGTTTTTTTTGTTGCATTTTAAGAAAACGAGAGTGGCTTGAACTAATGAGATTTATAATTAAAATTTAAGGGCTTTCGAGTTTAAATTATCAGAGAATATATTTAAATGTTCATTCTGTTTGTTACATCGTTGAATGAAATACTTTATTATTTTTTTTAAAAAAACAGGTAAAAGATAAATCTAGCAATTTATTAGAAGAAAAAAAAAACATTTAAATCATTTAAAGGAATTCTTATTCTTAAAAAGTGCCATAGTATTATCACAACAGATAATTCAATTAACAAGAAAAATGTTTTGGTAATTTTTAGAATGTTTTTAAGGTAACATTTACCTTTAAAATCAATTCACAAAATAAATTTTATACTTTAAAACAAACACTGCGATTTTTTTTTCATTCAATACTTATTTTAAGCGAGAATACATCGTAAAAATAATTGAATATGATACAGAATTTAAAAAAATGAGGAATCCCTCTATAATTAAATTACAACAACACTTCGTAGAATAATTCCACGAAGAATGTTAAAAAAATTTCTAATTTTACAAAAGATAAAATATGTTTTTATGGAAGGAGGTCATAATTTATTTTTTAAAGATAAACTATCTTTTATTCCTTTAAATATTATTTAAAATGTGAGCAGATTACTCATTTAATTTAATAAACAAAAATAAGGACTTATTAAACAGTTGTATTATATTTTGTGACATACGAAATATACTTACGCAATACTAACTACATTCTAAATTTTCTGTTTATTTTGTAAAATTAATTATTTAATACTTTTAAATACCTTTAAATATACGATCAGTTGTACGAAAATTCAATATTTATTTGTGAATATTTGTTACAAAAGATTTATAAGTAAAAAATACATTTTTCGATCCTATCTTAAAATATGTAATTTAGCTTATTTTAGACGATCCAAAATAAGAAAGTTCTGTCTAAGTAAATTTTCATAATAATTCTTATTTGTTATCTGATAATTTTTAATAAATATTACGTTTTGATAAATAACTGTGCATTTTAAAACTATGAAAAATATTGAATACGTTATGGTAAAACTTATGACATGATTTTAAAAATTTGGGAAAAGTAGTCAATTTGCAATTATTTTATGCATTAATCTTTGTTTATTCATACATTACAACTGCTTTGTGTTAAAACGAAATGATAAATTGGTGGAAAACCCACAAAAATTAAGAAAAAGGAAGACGCATATATTTCCAAGCCAACGATGGTAACACTGATAGTAGAGAAAAAGTATTTTCTCATCTCACTCCAAAGTAAATGCATTTAGAAAATGAAGTGCTTATGGTTAAAAGTTGCTTCCATTTTTAATTGGTAATAATTTTCTATCATGGTCACGTATTTAACAGCATTTTATTTCTTAAACTTCCATAGAATATTTAATACTTCTAATTTTTTCTGAAGTACTCAATGTTCTTATATCTAGTTTATAAGCAAACGTTACAATTCAACTTTTATGATACGGGTTTTGCAAAATAAATGATAATTCTTAAAAATAACTATCCCAATCTTTTTTTAAATGAGACTTTTTTAGTTAATGAGTAAGAAAATTAAGCGATCTTTTTGTACTTAATTTAAACTTGTAAATATTCCACTTATTCTGTCGCTGATTAATTCAAAGACAGAAAAAAAAAATTCCTTTTTAATGCAAAAATCTATAAATGAGATCAAAAGGAATAAACTGCCGCATGAATTAATTGATTCTTCAAGTGATATTTACAGGAGCATTAAATGGTATATTTTAATTGTCCAAAGGTAATCCTCTACTTTAAAGCTAAGAAATAGCTTTTTGGTTTTTGTAAATTCATAATGACTAATTTTAACATTTTTTAAAATTAATAAATTAAATTATATACCCAGACATTTGACAATAATGGCAGTTGCGAATGTTTTCTTATACCGAAAATAATTTATTTTCGCTGTAGAATTTACTGTTTATCTTATTCTTTGGAATAATTAGTATTCAAATTACAATCTTAAAATAATTAGATCAAAAGGAAGAATGATTTTTTTAAGAATCCTAATTGCATAATTCATATACCTATAAATATTTAGATGGTTTTCACATTATTTCAATTGTATATTACTCTAAATTTTAAGTCAAATTGAATTTATTGAATAAAAGTGACATTTTTAAAGATTCAAAACATTGCTATTTCTTAATTTCAGTATTCTTTCAGTTTTTTTTATCTGACAAAATGAAAAGCACTTTGTTGTACCATCCTTTGTAAGAATTTAAGTTCTCAAACTTGTCTCGAAATATTTATTTATACATTAGATCTTTTTATTTCAAAATTTAAAATTTAACAAAAAATGGATATTTTGAAGTACTTGGTATCTATCTAATAATGTAATAAAAAGTTTACATATTTAAAAGTTATTGGAGGGAAAAAACTCTTAAAGGTATTAAAGCAAGGAGAGCAATACAATGGCTTATTGATGTTTCGAAAAAAAAACCAAATTCCTGGAGATCGAATGAAATGTAGCTACCGTAGATTTAAAAACCGGCGGAATTCGATATTTGTAAACAGAAATGACTTTTTAGAAATCTTCTGAATAAAATTGAGATAGAAAACAACAGAATAGGGCGAATGATACATAAACGAAAATTACATGGAAATGAGATTTAGTTCTTTTTATCTCTTTCTTGAAACTCTATTGTGAAATTTTAGGGGAAAAACCCCCGAGAAAGCAGAATTTAGTTTCTTAAAGAAAAGTAAGTTCTTAAGGCTCGAAAGGAAAAAAAAAATGAATACTGGAAGCCGATTATACGGGATCAGAGTTTTTAAATTAGTTCATGGAGAAAATTTCTGTTGAAAAATCTGATTAACTCGATGGGAGAAAAAACTATTGAAAAAAGAGAGGTGTTTTTTTTAACAAACTTCTTAAATCAGCTCTTTTCACTGATAGGAACTGATCATTAATTTTTTTCCAATCAGGATGGCTATAACTATACAAAATAAAAAGAGACTCTTTATAAACATAAAAAAGATAAAATTCTTTTCTAAGTTGCTCTTTGTCTGGAGAACCCAGGGTTAAAAAGACTGTATTAAACAGTTAAATACAATAGAATTTAGAGCTTGAACATTGAAAGTCCCATCCTCAGCGTATTATTCTGCAAATTATCTCATGTTGCATTTTAGGCTTAAGATCTTAAAGAAATTTTTTATTACATTCCTTTGTAAACCAGTATTATATTCAACACTAAGAAACAGTACTAAAGAAAATAAAAATACAATGTAAAAAGTATTAGCTTAAGATTACGTGAAATGAAAAAAATTTTACATAGTCATTCCAGTCCATTGTTATCTTCAGTTCAGTTAATTCAGTTAAGGTATTTATATTTTAACTGCGTTAAAATTCAACCAAATTTTAAAAAATTCAATCGATACTTATACTGTTAAAAGATATTTTTGCGTGTATAGTGAAAGCAGTACTTTGAATAAATTGAATTAAAGTATTCTATTAAAAGTAATATATAATCGGCTGCTAATTAATCATTAGTATTAACATATTTATTATTGAGTATAACAATTTTTAATTAGAAATATAATACATATTTTAACAACAAGAATATTCTATTTATCAAATAGTGTTGTAAGCGTTTGGTGATAATTTTCAAAATTAAAATTTCTTCAGAAATTTAGAAAATAACTGTTTTCATTCTTTCTGTTAATTTATTTTTCAACTCGATAAACGTAAGCATAAGAATAAAGATATTTTTTTATGAAATTTAATTGATTTGCAACAGATAAAAACAATACAATATCATTTAATCTGTACAAAACATAATCTGGAAATACGTTTATAAAATAAAGCTTTACGAACGCATTTGAATCAATAAAATATAAACGTAGATAAATTAATCACGAGCTTTACTGATGATAAAGAACTTCGAGTGCTTACAGGAAAAAAAAAACTATTGAAATTATGAATGAAGCAACGGTAATACGAAACATTAAAAATTTAATGCCTATCTAGGATGAACAGAACAATTTACACAGAGAGGAAATGACATTTTTCTATTTCAAGAAACTTTACCAGTAATAGTTAATAAACTAACACATTAAACTAATGAAAAATGCAATTGATTGTTATAAAAATGTAATTAGTTTATATATCACTTTTGAATACCATTTAAGTTATCATTAAGTTTTCAGTTACAGCAGGACAGTTTTTTGTTACTACGAAATTGATTGTCAGTACATCAAACAATAAAAACAGACATACATACTTACTAAACTTAGTTAATCATATCATCACTTAGACGATGAAACTATTTAATAACCATTTTTTTATCCTATTAGTATACAAATTAGCTCTTAAAATAACTGTCATTATTTTTATTTTCATTCATAATAAGTAAAATTTTTAATCAAATTGACCAGAAAATCCTAGAATTAATCATAATATATTATACAATTTATGCATTTTAAAATAAGCCTTATTTTAATTATATTTTTATTAAAGTTTCTAAGAAAGTGCGAATTTCAAATTTTATGAAGTCATCTAATTTCTCATTAAATTTATCAACAATTTTTAACTTTGAAAATCGTAAGGTGAATTAAAGTAAGAAGAACGAAGCAGATTTTAAGAGTTCGAACATAAATGAGCACTTTTAGATAGGTGATATTTATGAATAAAATGAAGTGCAGTAAAAAATATTTACTTCAAAATAATAACGTTACAATAGTTTATCAAAATATAATGAGTCACTTTGAATTTTATACAGTGAATTACTTCTGATGCTGATTTAAATCTTAGAAATTTTAGTTTTCATCGTTAATTAATAACTGATTTTGAAATTGTGAGTTAGATACTTCCATGAAAGATGTTTAGAATAAAACACGTCATCAAATTAAAGCTTTAGAAAACAAGAATTATCATTTTCCTTCAGAAATATTTTAGAGCAGAATATTACTAAAAACAGTTTAATTATGTTTTTCAGTCATAGTTATAAAATACTAAAATAGTTAAAAAACTGAAATAAAACTTTAATAAAAAATTTACACACACGCATGCCCAACCTCTTGATACACACACGCAC